>SJYA01001865.1:55607-297580 GCA_006410615.1 Neotragus moschatus | reverse complement strand
GCGGGGGTTCGGGGGGGGGGGGGGAAATCCCTAGGGAGGGAGCCTCCCAGATCCCAGGGACCAGTGACAGCACAGTTCACCAGCTAAAGCCGCCCCACCCCTGCCACGTAGAAGGACCTGTCAGCCTGCGACACCTTGGCCCAGCAACCTATCCAAACCCCCATCCATTAACCTGGCCATCCCTTGCAGCGTGGGTATATAAACAAACTTCTAAGACCTTCCCAGCGCACGCGGACTTTCTCGACCTGCCCTATTAGACACTCTTTTGGTGTCCTGGTCGTCTTCTACCTAACACTCTGCTCCCTCAAAGTGCAAATAATAGAACATAAATGCAATCATTTGAAAACAGTTGTAAGAAATAAAAACTTAAGTGGTCCATTTTCAAGACAACATTGATGCCTGGACTCCAGACAAAATTGAAGCCTGGACTCTCTAGATAAAGTTGAGGTTGGGGGAGGGAGATCAGACTGGATCCTAAAGAGACAGGACTCCGCCTGTGGCCTGTGCCCTGGCCATGAACTTGCCTGATGGCTTGTGGATGTGATGCAGCTCATGTACCTGGAAGTAAATAGGATGTTGGGGAAGGGACAAACTAGCAAGAAAGTCTTTTTCGAAAAATGAGGATGTAAGTTGGGAAGGGAGAACGGATACCCTGTAAGGAAATAATGAAACTTAGGTGACATCTGGGAAGATTATACATCCCGAAGTACTCAGCCAATGAGGAACTTGGGGGAGGGACCTGCGTGTTAGGAAACAAATTGCTTGTTGTAACTGCCCTGAGGGTGCCTGCCCACCAGACACCCGATCTTGCAAGACCATCATTAAAAGTGTCACTTCTGCTGTGCTTGTGTCTCTAGGCCATCTCTTGGTTTTGGGCTGGTGCGCGTGTTTCTCAGACAGTTGCTTTTCTTCTTCTTTTGAACTCCCAGGTTTCCTGCCAGAAAATCACATTTGTCAGTCTCATAGTGAGGGCTCGTGTCATTCATGGCGCGCAATGTAAAAGCAGAACTTTTGTCAATTTGTGCTTTTCAGAACATCCCTGATTAAATCCATTTTTCACTCTTAGGGGGAATTGCAGTTGAAATCATCTCTTGGAATAGAATTCACCATGAAAGTGGCAATGAACTCAATTTCTGCAAAGGCTTCTAAAACTGTTTGTTGGAATTCTATTTAAACTTAGCTGTGATTTCATCCATAAGGTCATTTCCCTTACTTGTAGTTCCTAAAGAGCCACTGTGGACATTTCCTAAATTAGCTAGTGCTGAGCATCTTAAGGGCCAAGCCAGAGACCTTATCCTTGGAAATAGTAAGAAACGGTAGCATGACAGAGGAGGCTGGCTTCCAGCCATCACCAGGCGGTCCTCGTGTCACCTTGTTGCCAGCATTTCTCTGAGGTGCTCCACCTCCCATAACAAAATGTGAGAACACCAGGAGGTGATGATCGTGTGCAAACCGACATGATGAGCTGTTACAGAAATGTTAGGGGGCCTCTCGCCCGTTGCCTCCACGTGTCCTGTGTGATGACAGGGAGAGAAAAGTGTGTTCAGCTGTAAACTAAAAACAGAGTTTTAGGACAATGTCAGTTGCGTTCAAGTTGTACAAAAAGGCATGCAGAGTTGGTTTGGCAGAGAAAGCATTTGTCACACGTGTGGCGTCATCATCCACGGAGCCCAAGGCAGCACTGAACAGAAACACACCCAAGTAAATCCGACTTCAAGGAAGAACAGAGCCTCGAACGGTGTGGTGGACAGAACCGCGGTCCCCAGAAATGTCCACATCCTCATCCCCCAGGGCCTGTGTACATGTCACCTCAGGTGGCAAAAGGCATGCAGATGTGATGAAGGAAAAGACTTTGAGACGGGGAGGGTATCGTGGGCTTTCCTGGTCAGTCCAATGTAATCACTGGACCCAGTAAGAGGGAGGCAGGAGGGCCAGAGGTGGAGAGAGGTTTAAACATGATGACACGCTGCCATCTTTGAAGATGGAACCAGGAGCCAGGAGCCAGGAGCCAAGGGGTGCAGGTGCAGGTGGCATCCAGGGGTTGCAGGGAAATAGATCACTCGCTTAAAGGGAAGGAGATGAGCTCCCCCCTGGAAGCTCCAGGAGGAAAGCAGCCCTGATGACACTTGATGAGCCTGCGAGACCTGTTCCAGACATCTGACCCCCAGAACTCTAAGATAATAACTGATGTTTTAAGCCGCTGAGTTGCAGTCATTTGTTACCGCAGCAGTAGGAATCTAATACAGATGGCAAATCCTCAGCTAGGTGGAAATTCCCTCATTCCATCTCATATTCCTCCCAGTTGGAAGTTGAAACTTTGGGATTTATAGTTTACAGAGCGCCCCAAAAGTCTGAGTATGTGTTTTATGGTATTATGTTTTCAGAGAGTTTTATGATTCTGTTGCCTAATGGGAAAAGGAAATTGAATTTTTAACTAATCTTTTGGGTCCTTGGAAAACCATGTGATCCCCATTACAACTCTTCTATACCAAAGGTATGTGTAGCTTTAGAAGCAAATAATTTGCACCTTTGTTAGAACTAGCAACCCAAGCCACATCTTGCCAAGGATAGCTCATGCTATTTTTCTTCCAAGGTTTCTTGTTGGCAACTTTACTAAATCCCTTTTGCTTGGAAATTTTAAAAATGTCCTATATCCTTTATTTCTAAGTTGTTTTTTTTTTTTCAATTATAAGAGCTATTTACAAATAGCACAGAAAAATTGTAAGTTAGATATATGGCTCTATCAATATTTTTTTTTACTAGGGAAATTTATCAGAATTAGGAAGATAAAGAGCAAAATGGCATGAATAATTTTTAAACAAGACACAGCTTTAATGTCGGTTTCTACATATTGTGCTGGGTATTCTTAGATTATATCATTTAACTCATTTATTCCTCACAACAACCCTAAAAGGTAGGAACTATGGTTCTATGCATTTTACAGAAGAGAACACTGAGGTGTAGAGAGGTCAATCAACTTGTTCTGCATTACATAGTAAGTTGTAGAGTCAGGATTAAAATCCAAGTTTTATGACTTTGGGCTTCCCAGGTGGCTCAGACAGTGAAGAACCCGCCTGCCAATGCAGGAGACCTGGGTTCGAGACCTGGGTTCAATCCCTGGGTCAGAATTACCCCCTGGAGTAGGAAATGACAACCCACTCCAGTATTCTTTCCTGGGGAATCTCATGGAGAGAGGAGCCTGGTGGGCTACAGTCCACAGGGTTGCAAGGTGTCGGAAGTGACTTAGCACAGAGTTCAGTCCATGACAATTTATGTTATAGCTCTTACCAAACTGTGAAAGGAAAACTAATTGATAAATGCAAATGGCATTCCCAAACAGATAAAACTAGTCACATTGATTTACTTCTTTAAGTATTGTTGATTTACAGTGTTAATTTCTACTGTATACCAAAGTGATTTACACACACACACACACACACACACACACATATTCTTTCCCATTATTGTTTGTCACAGATATTGAATATAGTTCCCTGTGCTAAAAATATAGCAAGACCTTGTTACTTATCCATCCTATAAGGATGGACTAGTCCTAGTGCATCTGCTAACCCCAAACTTCCCATCCTTCCCTCCATACCCACCCTGCCCCTCAGCAACCCCAAGTCTGTTGTCCATGTCTGTGAGTCTGTCTCTGTTCTGTAGATATGTTAGTGTCATATTTTATACTCCACATATTTGTTGTTGTTCAGTCACTAAGTTGTGTCTGACTCTCTGCAACCCCATGGACTGCAGCACACCAGGCTCCTCTGTCCTTTACTGTCTCCTGGAGTTTGCTCAAACTCATGTCCAGAGTTGGTGATGCCATCCAACCATTTCATCCTCTGCTGCCATCTTCTTTTGCCTTCAGTCTTTCCCAGCATCAGAGTCTTTTCCAATGAGTCAACTCTTTGCATTAAGTGGCCAAAGTATGAGAGCTTCAGCATCTGTCCTTCCAGTGAATATCCAGGGTTGATTTCCATTAGGATTGACTGGTTTGATCTCCTTGGTGTTCAAGGGACTCTCAAGAGTCTTCTCCAGCATCACAATTCCAAAGCATCAATTCTTCGGCACTCGGCCTTCTTTATGGTCCAACTCGCACATCCATACATGACTACTAGAAAAAACATAGCTTTGACTATACAGACTTTTGTTGGCCAAGTGATGTCTCTGCTTTTTAATACACTGTCTAGGTTTGTCATTGCTCTTCTTCCAAGGAGCAAGCTTCTATTTAATTCCTTATAAAAATGAACCCAAAGTGTGGAAATGGCAAATGGTCAAAATAACCAATACTGGAGAAATCCTTAGACAAATTAGTGTAAACATACGTACAGTTACCACTCTGTGGGATTCTATTATGGAACAGTGAGCGCAGTGAGGTCCGTGAGAAAAGCCAGTCCAGGGGGCGTGAAACGCAGCCCCAGAGCATGGCAGCCTCCCTGGCTTTCCTGTTTCTCAAAAAAGCTGCGATCCCTCCACTGCAGAACCTTTGCATCTTCTGTTTCTTCTTCCTAAAATGCTCTCCTCCTGACCCTTTACCTGGTAAACTGCTTTTTATTTTTGTATCTCAAATAGAAGCCCAAATCCCTGTGAGCATTTATTGAAGTTCACAGTCGTATGAGTTAGTAGCAGCAGTGTGTCTGATTTCTGTTTGGCTGTGCTAGGTCTTTGTTGCTACGCGGTCTTTTCCCTGGGGACTGGCGGATGCCCTTCATTGTGGTGCTCAGGCTTCTTTCTGCGGTGGCTTCCCTTTTTGCAGAGCACGGGCTTTAGGGCTCCAGTAGTTGCAGCTCAGTGGTTGTAGCGCATGGGCTCCAGTTGCTCCATGGCTTGTGAGAACTTCCCAGACCAGGGATCGAACCCATGTCTTCCACAATGGCAGGCAGAATCTTTACCACTGAGCCACCAGGGAAGCCCAGTAGTTTTTGATTCTATCTATGCCCTTGGTGATAAATTCGGCAAGAACAATAATTTTTCTGCTTTTGCTTACCGTGAGATCTCCAGAACCTTAAAACATAAGAGAAAACTTAATATTGATTGAATGAGCCAAAGTTAACTTTTGTGTCCATAAAAAGTATTATCTTAAAACCCTTATTACAGTTCTCCTGTGTTTCTGAATCCGTGGATGAAAGTCAGATGTACTTCAAATTGATTAAACTCAATCTGACAAAATTTTCCAGATTGCTAGAGCAGATAATTCATTGTAATTAAGTCTTGAGATTAAGGTCTTTTCAGAATGGAGCACAGATGTGGAAATAGCACCTATGGGGGATAGTTAGTGATAGGGGCCCTCTATTTAGACAGTAGAATCATAGCATTTTAAAGTTCAAACTGCATTTCATTACCAAACTGAGGCCCGGAGACACGATGTGACCAGCCCGAGGTCACATAATAATGAGGCCAGCATAGGACCGTTTAACCCTGTGCTCATCCTGCCTTGATAAAAAAGGAGCAGAAGAACTCCCAGTTTGGGCTATAAAATCAGTAGAAACTCGATGGTGGGGTGGGGAGGGGGTGTGGAAATAAGACAGGAAGATAATCTAGTAGAAAGAAATTCTAGGTTTGGGAATGTCTGAAAATATCCAGCGACTTGTGGGCAGAGAAGCCCAGAATAATACCAGACAGATCTTTAGGTGATTCTTTCTTTGGCCACAAAGCAAGCAGGATCTTAGATCCCAGACCAGGGATCAAGCCCATGCCCCCTGCAGCAGGAGCTTTCTTTTAACCACTGGACCGCCAGGGAAGTCCCTTAGGTGGGTCTTTGGCCTAATTTCTTCTCTGTGTAAAGAATGACTGAAGTTAAGGTGTCAGTCGCTCAGTCATGTCTGACTCTTTGTGACCCCAGGTGCTGTAGCCCACCAGGCTCCTTTGTCTATGGGATTTCCCAGGCAAGAATATTGGAGTGGGTTGCCATTCCCTTCTCCCGGGGATCTTCCTGACCCAGGGATTGAACCCAGGTCTCCTGCATTGCAGGCAGATTCTTTACCATCTGAGCCACCAGGGAAGCCGAAGAATGGCTATGTAAAATAAATTTGTGTTTGTGTGTGTGTTTGTTGGCAAGAGGTGATCTAGGTGGCATCACTGAGCGCCCAGTGTTTAGCACAATGCCTGGCACAAACTATTAGTCTCTCAGTCATGTCCCACGCTTTGCTACCCCATGGACTATAGCTGCCAGGCTCTTCCAGGCAAGAAGACTGAAATGGGTTGTTGCCATTCCCTTCTGCAGGGGACCTTTCTATCCCAGGGATCAAACCTGCGTCTCCTGCACTGCAGGCAGATTCTTTACTGTCTGAGCCACCAGGGAAGCCCCCTGGCACAAGGCAGTTGCCCAAAATATATCTGGCAAGTGTGAGTGGATGAGTGAATGAAAGAAGGAGTAGGCAGGCCATCCTCCGATTCCCCTGACTCACCCGTCTGCCAAAGTGTCACATCACATACTGTGGTGAGCGGATGACACTCCCCCAAAAGATATCCAGATGCCCACGTCCTAACCCCTGGACACTGTCATGTCATATGGGAAACAGAATTTTTCAGATGAGGGGTGATTAAGTAAAAGGATTTAGAGACGGGGAGGTAATGACGATCTTGAATTTTGTCTCTCCTCTTAATTGTTTTACATTATGTATCCATATCCATTTATTTTTTCATTTTCCACAGTTTCAAGTTACATAAAGGAGATCCAACTGTAAGTTTTATTCTGTGATCTCTTAAAACTTGCTTAACATTGAGACATGTCACGTAGCTGTATTTCACGCATACGAACCACAGCAGAATGTGACACTGTAAAGACATTCCCGAACTTACCAATTCTCCAAGCGGTGGACACCTAGACTTTCAGCTCTTCTGAACTGTGTATGCTACTCTAAACATTCTTGTTCAAGCTTATCAAGGGCAAGGATATTTCTCACTAGGGTATGTGCCTCCGGGGAGACCTTCTGGGTCAGTGTATGAGGATCTTAACTCTTACCAGA
This sequence comes from Neotragus moschatus, assembly GCA_006410615.1. Lineage (NCBI taxonomy): Eukaryota > Metazoa > Chordata > Mammalia > Artiodactyla > Bovidae > Neotragus > Neotragus moschatus. Next base: position 290,612 of record SJYA01001865.1, on the reverse strand, counting down.
GGTATTGTTTTCCAGAGTTCTAGAACAAAAATTCAAAATTCAGTTTCAGTGTTTTTCCCTTTTTCACCTCCCAGTACATAGTGCTTCTGTAACTTGATATGTAATCATACTTGCTTTTCATCTCTCATGTAGAGTTACTTCATGATTAACTCTTGGATTCTCATAGTCATTTCTCTGGCTGCATGGGATCTTTAGTTGTGGCATGCGAACTCTTAGCTGCAGCACATGGGATCTAGTTCCCCGACCAGGGATGGAACCCAGGCGCCCTGCATGGGGAGCATGGAGTCTTAGCCACGGGACCACCAGTCAGGGTTAGAATCCCTAACTCTTGGATTCACGGTCATCTTTAACTGTGCTACTGTTTTAGAACCAGATGCACGGTCTGGGAAGAGGCTACATGTTCTTGACAGAGATGGACGAGCAAAGAGATTATATGAATAAACTCGAGAGCCAAAATGTCTGGGTTCGAAACCCAGCTCTGCCACGGACTTAGCAGCTGTGTGACCTTGGGCTGGCTATTAAATCCGTGCCTCAGTTACTGCCAGTATAAACTGGGGAACGCACTAGTATTCACTTCAGAGGTTGTTGTGAAGGATCAATAACATAATGTGTGAAACACTAGGAATCGTGCCAAGTATAATAAGTATCACACAAGTGGTTGTCATCATTGTCGTTATTAATGTTGCCATTTCCGTAAAGTAAACCTGTGTAAAAAGTCAGACATTCTCAGCAAATAACTCCTGTCTCACACTTAACAGAAATGATCAATGTCAGTACCCACATCTTCATGTCAGCAAATCGAAAAACCTTCCTCTTGACAGTAAACCCTCCTGTCAAGATTCCTGCACTGGACTCCGGGGATCCCCCGCTCCATGTCACCAGGACGCCAGTCCAATCACTCATCCTTTTCCCCTCTACTTATCACTCACATCTCACATTGACGTCTCCTAGAATCTCCCACTTTAAAACAAAAACTCCCGAGATCCCATGGTTTCCCTCAAACTACCTTAGGCTGTCTTTAAATCATAAAAAGAACAAAATGTAGACCCCTCCATATGTTTATACTTGCTCTCTACAGTCTCAGTTCCCACTTTGCCGCCTTTCTGGGAGCCATCTCATCAAGGTCACTCCCATGCTGCAAGGTCACACTGTCCCTTCCCCGTTCTCTCCTAATGGGCCTCTTGGCAACACGTGGGACATGACCACTTGCTTCTCAGAACGCTCTTTTCTTGGTTTCCTTTACACAAACCTGTCCCAAGTTTCCCTTCCATCCCCCTGACCCTCCTGCTCAGGCTGACTCTGTTTCCTTCTCTTCCAACGCATCTTGTCCAGTCCTGTGGACTTCCAAAATCTTTAAAAATTACTGGTAAGTCCCCAAATTATAACACTGGCTCTGACTTCTGCACTGAGCTCCAGACTTCCATAGCAACTGTTTATTTGACATCAGCTGGGTGTTTAATGATAACTGTGGCAACAGCCAAGCAGTCACATGGGCTTGCTCTTGTTTTCGGACATGCCAGGTCTGTTCCCACCTTAGAGCCTTCAGGTCTGCCGTCCCCCCTTCCCAGACACTGCACGCATCTATCCTTGCATTCCTGACTGTCCAGTGCGGTCTTCACTTGGCATGCCTTTCTCAGCAGCCCTCTCCAACCACGCCATCCAAAGGAGTCCCCCCAGCCCCCACCTGGTTCTGTCTCCCTGTTCTCAGTGTCTAATTTAGAGCATTTATTATTATTATAAATCACCTTATTACTGGTTTATGTCCTTTTCCCTTGTACCTACCCCAACTCCTTCCAGGAATATGTGTCTTTAAAGTGAAAACATGTGCTAAAAGACTTTCTGCCAGAAACAAAGTCTTCCCTTTCTTTCTTTTAATATTTATCTATCTGCCTGCACTGGGTCTTCGTTGAAGTATGCGGGATCTTTAGTTGCTGTGTGTGAACTCTTAGTTGCGGCATGTGGGATCTAGTTCCCTGACCAGGGATGGAACCCAGGCCCCCTGCATGGGGAGCATGGAGTCTTAGCCACTGGACCAGGGAAGTCCCAAAGCCTTCACTGACTATAGATAGAAGGAAAGCATCTTTTGCAGGTGACATGTTGATAGAAAGCTTGGGGACATAAAATGATAGCACCTACTGTGTGCCAGGCATTCAAGGATGCCGGGAATAACATGGTGAGGAGGACAGACAAGGGGCAAGGGTCATCCTGGAAGGTCCGACATGTAGTAAGGGTTTGAGAAACAGTTGCTGAATGAATCTACTGATTGATCCATTTTAGTCCAGGTAAGTTCCATCTCCGATGAGGAATGGAAGACAGCAGAAACATTCTTACAAATGTCTACACTGTTATAAAATTTTGAGGAAAATACAAAGACAGTAGCAGTGGATATGTTTGTAGAAGCACTGCAGGTATTCAGTAAATCAGGAGACTCAGCACTGATACACACCTGTGTCGAGCATCACTGGCCGTCTAGCACACCCATGGCCCTTTGTTCCCAAACACTCTGCAAAAGCTGTGTTTGCCTTTGGATTTCTATTTTGCTACAAGATGTAAAAGTCCTATTTAGTCAGGCAGCTTGCTTTGGCTCTATCAGCAGAAGTGGGTTAAAAGCAAAAATGGCATTCCAGTGACTCCACCTGCAACTCCCTGACAGTGATACCCCAGTATTAAAATAGCCATTTGAAGTAAAGTCCTATTTAAAAGGCACAGAAAATATGCAAAGGACAGTGTCTGTTCAGGAAAGTTCAGATTCAAAACTAGTCCTTAAGATACGGACTGTATGAGAGTCAGTTCCAACATATTTCCAATTCATTATATAATAAAATAGATAATGGTTTTATAGACCATGTGTAAATACATCTTCAATGTCCATGGTTTTTTTCTCAAAAGGATAGGTTTTTAGTTTTCTTTTTAAAAACTGTGTTTACCCAGCTGCCAACTTCCTCCTCTGATTTCATTATTTTCCTTTCCTCATGGCCCTCCCCACTCCCACTCCACTCGGACTCATAAACACGTTGGAGAAATCAGAAACTTAGGCAAAGTTCTTTTACTTACTGTTAGGCTTACACAGTTCCAAAAAGTAAACATAATTAACAGAATACCTAAAAGTACCAGAGGAGGCGCCCCGGTATCAGCAGAAGGCACTGGTCGTCATAACAGAGAAAGCTTGACAAGGACCTTCACGCAGAGATGCTTCACGTTCAGTCCTGTCAGAGGAACACACTGTTCTCTGAGTGTGAACGGCCGGCATGAGAAGGGGCTGAAGGCTTTTCTCCACGGGGTCAGGCAGCCCAGCCCTCCAGGTGCATGATTACGGGAGCCACGAAGGTGGCCATGGCAGCGACAGGAATCCCAGCTATGGCAACAGTACTGACGTCATCAGCAGTAGCCCGGCCAGACGCTTAAATCCTGCAGGCGCTTCTCATCCAACCGATCCTGCTGCATCCATTCCCCGGACGGACCACAAAGTCCACTTTCAGAGAAATGAATCCAGTGTGTTCAGTTATCATTGAAAACACACCAGTCTTGGTATTGGCTAGTTTGGAAAAATGATAAATACTACTGCATTGTTTTGGAAAGCCATATAAGCTGCAAGAAAAATGTATCGTTAAAACATACACATGGGTACGATGGTGGCACAGCTTTAAAACCCTATGCTTGGATATAAAAACAGTATAAACAAAATTAATAATTTTATTTTAAAAAAAGTATTTTACTATGCCAAAATCAGTTTAAGACACAGTAAAATCAAATTTTGTGCAAATACCTTTAGAAAATGGAATTATATAATTAAATGTTAAATACAGAATAAGCTTTAAAAATTAATAGTGTATTAAATTACTATATATTAAAGCTATGATGTGGAAATTAGTGCAGTTTCAAAATACTGTTTGCAGATTTCATTCCTTGAGAACCTGGGAAGTTGCCAAATCACCATGCAGCCCTCCCTAACACTGGGGAGGTCCTTTCTGAATCTGGAGTCATTACGTAATATACAATAATAAAATACCAGGTACAATTAATTTAATATACTTGCTGAGACTTTACACAGAGCTCAGTGACTTGAATAAAATACAACGCTGTTTTTTAAATACTGAGAACATTTTTCTGGCAGCAGTCAGTACACTTTTGTGTTATAAGTAGGTCATAAAGATAGGGCTTCAGGGAGAAATAGAACACAGATGAACCTCTAAAGAAGCAGAAAACTCTCGCAGAAGACTTCTTATTCTCTTTTTATGAGGCATAAACAGAAAAACAGATAAAACATAACAACCCTGATTACAGACTCCAGGGGATTTTTTCATTTGCTAGACTTTCATGATGTTCTACGAATGATCCTTAATATAGTAGTCCTCCTACTGAGTTACCAGGAAATCATTTCGATCATCAATAGTATGGTTTAAAAGTTGGTCCCATGGTAAGATCCAGGTCCACACACCTTCTCTTCTTTATTTTATGTATAATGGTGAAGACAGTCACGTCTTTCCAGCCTCATGCCCAGCTGACACGTCCGTTATAATGAAGAGCAAGAACAGGAAGGAGACTTCTGGTACCATTTATTTTTCTGTGACAGAAATAAAGCTGCTGTTTCACAGCTTGAAAAACACACAGTAATTGTGCATTACAAGAACTGCATAATGCCAACGCAAGTGACTTTTTTTCCCCAGAAAAGAAAAAAAAAAATCTGTTTTCCCTATGACTTCTTCCCCGCTCCAACTCAAAAATGACCACATCACACGTCCACCTGCAGCCAGGATGCTTCCGACGCTGAGTGTCACGCACAGGTGAGCCGCGAGACGTGGCCCAGCAGGACAGCGCGCCTCTCAGCCTCCGACCCATGCCTGCAGGCCCCGTGCCTCACAGCTCCTCCCTGAGGCCTCTTCGGCTCTGCTGCCTGGCGCGGTCCTCCTCACCGGGCGCCAGCCACGTGAAGTAGACCTTCACAGGGTCGATGTTCCAGTGCTTGTGGAAAGACACGGGAACCTGGTGAGACAGGAAGTCCTTAGGGTAATCCACGGGCCGCGCCTGCAGACAGAACAGAGAATTGCACCCTCTCACTCACCGGAAACAGTCCTGCTTCAGGACAGCACTGAAATGTGGATCGACTGCTTCCCTTCCAGAGCTGGTGTTGGTTATGGGAATCTAACAGCAAAGAGGAGAATCCTTTCCAGGAAAATCTGCCTCTAGGCTCTTTGCTTCTGCATCTCCAATTACTTCCTTACCCCTAGCACAATGCTCCAAACACATCCGCATTCTGCTCCTAGGTTCCACAGCATGCCCCTGAGAGATCAACCCTGGTAATATGAAAAGGTTTCCTTGGTAAGTCATTTAAGTTACTATTAAAACTTCTGCAGAGAGGCAGAAAAATTTACTTCCCAGGTCTAAGAAACTCTGGCCATACATGGTGTGTGTATGGCGAGGTGGAGCAAGGCGTTCTGGGGGTTCCCGCTGCCCGTCTGCTGTTCTGACGTGGGATCAAGCATATGTCTTTCAGAGAAGGGAAACACACATCTCATCAGGGACAAGGACAGGTCTAGAAAAGGGAATGCTACAGAGACACATGGTTGATGACTGGATGGCATCACTGGCTCAATGGATGGGAGTCTGAGCAAACCCCAGGAGATAATGAAGGACAAGGAAGCCCACTGTGCTACAGTCCATAGGGTCGCAGAGAGAGACAATTCAGTGACTGAACGGTAACAGCAGCAGAGATACAAAGCAAACCTGTGGTGTCCTGGGTCTGCAAATGCAGTGGGGAATGGCTGCAAGTGCCTTCAAGGGAAGTGTGGGGGGCATGACCATCGGACCATAAAACCAGATTTGTGATGGTCCAACTCTGGAAATTTGCTAAGATGCTTCAAGCTGCCATTCACAGCATCACGGTGTGAGAATTGTGCATGGGATGTAAATCATAGCTCAGCACAGCTGTAAAGCGTCTAGAACAGCGTTACCCTCCACTTGTTGTGCTGTTGAGTGAGCTGTCATCTCTGCAGGTAAGGTCTACATTTCGCCCAGCTTAGGCCCCGCAGTTTTAAGCTCTCTCTGTGTACACAGCGCCCCCCCGCCTGTGCTGATTCTCCTTGGTGTCTGGGCCCAGAGGTGGATTATTAGAGGCAGTACAGACTTCTGAGCATCACAGATGCTGCTCTGGGTGCACTCTACTTTTCTCTTGTTCTTTTCCGTGACCTCATTTATCAGAAATTATTTCACAAAGAGTCGGACACGACTGAGTGACTGAACTGAACTGAACTGAATGCCTAATAAGCCCGCACTTCACTTGCGTGGGTGACTCCTGAGATCCAATCAATCACTTGTGGAATCTGCATCAATAGAGGCAAAGGTATTATGGATTTATTTTTTCCTTTTAGATGTAATTGTATCTCCCAACAGTTCATTTTTAAGTGTGAAAAACAAGCAACAGTTTTGACACATTGCTAGATTTGGCTGGTTAACTTTTTTTTTTTTTTTAAAGAAATACATATTTATTATATAAAATTTGGAAAATACAAGTACAAAAGGGAAAAAATATAAATGCATNCTGATCTCCAGTAGCATACTGGGCACCTACTGACCTGGGGAGTTCTTTCAGTATCCTATCATTTTGCCTTTTCATACTGTCCATGGGGTTCTCAAGGCAAGAATACTGAAGTGGTTTGCCATTCCCTTCTCCAGGGGATCACATTCTGTCAGACCTCTCCACCATGACCCGCCCCGTCTTGGATGGCCCCACACAGCATGGCTTAGTGTCACTGAGTTAGACAAGGCTGATTCATTGAGGCATCAGAGGGCAGACACACAAACCATAATCACAGAAAATAGCCAATCTTATCACACGGACCACAGTCATATCCATTAGTGGCATATAATTTTGGAACCACAGGAAAACCACATGCTCTAGATACTTTTTTTTTTTTTAACAGAGAGCTATACGACACATTCCTTGAGGTCTGTTCTGAACCTGTGATTTCACAATAACCTTCCCTGACTCAAAAGAGAAGGAATGGGTCCCAGGCAACTTTGAATCCAGCTTGTTTCCACAAACCCAGTCTAACTCACTAAGAATCCTAGATTTTTTTTCTCTTTCTGAATATGAACAGATACACTCTCTGGTGTGAAAGTATTAGTTGCTCATGTATCATGTCCAACTCTTTCCAGGGTTCAAACATTACAAATGGAAAGTAACGTCCAAATCAGAGCAAACTCTCTTAAAAGAGGCTTAAGAATTGGAAGATAAAGCAGTGTCTGTTGGGGAGGATGGGTTCTGAGCACACTTTATGACTTTGGAAAGGTTTAAAATGTATTCTGTGAATTAACAAAATCAAGAGTTTTAAAGTTTGGGAAACAACATTTTTTAAATTACTTTCAAAGGACTTTTACTTACTGATTATTTTCCCTCTTTCTTTTCTCCTTATCACTTCATTTACTAATGAATTCTTCCCTAAAGAAGCTGCTATAAAAAACTAAGACTGTGATGTGTGCTGTGCACTCAGTCGTGTCCAACTCTCTGCGGCCCCTAGGACTGTAGCCCCGCAGTCTCCTCTGTCCATGGGATTCTCCAGGCAAGAACACTGGAGTGGGTTCCCATGCCTTCCTCCAGGGGGTCTTCCCGACCCAGGGATCAAACCTGCAACTCTTGCATTGGGTTCTTTACCACTGAGCCACCTGGGAAGCCCCAAGACTGTGATATTACCAGTGAAAAATTATTTCTCTCATACACCAACAGTTTTCATTGTCCTTCCTCTCTGTGAGTGAAACATTATGAGATAGAACAAGAGAGAGGGGTCAGAGAGGATAACCTGCTTTTCTAAGTCCCCAGAGCACCACATATAGGCTCAAGGTTTTAAAAGATGGCCAAGTACCTCCCGACTTGTACCAAGGAGGTGGCTTCTCAGACACTTCTTACTGTAAAGTTCTTCCTTGCAGTCCTCGAGAATGCAAAAACTGCGTTCTGCCTTTGCTGGTGACTTAAGCACTCTCTGTGCCTTGCTCAAGCTCTCCTGCAATGCTCTTTCTGTCTGCCAGGTCTCTATATGGCTACAGGTTATTGAATAAGCAGGAAGACTGTATTTTCAATGTAAGGGAGGACACTTAAAATACACGTGCATTTAGATATTTCCAATTTCAAAAAGCTTTGAATTTCTCAACAATGGGTGTGAACTATGATTATTTTGTCAAATTTTACATAAAATGTAAAAATACTCTAATAGGATTTCCTTCTTACCCCACATTGCAGGATGGTGACCTTATTAGTGCCAACCACCCCTTGTGAACATAACCTCATCTCTTCTATAACCCCCAGAATATATGCTTATTGAGATACTATACTGAAATTTAATTAGTTTAATAGCAACCAAAGGGGAGAAAGCCCAATAAAAAGGCAGCCAATGCTATAAAGACTGAGGCCAATGGAGAACTGCAAACACTCGGTTGTAAGCAGGACAATACTGGGTCAGTCCTGAGATTTCTAAATAACATCTGATAGTTTCTAACTGCCATCAAATTTTTTAACACAAAAGGGGGTAGGGGGAAGGAACAGCTTTTACCTGGTTCCGCATGCCAGGATGCAAGTCAAACACCATTTCATTTTGCATATGTTTCTGCATTCCGTTTTCAAGCTGTATAGGTACAGCATCAACCCTCTGGACAAACAGGTCTAGTTAAAGATGTCCCCGCCTGGAGCCTGTCTACACAGTTCTTAAGACTGTTTCCAGAAGAATACGTGAAGAGAAAAAAGTAGGATCTTCAAGAGAGAAGAAAATCCCCATCTCCCGCTCTGAGGTGGGAATAAAACCCTTTTTCTCACCTGATGGAAGAGAGGGCTGTGTGTCACCGGGATGCCTAACCCACTGAAGCACATCCCTAGGACCATGTCATCTGGAGCATCATTGCTGTAGCAGCGACACTTGCTGGCGAGAAGTCTCCTGATGGCCTCTCTGCTGAAAACCATTCTGGGGGAAGCCAGAGCAGACAGAGAAGGCAGTTAGGTCCTTGCGACTGGTAATCTAAATGAGGAAATAGAGCTGAGAGCCAGGTTTCTCATAAAGATGTCAACGTCAGTAGCGTTTCATAAAAATCACTTCTAAGATATTTAATAAGCAATTGTATTTCTTTATATGTATCTTATACACAAATAAATAGGCAGTATTATTTTTCTAGTATGTCACTGGAGAATTAGAAGAGTTCATAAGTTCACACATGCTTAATGAGATCAGTAACAAAATCTGCCAACATTCCCCCAGCAGGCAGATGGACCCAGATACACAAGGTACCTAAGTCATACAGGTGACAGCTGACAATAAGAACAAATCTAACTGAGAAACACGCGTGGTCCACATGATTCCTGCTCACAGAAGCCTCCTTCAGGTGATTTTGAGAAGGGTGGTGGGAGAAAGAGACTGATTTGCCTCCATTGGTGCTAAAACGCTGCCTTGACCTGACCCACCAGGCACCTCCTAGTGGAACTCAAGACTGTTCCCGCCTTTCTGTGCCCTCCCTAGCATTGCAGGAAGCTGGAAACTGCAGTGCCCTCCAGACTCCCTGGCCAGCTACATCCCGGCTTCATCCTGACAAGGGGCACGTTCCGGGAGGAGGCCGTCTGCTCCTGGCTCAGCTGGTCTCTATACAGCAGGTGTTGGGGGTGCGGGAGCCACGGGCTCCAAGAGCGCAGGCACAGGCTGGCAGAGGTTTAGGGACGGTTCCCAAGCAGCAGTGGGAGCCAGGCCCGGGTCCGCCCTGGGTGCTGCATTGCTAGCCTGACAGCAGCAGTGGCCACAGCAACCCGTACCAGTGGGCTCCCGAATCCAGCACCTTCTGCTCCTCCAGCCTCGGGAGCAACAGCACTTCCTGGAGTTACTGAGCTCTGGGTAAAGCCACCAGCTCCCTCTTAGTCCTCTGGCCCTTTCCAATACTCTTGTACCAAGTTCCCGAAATAAATTCTCTTCCTTTTAAATACAGATCAGTTTCTAGTTTCCCTTCTGGTCCTAGAGTAGTACTAGATGTTTTCGTATCATGAATAACCCAAGAGCTGATAGGACTAAGATGATTCACAAGTTCATTCCCATTAAGCAAAGACTTTACTGACGGCAAAACTATCTATGTATCCATACATTCCCGTTGTCAAATAGAGGGTCTCACGGTAAGTCCTCAATAAAGGTCTGATGATCCAACAAGTGAGAATAAGCCGCTTTTGCAAAGCTCTTCCTGAGGGAGGGAAAGAGGACAGAGGCCCTGAGCACAGTCCCTGATGCAAACACTTCCGTTCCCGCTCAGTGGGGCTCAGTTCAGAACTGTGGAACCAGCACCAGTGACCACAGCCAGTGAAGCAGCAACATGGAAGACTCCCTGCCTTTGCTGAGATGTCCCAAGACTGGATGGAATATGACAAGAGGAAAAAGAAGCTCTTTATTTAAGGTGACCCAAGGAAATACGGCTGTACAAGAAGAAAAATGGTGCTATGAACTATACAAAAGGGGACTGCAAGTTTGAAAACTCACCATGAACTGCCTCTCTTAAAAATCGAGCATTCATCAGTGAGTCTCAAAATGCCTTAAAGTCTTAAACGTAAGACATGATACCATAAAATTAGGAAACAACACAGGTAAAACCTTCTCCAACATAAATGGTACAATGATTTTTCTTAGGTCAGCCTCCCAAGACAATAGAAATAAAATAAACAAATGGGACCTAATCAAACTTACAAGCTTTTGTACAGCAAAGGAAGTCACAAAAGAAAGACAACCTATGGAATGGGTGAAAATATTTGCAAATGATACAACAAGGGCTTAATCTCCAAAATATACAAATAGCTCATACAGCTCAAGAGAAAAACAACCCAAACACCGAGCAGAAGACCTTAATAGATACTTCTCCAAAGAAGACATACAGATAGCCAATAGGCACAGGAAAAGATGTTCAACATCGCTAATTATTACAGAAATGAGAATCTAAAACTACAATGAGGCACCACCTCACACTGGTCAAAATGGCCATCATTAAAAAGTCTACAAATAACAAATGCTGGAGAGGGTGTGGAGAACAGGGAACTCTCTTACACTGTAGGTAAGAATGCTAAGTTGATGTGGTCATTATGGAAAACAGTATAGAGGTTCTTCAGAAAACTAAAACTAGAATTACCATATGATCCAACAATCCCACTCAGACAAAACTATAATTCAAAAGAGACATGCACCCCTGTATTCACAGCAGCCAAGACNTCTCTTACACTGTAGGTAAGAATGCTAAGTTGATGTGGTCATTATGGAAAACAGTATAGAGGTTCTTCAGAAAACTAAAACTAGAATTACCATATGATCCAACAATCCCACTCAGACAAAACTATAATTCAAAAGAGACATGCACCCCTGTATTCACAGCAGCCAAGACATGGAAACTGAAATGTCTAACAGATGAATGGATAAAAACAATGTGATACACACACACACACACACACACACACTGCAATACTACTCAGTCATTAAAAACGAAATGAAATAATGCCACTTGCAGCAACATGGATGCAACTAGAGATTATCATATTAAGTGAAGCTGTCAGAAAGACAAATACTATGCGATAGCCTTTTCATGTGGAATCTAAAATATGGCACAAATGAATCTATCTACAAAACAGAAACAGACTCATAGAAAAGAGACTTGTGGTTTCCAAGGGGGAGAAAGAGGGATGGAGTGGGAGTTTAGAGTTATAGATGTAGGTGTCAGTCACTCAGTCATGTCCGACTCTTTGCGACCCTACGGACTGCAGCCCACCCGGCTCCACTGTCCATGGAATTCTCCAAGCAAGAATACTGGAGTGGGCTGCCATTTCCTTCTCCTTACGCTATTGCATTTAGAATGGGTAAAATACAAGGTCCTACTGAATAGCACAGGAACTATATCCAATCTCCTGAGATAAACCATAGTAGAAAAGAACATTTGAGAAGAATGTCTATATAACTGAGTCACTTTGCTGTACAGCAGAAATGAGCACAACATTGTAAATCATCATTTAAAAAAATAAAAGTAAAAAATGTTAATTATAAAAAAGATGTTGAAAGGCTATAAGACTAATAATATGACTTCCTTTAATATACAATATAGTAATTTTTAAAATAGTTTAAAAATAAGGAAAACTAAAATAGGAGTCAGGGACTGGCCCAAGGGCATACCTGCAAATCAAGACACCTGCAGAAGTGTGTCAGAAACAGGCCAGACCTGTGCTGGGCTCTGAGCAGATGAACAGGTCATGGTGGCCTCTCTGGGCAACAGTGCCAAGGCCTCTTCCAAGGAGGAGCCAGATCACCAATAACATCCTGAGCACAGCTTCATACCCAAACATATGTAAGCACTTTTTAAGAAAACAGTTATTGAACTAATTATCTCTAATTACTCAAACTTTCAAGGAGCAAGCAACAAAGCAGAAAACAGACAACTGGATTTCTCATTTTCCACACACACATCACTGGAGTCCACACTCCTGGGTTATTCCTGATAACTGGGGCTTAAGAGGGTGATTTAAAGCAATGGTTTTCAAACACTTACTTGACTCTAAACCACAGTGAGGAAACAAGAAACACAGTCCATATGTAACCATTTATGTTTTGTATATGTGTGTAAAACTGAAAAATACAACATTTGCTACATAATATATCTATTATATTCTGTTCTGTTCTATATTTCATTATTTTCAAATATTGGTTGTGATCCACAACTGGTTTTTAAAAGCCATTGATTGATTCTGACTTGCTGTTTCGAAAAAAAAAAGCATGTTGGTTCTTCAGCTAGATCATCAGAAAAGTCTCTTGTAACATCAGAGAAACTATTATGCCTGCAGCTTTTATCAAAGGCATAGATTAGGCAATCTCATGAAGAATGTTTCTGCGTCTCTGTGAAGTGCTGCTATGGACAGAACATTACACTGGTCCATGTTAGTCACATACAGACCAGAACCAGTGTTCATGCATCTGCTTATTCATTTGTCCCCTGGACCCTGTAAACCTGCGTTTCCACGACAGGAAGTGAGGATGGAATGAGAATGAGATGCAGCTGCCGCCTTCAAAGGATTCATACTTTGGGTGGAAAACAGGAAAGTAAATAGGCAATTAAATGAGAGTGGTTGGCACAATGTGCTTCGTGTATATGAGGAAGCTATCCAGACTCAGGAGCCAGACTAGCTTAGGGCTTGAGAGTGATGCATTGTCCACGAGAAGCAGAAGAATTAGGCAGGTGACAGAGGCGGAAGGCGGCCAGGGCCGGGGTGGGGAACTGTGCCGTGCAGAGCCCAGCAGGCGCTGCATGTGAGGGAAGGGTTAAAAGGCAGCGCCTCCGTGGAACTAAAGGGGCTCAGCACGAATTCTCTCAGGGTGAGGGTGCAGATAAACGAGGCTAAGACGACAGAACAGCACCTGCCAAGACAGAGGCAGGCCTGGCGAGTCCCAGTGAGGAAACTGGACTTTATCCCAGTGGGAATGAGGGGCTGCACAAGGGCGCGGAAGACTTCCACTCCCCCGGTCCCGCAAAGAAAAACCCAAATAAGATACAAGTCACACTAACCTAAGGAACTGCTGAAGAGATGAGTGAGTGGAAGCCTAGCTGAGCCGGCTCCTGGGGAAGAGCCGGCTCCCAGGGAAGAGCCGTGCCCGGGCGAGAGGGTCTGGGGCTGGGAAGGCAGGAGGAAAGACAGGGGAGAGATGTAGCCCCAAGGCCGGGCCTCCAGCACCTGGGGGCTAGGCGTTAGGCCAACGAGAGGTGGTTAAAAGTGAGGCCCGATCCAGGTCAGTGTGAGTCTGGCTGAAATCTGAGCGATCGTCTTCTAGACAGATGCCTGCAGTAGGAGAGAGTTCAGACTAACAGCAACGGGAAGGCAGCGCAGCCTCTGAGCAGGGAGCGCGAGGACCACAGAGAGTCTCTGACCACAGCACAGCGGAGAGGGGGACGAGGGCCAGGGGTCCAGGAGGCTATGGCTCTGCCCCTTCTGGGGTCAAAGTATTAACACATTCCTGCTGCAAAATATATCGACCCGAGTACAAAGCACAGTTGTTGTTCAGCCGCTCAGTCGTGTCCGACTCCTTGCAACACCATGGACTGCAGCATGCCTGGCTTCCCTGTCCTTCACTACCCTTTACAAAAGGGGAAACTCTGGCTTAATGGACACCAGCCCCTCACCCAGGATACTAATGCATTACCACAAGGCTGCAAAGAGCTGGAACCTTCTTAAATGATGACGCGCTCAACACTCCTCGGCTTGATGCTTTCTCCAAGGCCCCTGTGGACCCCTACTTCCTACTGCTAATGGCCTCGGGTAGATCAACAAAAGATCAGTACTTGCCCAGGCCTGGTTATCACTAGGAAAGGCCACCTCCACAACCATGCTGCAGTCACCACTAACCAGGCCAGACCAGAATAGGAACCCCTGGAAGACCACCCTGTAGTCATAGGCCCGGTTCTAACCTAGGGAGTTGCAAAGTAAGAATAAAATGTCCAAGGGTTCAGAAATCTACAATCCAGTGAATGTTGCCCACCACATAGTGGATACTCAACAAAACCTGCTGAATACATGTAAATCACTACAGTGGATAAGAAGATTCTCCCTAAACAGCCAGCAGCAATACTATATAAACAACAGAACAGACTAATTGCTTGATTGATTCACCTACACAAGTCAAATCAAAATCTCTCCCCATAAGAGATTAGGCAGAAGCTTACTTAAAAGTACTGATTCTTAACTTTATTTAAAACCCATAAATCCCACACAAATGTCACATAATTGCTTAAATCCAAACTTCTGTAACTACTCTTTTCCCCAAATACAATCAACAAGCACTGGATAATTAAGAAGTCTAATGAATTATTTTCTGAAATGAAAATCTATACCCCAAATTTTTTTCATTCAAACAGATGATCAAAACAAACTGGCCGCCTAGAAGCAATCACTACTACAAGCACATTTCCACCAACTTCCCTGACATTCATATATATATATCGCATCTATATAGATATACATTTATATATATATATATATATATATATAATTTCTTCAAGGAATAAAATGTTCTTCACTGTGGGTTCTTTTTAATGTTCACGTTCCTATCATAGTAACAGCTCCCCCCATTTACAGGGCACTTAGGTATCAGCCTAGAGCCTGCGGCACAGACACACCCCTGCATCCCGGAAACAGAAGTGCAATTTCCAGAAAGCCAAGCTCATAGTTACCCTCCTCCTCCGGTGATGTAGCTGTAGCCTCCAGTGCCCAGCCCGTAGCCGTAACGCTCTCCCAGAAACACGGGTTCACGGGCGTCGTAGCAGCTCAGCAGGTGCCGGAGCCTGGAGATGCTAGGATTCCCAAGGGAACAGAAGCAACAGTTCCTTAATTCAAATGTGTCTGCAGACTATATATTTTACAGTTCTTACACCCCACTGGTTATACTCTGCAATACTCTCTCTCAGTCACAGAGATGAACTTCAGGAGACTTACAGAAGAAAGATTTTAACAGAAGAGAAAAGAAAAAAACTTGACGTACACTGTACATCACTGGAAACAGGAGAGAAATTGAGAAACAAGGGTCTCCTCCCCAGTTTTCACAAGCCCCGACCAGCAGTGGCTGCCCTGTTCAGATGGGCAGGGTGGCCGGGTGAGGAAGGAGGGTGGCCAGTGGCCTGCTCCCCACTGAATGAACTCATCAGTGTACCTTTTCAGACCTCCCTGGTATCTGTTACAATACTTGATGGCTAAAAACAGAACCTGTAAAGTACAGATGAGTCCTTGGCAGGCAGGTGAAGGCAAAGTGGGAAGGGAATTTGGGCAGCAAAGCTTTCCAGGGGGCCTTCAGATTGTGGCACACCACTGCACTGTACTTACGGCCTCCTCGAGGGAGGCTTCCCTAATCCGTGGCTTTTTGTGTCTGTTTATACCGCCGGCCCCTATGCCTCCTTGTCGTGTGTCAACAGTGACAGCTTCCACAGGGCTGTGGGAATATCCATGAGCTGCTCAGAAAAATGCATTTATTTATCATTCACTTTATTCTCAGTTTCATCTCCTTTAACCGTTCCTCGGTCTTTTAAATCTTTCATGACACTGGTATTTTTTAAAAAATAAATGCCCATCCCTCTTTTAATAGATTGGTCCTCATCTTGGGTTTGTCTGATGTTTCCTCGTAACAGACAAGGTTACGCATTTCAGGTGCTGCAGGGATAAAGAAGGCATGCCATCTGGCCTGCAGCGTCCGCCTGTCCTCCACTGGGAGTGTCTGTTTTGATCACACGGTGCTGCCCGGGGTCTCCCCTGGACACTTGCTATTTTGCCTTTGCTGTTTCTCAGAGTCTCTGGCAGACACTTTAACACTAGCAAGTATCCTGGTCCTCATCAAAACTTCTCCCTAGTTTGGCATCCGTCAAGTTTCTTGCCTGAATCAGTCTTTACTCTGATGGTGTCCAAGAGATGACTTTTCCAACTTCACCAACCAGTCAGGACTCCTCGCTCCCTGCTAGCCAGAACCTGCCCACTGTGGACTGAACTGTGTCCCACGCACAATATTCATATGCTGAAGCCTTAACCCCCCACGTGACTATATTTGGAGATGGGGCTGAGAGAGTTAATTCCTAGGCAGGTTGATAAGTCCGGGGTCCCCAAGGAGAAGAAAGGGGTCTGGGGCTCTCGAAGCGGAGACAGGGCTCTGGAATTCTCGAGGAGGAGGAAAGGACAAAAATCTTTTTTCTTTCCTCTACATTCCTTAGTCTCAGTCACATAAAATGTTTCCTTTAAGCCCAGAACTGATGATTACGCAACAAACAACCCAGTTTAACCTCTGTACTAAGGATCATATAACAACAATGTATCCTGCTTGAGGACAGGCTCTCCTTTCTGAAGACCTTCTGGCTAATCCTGTTATCTTAAAATGTAAATTATGGGAGTGGGTCTAATAAGATGTTTACAACCTTGAGACATTCTTTCGATTTACTGTAATAACTAATTTTAAAAGTATTTAACTCCCTTGCTTAGGCTATCAAGGGGGGCGTGCTCCATCCCCTTTCTGATGTCTATGTCAGAAGCTTTCTCTGTCTCCATCTATACTTTAATAAAAATCTGCTGCACAAAAGCTCTTGAATGATCAAGCCTGGTCCCTGATCCCGAAGTTAAATCTTCTTTGGAGATCACGAATCCAACATGGTTCCCCATAAGCTATCAGGGCCTAGAAGGAGGTTCAGTGAAGTCACCAGGGTAGGACTCGGATGCGACAGAACTTGTGTCCATATGAGAGGAAACACCAGAGAACACTCTCCATGGCAGACAAAGAAGAGGTCCTACGAGCACACACCAGGCCAGCGGCCACCCTCAAACCAAGAGAAGAGCCTTAGAAACCTGCCTCGCCAGCACCTTGATCTTGGACTTCCTAGCCTCCAAAATGAGAAATTTCTGTCGTTTAACATAAATTATTTTATTATTTGGTATTTTGTTATTGAGCCGGATCTGCCTCATTGCTTTTTATTATAAGCACGAACTCACTGCTTCCTAATTGTCACGGTTCATAATCCACTATCATCCTCAATGACACTGATGCTCTTGTCCCGGATTCCACCAACGGGAACCTCTTCAAGCTTGCTCCTGTGTCCTCTTAACATGCCCTTTTCTTTCTTTCTTTTTTTTCCTAAGCACTTCCTAACTCTCTGGCATAAGAAAAAAAAGTTAAAATGTCTTCCTATATCTTCCTTGCCTCAACCTTAAAATCAGCTATTTCTCTGAGAAGGCCTGGTTCCCTTTAGTAGGAAAGTTGAGGTATTAGTTCTGTTCGTTAGTTGCTCAGTGCTACTGGGGATCTTTGCAGCTGGTCTTCTTTGGTGTGAAGAACTAGAAAGATATGTGTGCTCACACACACATACACTATAAAAACCATGAGTCTAACAGAAATTAGGAATTCTTGGAGATTTCTCTACTTCCAGTCTTCCAGCCTATCAGCTTGACCTGGCCCATCCCATGTCTTTCCACAGTGAGAACCGTGGCTCCCAACCAACACTATTAACACTTAGCCATCTACTCAGTCCTACAACCTACCTAACGTACCTTCAGAGCTGCTTCATAACAAAAACCAGACCGACTGAAATCTCAGGAGTTGCTTGGCATCCCCACTCCTCTACCCCTGAAGGTGTGTCTCTAAAACCCATCTTCAGCAGTATTTGCTTTATGTTTTCCCTTCAGTGTGATTGTTTTCATCTGAAATACAGTTGGTTTGTTTTAGCTGTCTCTTCATCCTTATTGATTTTTCCCCTGTCCTTATAGATTCATTTTATTTTTCAGTTCAGTTCAGTTGCTCAGTCGTGTCCAACTCTTTGCGACCCCATGAATCAAAGCATGCCAGGCCTCTCTATCCATCACCAACTCCCGGAGTTCACTCAGACTCACGCCCATCGAGTCAGTGATGCCNAATACTTGACGTACTCCTTTTCCTGTTTGGAACCAGTCTCTTGTTCCATGTCCAGTTCTAACTGCTGCTTCCTGACCTGCATACAGATTTCTCAAGAGGCAGGTCAGGTGGTCTGGTATTCCCCTCTCTCTCAGAATTTTCCACAGTTTATTGTGATCCACACAGTCAATAGGTAAATATGAGCATATGAGCACACTTCCCAAAGTCAAAACTAAACAAAGAGATAAAAAAGGGGCACATATACCCCGACTCCATCTGTCCCACGCTCCCACCCACTCCTCTGTGGGAGCTACTTCATGAATTTCCAGTTATCTGCCCACTTTATCTGCTAAGTCCACATGGGTA
The DNA here is from genome assembly GCA_006410615.1 of Neotragus moschatus. NCBI lineage: Eukaryota > Metazoa > Chordata > Mammalia > Artiodactyla > Bovidae > Neotragus > Neotragus moschatus. The sequence continues at coordinate 271,857 of SJYA01001865.1, read as the reverse complement.
TGTTTTATTTCCCCTTCTTTCTTACACACAGGGAAGCAAACAAAATACATTCTTATGCACTTGGCTTTTTCCACGTAATGGTATCTACTGGAAATCACTTGATACAATTTGTTGATTTTTTGTTTCAAGGAACCAAAATTTTGGCTCTTTAGTTTAATCCTCTGCTTTTTTGACCTCTATCTCATTATTTCTGCATGTATCTTTATTATTATTTTCTTCTTTGTTTATCTGGGTTGACTTTGTGATTCTTTTCCTAGCTTGAGTTGGGAATTGAATTTTTTATTTTTATTGCTCCCACTAGCTTGGCAAACCTTACCCATCCCTTTATCATTAGACTTTTTGAATGACTATGTTTATGTGTCTTTCATATAAAGCATAGATTTGGGGTTTGTTTTATGAAGCACTTTGAAAAGTTTGTTCATTTACTAGGTAAGTTAAACCCACTTACATTTAGTGATATGACTGATGTTTGACTTCAACATTAAAATTATTTTAGTTTTGAATTATTTAGGTTTGAATTATTATACATATTATACTGTACTGTCTACTGTCCATGTTTTAAAAATAACTCATTTAAGCTACTGCGTCCTTTGTAGGGGGGTGTGTTTCAGATGTGAGGGTAAAATCCAGTCCCTGGTTCTATATGCTGGCCAGCAGCAGAAGTGCCCATCCTAGTTTCTGACTACCAATACATGTAGAATTTAAAGCCACCTGACGACAAGAGGGTCCCTTACCTTATTAATGTGTCATCATCCACAATGACCAACCATGGTATTTTGTCATGGCTGTGATTTAGAAATCTTTCCAAAATGGCAAATGTCTTTCCACAATGACCTAGGAAAGGTGAGAAGAAAACTTACAATGTATTACTTTCCTTAAACATTGTGAGTCAAAGCTTAAACACTGGTATGCATTTAAGTCAAAGCTATGTNAGAATTTAAAGCCACCTGACGACAAGAGGGTCCCTTACCTTATTAATGTGTCATCATCCACAATGACCAACCATGGTATTTTGTCATGGCTGTGATTTAGAAATCTTTCCAAAATGGCAAATGTCTTTCCACAATGACCTAGGAAAGGTGAGAAGAAAACTTACAATGTATTACTTTCCTTAAACATTGTGAGTCAAAGCTTAAACACTGGTATGCATTTAAGTCAAAGCTATGTTTTTTCCTGTGGTCATGTATGGATGTGAGAGTTGGACTGTGAAGAAACCTGAGCGCCGAAGAATTGATGCTTCTAAACTGTGGTGTTGGAGAAGACTCTTGCAAGACCCTTGGACTGCAAGGAGATCCAACCAGTCCATTCTGAAGGAGATCAGCCTTGGGATTTCTTTGGAAGGAATGATGCTGAAGCTGAAACTCCAGTACTTTGGCCACCTCATGTGAAGAGTTGACTCATTGGAAAAGACTCTGATGCTGGGAGGGACTGGGGGCAGGAGGAGAAGGGGACGACAGAGGATGAGATGGCTGGATGGCATCACTGACTGGATGGACATGAGTCTGAGTGAACTCCGGGAGTTGGTGATGGACAGGGAGGCCTGGCATGCTGCGATTCACGGGGTCACAAAGAGTTGGACACGACTGAGCGACTGAACTGAACTGAATTGATGCATTTAAGAATTTGAAAATTTGAAAATCAGCCTTTTCTCATTTCCATGGACTTAGTGAACCAGAGGGAATGATAAAAATCATGAAGTCAGTCATTCATTTCATACATGAGGGACAGAAGACCTAGAGAGGTGAGGGGAACTACACAAAGTCAGGTACAGGAAACGCTGTAGTTCACTCCAGACACATAAGAAATTTGTTAAGTCTTGCAGAAATTACAGGAGCCTTGCTTCTTTCCTTAGACCTCCTTATTCTAAAAGAAATACTAGAACCGCGGGCATCACAACCTTAGGGAAACAATGGTACAAGATACAATATTATACTGTCAATTATTTATTTTCTAAATATCTGCTATTACGTTTCTAATATGCCAGACATGGCGGCCAGTTCTAGGATGTACACTAAAGATACAGTGCTATCAGAGGCACAGTCCCTTAGATGCCAACAGATAGCAAACCTTTAATGGAAAATGCTGAGGCCAGGGCGGCATTAAATGCTTGGGGAGAGAATGCAAGAATAAACCCCTCAATTCCAGAAAGTGTTAAGTGACACAGTAGAGAACAAAACACTCAATTAACCTTTACTTTTCTTATTCTTGATCACTTTATGTATTTTTAGCCATTATAGTATGGTTACCATAATACATTTTAAGTACATTATGGTATATATTTTTGAAAGCCATCTCAAAATTCCTTTTGGATAAGGTAGAATATAAATATAAGCAATAATAAGGAAGGTCAGACTGAAAACAAATCAAGAATGCATCAATACATGAGTATTAGAGTCAATTTAGAGTCTAAAAAGCAAGATAAAGAAAAAAAGAAAATTCAATTTGAAATCATTTTTCCAAAACAGACAGACTTAGTGATATATATACTAATCTTGTCAGAATAATCAATATTACAGGATGGAGTATCTGACTCTACTCTGTACTTTATCAATCAAGACATTATGAGTGACAGTATCATAAAATAATCAAGATAAATTACTCTATAGAACCAGATCATCAACTTACTACTCTTTTTTTCATAAAAACGTTTGAGGGGAACTAGAAAACTAAATAAAAATATGGCAGGAACAATGGATAAAAATTAAGATGAATAAAGAGTATCTGAAGCTGAGGTGGCCAAATTTATACTTTCGATTTTTTGAAATAAAAAGTGTTTTGAATTAGAAAGCCTGCAATCTGAAGAGAAAAACAGGTGTACTTCAACGATTTACTTATACATTATATATAAGTATATGAGCTTATACTACATATGTCCCATGTAGAATGTGGTTAAGTGCCACTCAGAAGTACAAACGAAATGCCTCCTGGACCGTAACAGACCATAAGCTTCTGGAAGATGGAAACCATCAGCTCCATTCCTGTTTCCCTCAGTGTCTAGCAGGGGCCAGCACACCACAGTCGGATGATAATACTGGCTGAATAAATGGCTAAAATTAAATGAAGAGACACTGCATGGGAATATAAAAAGTTAACTCTGGGAGGCAGGCTTCCCTGGTGGCTCATATGGTAAAGAATCGTCTACAATGCAGGAAACCTAGGTTTGATCCCTGAGTCAGAAAGATCCCCTAGAGAAGGGGATGGCAACCCACTCCAGTAATCTTGCCTGGAGAATCCCAGGGACAGAGGAGCCTGGAGGGCTACAGTCCATGGGGTCGCAAAGAGTCGGACATGGCTGAGTGACTAAGACACAGGCACTCCATTATGGCCACAGTGAATTATGAAGGTACAAAAACTCTGTTATTAAACTCTACCGTAGCTGCCATGTGCATAATCGTCATGTATGTCAATCACTTACATACGACCAACTGAAAACTTGGAACCTTTGTGAATACTAAAAGCAGCGCTTAAACTGCCAGAATCGGTCCACATCCATGGATAAAGATGCGAGGAGGAAGGAAAGAAACTTACACGAGGGAAAAATTACAGTATTTATAAAACACTTCATTTTTATCCTAAGCTGCTATGTTTACAGCATGGACACTGAGTAAGAGGATCAGTCGGGACTGAGCACTCACCTCTATCTGTGTTAGGAATCCCCAGATCCACCGTCGGAATGGAGCTGTCTGCGTAATCACTGTAGTATTCGAGGTGACCTGCCTGCCCTGCCCAAGTCTGCTTCACGATGGGGACTGAAAAAACGAGAGAGGGGACCATCACTGACACAGTCCCCCAAGAAGCTGGAAGCCCAGCGTGACGGGGTGACCTCCCGGAAAGGAAGGGAACCAGCACAAGATCTTCTGCAGGTGCTCCAAGGCTTAGAGCTCCCTTCCTACCCCGAGACACGCCCACAGCACCGGCCCTCCTCATTGGGGTGATAGGCACACTGCTTCCACAGAAAGACACACTGTCTAGTCAGATTAAACTGCTGCGTAGAAGTTAATTTTAACCAAGTTTTCTCTTTCCCCAGGCTGCTTTATTTGAAATTCACAGCTTAAGTTTTAGAAGTTTTTAGGGGTGTGGGGATACAATTACTTCTAAGGGCTAAAATATTCTGTGCCATTCTAACTGAGATGTATACTTGCTTTCCTCACAATGGAGGGGGGAACCTTTTCCAAGTACACATGTCTCCACCCAAAGATGCCAACAGGACCACCTGACCCTATAAAGGACATGACTCTGCCATTAAGAATCACGATTCATGTCAATGTGTGGCAAAACCACCACAATATTATAAAGTAATTAGCCTCCAAATAAAATAAATAAATTAATTTTTTTTAAATCACTACATGTGATAGCTGATAGTATTGTGTTGCACTTTTGCAAAGTGTAGAAGAAATAAAATTGAAAACCACTGCAGATTCTAAAACAGTATCATAAACAGATAAATTATTTTAATAAACACAAACAGCAAAAAACTTGGCTGATTTTCTGTATTTTAGGATGAGATGCTCAAAGGTAGCTGTGACTCCACACCCAACACAGAGAAATCAGCTTGACCACAATTTGATACTAATTCACTTGACCAACTATCTCAGTAATTGCTTTCTTCTATAATTTTTTTTTAAAGTTACTACCTGTACATCTCAATTTTAAAGGGATTCCACTGTTGTTTTAATAGAAAAGATCATCAACATAAAAAAAACTAGATTTTATAATGTTGATTTAAGAATCTCAACTCTAAGGAACCAAATCTTCAGGTCAATATTTTGAACCTTTATTAAATCATTTATATTTTTCCCCCAACCTAAATAAAAATAAATGATATGCAAAAACTACCCATGCAATGTCAAAGTTAAGTGTCTAGCTATGCTAGTCAGCAAACTGGGAGACAAACTCAGATAGCCCATATACAGAAAATACAAAAGCACATCATTCCATAGTCCACTATTCACCAACTCTTAGAAAAGAAGAGACTTACGAATCCCGGACATGTGCTATGGTAACCTCCAAATTACCTATTTTAAGCCACTAAATATTGTTTTTTGGGTGGACTCCGGGAGTTGGTGATAGACAGGGAGGCCTGGCGTGCTGTGGTTCATGGGGTTGCAAAGAGTCGGACACGACTGAGCAACTGAACTGAACTAACCTGAACTGAAGGCGAACCTACCGTATAGCGCAGGGAACTCTCCTCAATGCTCTGTGGTGACCTGAATAGCATGGAAACCCATGAAGAAGGGCTATGTGTACACATATAGCTGATTCACTTTGCTATCCAGTGGGAACACAACTGTAAAGTGGGAATACAAGTTGTGAAGCAACTAAACTCCAATAAGAACTAACTTAAAAAAATAATTAATCCACTCACTTCATCTAACACAGGACATGGCCTGCCAGTTGGCTGGCTGCATTTTGATTCAATGTCCTGTTTTCAATAAACCTCTCCAACCAGAGGGAACACACTCTTTAGCATCAGTATGTTCACATCTAGAGAAGATCAATACAGTCAAGATACCAGTTGTGTTATTTTTTTTTTTAAGCTGAAACATGTCAAATGTTTATTTTAGGAGCTCCAGAGGCTGTAATAAGGAACTAAAGGCTGAGCAAATGGCAATGGAACCTCTCTCCTTAGAGGGAGGCAGCAGGAGGGGGAACACCGCACAACCACCAGCTGACAAACAGAAACGGGGGCAGCCAGGACATACGTGGGACCCACACAGGAAGCACGTGGCTGCAGGACACACAGAAGACCCGTAACATTTTGCTGACAGCTCACATCACACGAGGAAAGACACATAACCCAAGAGGAAGCAATGAAGCTGTTTTATTAACTCCAGATAGCTTTTCCTTGCTTAAACCTAACCTCACATGCTATGGCAGTTCATTGCTTTATATAATACCTCCCAAGTTTCTTTAAAACCCTACCAACCACTTGCATCTCAGCAAACCATGCTTGTTTGATGCTGTCGACTTGTACTGCTTTCTTAAGCCAAGAGACAGAGTATATTTTTGCTGTGTCCTAAGATGCTTTAATTCATCTAAATCAGAATTAAGACACAAGTAGTTACATAAAGGTCTGCTTTACTGTTAAGCAAAAAAAAAAAGTAAGATGTAAAATTATTTTTTTCTAATTTTGAAATTTGGCTGTATCAATTCTTCCAAAAGAGTATGAAAAATGAGTTCCATGTGTACGTTCCCTCGCCTTGACCACAGCCTTAGCCGGACTGTTCTATCCCTCACATCCTCACCCCTGGAGGAGCCAGGACTGGGGTGCGACAAGTGTCCACTGCAGTCAGAACCCAGGGCACAGACAGTGAGAACCGCCTCCAGGGAAGTCACCGACAGTGCACTCAACTGCTCAGAGACAAGCACAGCTTGTTCTGTGTTTATTTCTTCCTTCACTGTTGTCTGGTTTCTATAACCTCAAGTGTTTCTACCAGAGTGCGTACAGAAAGAAAAAACAAAGCCCCGAGTCTGTGCATTCTGCTTGACTCCCACAGTAATATGTGAGGACAGGGGGCCATCTGACTCCCCAGCTCCGTGTGTGTTTCAGATCATTGTGGATTTGAAGTCCTGGCCGTCCTCACTGCTATTCAAAGTAAAAAGCCTCTTGTCACTGCTTCCAGCCAAGTCAGATCTGACCTTGAGCACAGCAGAGAATCAACACAGCTATCAAATACTATTTATCAAGCGTTATATTCCTAACACATCCAAAAAATTTCCCAGGTGGCACAGTGGTAAAGAATCCACCTGCCAATGCAGGATTGGATTGTGGATTCAATCCCTGGGTCAGGAAAGATCCCCTGGAGGAGGAAATGGCAACCCACCCCAGTATCCTTGCCTGGGAACTCCCATGGAGTCCACGGGGTCACAAAGAATCAAACACGACTGTGACTGAGCGCGCACACACACACAAAGAGCTCACAGCACAGCTCTGCTGTGGCAGAAGGAATTGGGGGTTCGGGGCCAGAAAACCCCCCGCTCCCCTGCTCAGTCTGCATGAAGTTGGGCCAGTGTGTCGCCCCATGGTCAGCTTCCTTTCTCTGCGATATGAAGTGAACAGCAATAATTACCACATCACAAGGAGCTGTCAACATGAAATCAGATGACAGAATAAGGTGAAAGGGACTTCCCTAGTGGTCCAGTGGTTAAGAAAGCACCTGCTAACGCAGGAGACATGAGTTTGGTCCCTGGTCCAGGAAGATTCCACATGCCGTGGGGCACCTAAGCCCATGCACCACAACCGCTCAGGCCTGTGCTCAGCCCAGGTGCCTCAAGTACTGAGCCCACCCCCTAAGCCTGTGCCCCCCAACTACTGCAGTGAGAAGCCCCTGCACCACACCTAGAGAGTAGCCCCCGTTTGCTGCAGCTAGAGAAAGCCCACACCCGGCGACGAAGACCTGGAACAGCCAACTATAAATAAATAAACTGCTACTGAAAAAAAAAAATGTGAAAAACACCAGAAAATGTGTTTAAAAAAAAAAGGATTAGCAGTTAGAAGCAGTTACTGTGGCATTGTTGACTGAAACTAATACGATTACGGGTAATTTTCTTGACAGAACTAGGCTTCCAAAAGGGGGGCTAGAGCCCCCTGGCTTGGTAGACTTCACGTCCATCAGGCAACATGGACATCAGAGTCCCTCAAATCCAGCCACCTTATAGTATCTTTTCAAACAAATAGGTCCAAGTTTAAAGACAGCCTGCCACAGCAACTCCACTGTGAAGTTCTCAAGATATCTTTTAGATCTCAGGCCTCAATGACCCCAGACCCAATTAACAGCAGTAAATCAGTACATCTGGTTTGGGGAGGTTTGGTCTTTATGCTCCTAACAGACTTGGAAGATTTTACAATTTTTATAAACCTTTGACTCAAAATTGAAATATAAAAGCATTTGATAAATATCTGAAAGGATTATCATAACCTTATGCAAAATAAGAAAGCAGTCAACTAGATTATTCAGAATGACCAAAATAAAAATAGCTAACTCTTTTTTTCACTTCTGTAGAATATGAAAACTATAACAAAGACCATCCCTAATTTTACTACTTTATTGCCAACTTGAAAATGTGTTTCAAAAAAGAATATAGCACCACCCCCATCCCTAACACTGATATATACTCCAAGGGCAGCTTCAAGATCAAATAAACCAATTCAAGCACTTCTGCTTGCTGTTTAAAAAAAAAAGAAGAAGAAAAGCAGTCTAGTTCAGTTCCCTTGACACTTTTTTAATGAAAGGTATTTATCAAAAATCGTCCCTCCAGATTATGTAAAAAACAAAAGGATATTAAAACTAGGTTAAACTTATGAAAAATCCAATTTTTAAGTTCTATATTGATTTTTAATAGTATTTTAGGACTTCTTGTATAATGAATACATATATTTATTTAGACTGATTTTAATAGGACTTAGAATTTATTGTGACTATTTTAGGTAACCATGAAGGTTTATAGCAAATGTATTTTTAAGATACTGTTGACTATAACCAGACCTGAATTGATGTCAGTGTCTTAAACAATGCCATAATTCCAAATTATAATATTCTTTTATCTGTAAAATGTTCCTCTTTAAAGCATCATTTGTAAATATCATATTATCACATAAATTATATAAATGCCCCACTTAGCTCCAATCCCACAAAAATGACAGCTGGTTTAGAAATCTCTCCTCTATAAATATCACACTCTTGGTAAAACTGAGAGTCTTTTCATGGAAAAAAAATAAAATATGTGCTAAAATTAGAAAATGCAAAAGACTGTCTAATCCTCAATTTGAGAAAAGTGCTGTTTGAAGTAAGGTGAAAAAACAGATAAATTATGTATTTATATTTAAGATAGGCTTTTTAAAAAACAGTATCAACATAATGTAGAATTCTGGAATAGGATCAAAAAATTAAGTAGAAACATCTATGTGCAGGATTTCCTTAAGAAGGAACCATGGCTTATAAGACAAACACTTTTAACTTTTCTCTGTATATCTACACATGAGCAAATACACATCCTTAATTACAAGTTCTGATGTGTGCGTGTGAAATAAATATAAAAAGAAGGAACAGAGTGAGAAAGACATTTTCTCTGACATTCTGTTACCTTGAGAAATCCCCTCTCATTCTTCACAGCTTGGAGTCCACAGTTTGACATAATGGGACACTGTTTTGCAAAATGGATTATTAGCCACTTACAGTCTCCGAGATTGCCACAGCTGAGCATTTCCATTTCCAATTTTAAAACACTGCTCTAATCAGTCCTTAGAAGGGCCACGGCCTCTCATGTTGCAACACAAAATTGTCTTTTCTAATTGATCTTGGTGATTGAAGTGCTATGAGGAGGAAGACTGATTATATAACTGCTTGCACTTCCAATAATATATCTGTCATTATCCCCTTCTTGAGCTGAGCTCATATCTGATTTGTCCTTTTTTTGTTAAAGGCAGTGTGGATTTTTAAAGTTCGATAAAAATGAATAATCCAAAACGTACTTCTGTCACCATGAAACTTCTTGCATGTTTTCACTGCCACAAAAATATCCTCCTTCTTCACTGGATTTCCCTTAAAAAAAAAAATGCATACGTGAGTCGATGTGTCTTAACAGCATACTCAAATCAGTTGTCACATGCTCCTGAGTTCAAATTCACCAATGTCAGGGACATCAAACTTTTCTCCAGAATCAAGTTTCAGGGGACGACTGCAACTCGGAGGACCACAAATGCTTTGCTCACCCAGAGGGGTGCGAGTGCGGGGCGGGGGGCGGGGGGGGAGTCATCCCTGATAGTTCAGTTGGTAAAGAATCCACCTGCAACGTAGGAGACCCCAGATGGATTCCTGGGTTGGGAAGATCCACTGGAGAAGGAATAGGCTACCCACTCCAGTATTCTTGGGCTTCTCTGGTGGCACAGCTGGTAAATAATCTGCCTGCAATGCTGGAGACCTGGATTCGATCCCTGAGTTGGGAAGATCCCCTGGAGAAGGGAAAGGCTACCCACTCCAGTACTCTGGCCTAGAGAATTCCGTGGACTGTATAGTCCATGGGGTCGCAAAGAGTCAGACATGACTTGAGCGACTTTCACTCACTCACTCATAGCCAGACAGAGACCAGAATCCCATCCGTGCCGTGCCCCCTGCATCACCTGGATGAATGTCCTCTAAGTTTCCAGCTCATCCAGGAAATTGGGATGATAACCACCAGCACAGCTGCTTTTATTACTACTATTTATTATGAACATCACAGGTGCCCAGTAAGTGTTGGTTACCTTCTCTTTCCTTCTTCCAGCTCACCAAAAAATTTTTTTTAAAAAGGAGAGAGAAGTAGAAGGATGTTTTAGTGCAAAGTAAGAGATGACTCCCTTTAGGGAGCCCGGCCTCACTTTGATGTTTACAGTATTTTTACGGCCCTTAACGGTCCACGCAAGTTAGGCAACAGCGGTGCTCTGTCCTCTGCCAAAGGCAGGATTACGTCAAACACCTCGCAGGGGTGGGGGTGGGGTCCTGGAGCCCTGCGCTGGTGCTCCAGCCCAGGCTGGTCACTCAGATGAAGGGGTCATGGAGGGGCTTGTGGACAATCCAGCCCCTAGGCTGTGGGCGCTTCTCAGTGGGGCTGGGGCGGGGGCTGATCCCTTTATCACCATCTCAGGGACATTCAGTCCTGATTCTGCACCATTTGGGGCTGGTTTACAGCAACATGCAACTGGAGTTTCGTCATGCCACTCAGGGCACTAGGAGGTCAACCCTTCCAGATTTTCCAGAAGAACATTAAAGAACAAGCAAGCACAAAGTCTGGGAAGACATCTCCCTCAAGTACTATGCCAACAGCAGATTCTCTCCCACTGTTACTGTGTGTGTGTGTGTGTGTGAATACACATACTCCTCTTTGAAAACGCAACCCAGACTTCTGTGTCAGTGACTTGGAAATAATGGACAGCATGCGAGGCGGTGAATCTGCTTTTCCTTATGAGGAAGGGCTGCTAGCCACCCAGCTGAGTCCGTGGTCTTCAGGTCCAGCCTGGGGACTGGACCGAGGGCCCACCATGAGCAGGTGCATTCTGAAGGTTGTGGACAGTCTCAGGTGAGGTCACAGCGAGGGCACTGGTAGAGGTGGGCTTCAGGAGAGGGCTTAGGAACAACTGGAAATGTCTGACATTGCCTTTTTAGGAAACAGACCAGGATTTGCAGCAGCTCTGTGCTATACCTTCAAAGAACCGACTCGGGGGCCATGCCTCTGCAGCTCCGCAGTGCCCCCTTCTCGTGTGTCCGACAGTGTAACAGTGGTGCTTACCTTACGGGGTTATCATCCCTAGAAAGGTGATATATAGTTCTCACGAGGCACGTGGCAAGTGGCAGTGTTTGTTCAGTGTGTGAACTGCTAGGGCAACACCATGCTCAGCACGTGTATTTCCCTTGGACACACGAGGAAGCTATCCTTCTGTTACTCACACAAAGCGGCAGGGAAGACTGGAACGAGGTGGCGCAGGAGGAGCCCACAATGTCGGTACAGAACTCGGGCACGGGCGTGAGCGGCAGTCCGTTCCCTCCGTCCCAGATGTAGAGCGCAATCTGTCACACAGGAAATCGGCGTGAATGAGAGCCAACACCACCGTCCACGTCCACGGAGGTACGCCGTTCCTCCAGAGAAAGCTACACCTCCCCTTCTCTAGAGAACATCACACTGGACCACATCTACATGGCGGCATTCTGCAGGCTTCCCAATAGGTGGCGCTAGTGGTAAAGAACCTGCCTGCCAAAGCGGGAGACGTCAGAGACATGGGTTCGATCCCTGGATCAGGAAGATACCCTGGAGGCGGGCATGGCAACCCATTCCAGTATTCTTGCCTGGAGAATCCCAAGGACAGAGAAGCCTGATGGGGCTACAGTCCATGGGGTCGCAAAGAGTCAGACGTGACTGAAGTGACTTAGCACAGCACGCACCAAGACAATAATTCCATGTGGAGCAATCTAATCTTTTATTAACCATAAACAATTAAGAATCAATATCCTGGGGGACTTCCCTGGTGGTCCAGTGGTTAAGAATCCACCTGCCAATGCAGGGGATGGGAGTTCAATCCCTGGCCCAGGAAGACCCCACGTGCCACAAGGCAACTAAGCCCGTGCAGCAGGACAACCGGGTCAGTGTGCTGCAACTACCAAGCCCGCAAGCCTAGAGCCTGCGCTCTGCAACGGGAGAAGCCCCCGCAGCGAGCAGCCCGTGCACTGCACAAAGCACGGGGAAAAGCCACTGAGCAGCAACAAAGACTCTGTGCGGCCAATACGTTAATCCTTTTAAAAGAGAATCAATATTCCGACCTCCAAAAGACTTCAAAACTGTCATAAGCAATTCCAGGGAAGCTATTTTAAGGATTCTAAAGCATCACAGAGGAAGATAAGACGTAAGATCATCGTGACTCTGGTTTCCTGCAGGATGGTAATCACACACCCTGAATAACCAACGGGCTGAAACTATCTAAAAATACTCCATAAAATATCTTTAAAAGCTTTTTAATGTACTGCTAAACTGGCACAAAACGTGGAGCTCACAAAGACAAAACTGGAAAGTGAGAACCTGGGAGAGACAGTCCCTGAGGGTCGCTTTCCCTCGCAGGCACCAGCTGGGTCCTGGGCATGCTGAGGTTCTGGTGTGTGTTAAAGAGAATAAAGCCCGTGACCCGCCCAAGTGGGGGTGTCTAACAGCAAAGCCCCACATAAAGCTGGGACTTTGGCACTAGATAGGGAAAAATCATCTCCAGCTATCCTGAGATTTTGTAACCAAAAGCCAGGCCTCCCTAATCTGTCACCTACATAGTCCAAAAATACCTTACACAGAGTGGCCCTGAGTCAGTATGAGTGTCTAGTAAGTAGGCAAAAGCTAACGCAAAGCCTTACTGAGGAGCCCACAACCTTAACAGGACTCGTGGACTGTCACAGGTGACGTCCCCAGGAGCAAGAGCGCTCAGAAAAATCACAGAAAGTAGAACAAAGACAGGAGATGAAGAGCAAGAGCCAGCGGACACAGCTTCATCAGGCCCACCCAGAAGAATCCAGGGATCGGCGCGATCAAGCACACGGATTAGAAAACTACTGTTTCATATCTTGTTATAAAGAGAGACTTTAAAACATGAGCAAAATTTCTGAAAGATCACACAGGAGAGCAAATTTGAAAAAGAGATATCTAGAACATCAAGACATGAAAAATACAAGCTGAAAACGAACATTTTAATGGTAGGGATAAGCAGCCTATCGTAGACACAGCTGAATAAAAACCAGGGAACTAAAACATGAAGCCCCCCCAAATTATCTGAACTGTATCTCAGCAAGAAACAGAGACGGGGAACATGAAAGAGAAGTGGAAACCTCTAGCATATATCCAAAGTTCCAGAGAGAGTAACAGAGGGGAGGAGAAGATAGTTGAAAAGACAGTGGCTGAGAACTGTGTTTAACTGCTTAACAATTCTATTATAGAAAGGCCCAATGAACGCTAAGTAAGATGAGGGAAAAAACAGCCTGCATCTAGACACTGGTGTTGCTGTTTAGTCACCCATCATGTCCAGCTCCGCAACTGCAGCACTCCAGGCTTCCCCATCCTTCACCATCTCCCAGAGCTTGCTCAGACTCATGTCCATCGAGTTGGTGATACCGGCCAACCATCTCATCCTCTGTCGTCGCCTTCTCCTCCCGCCTTCTATTTGTCCCAGGGGTCCTTTCCAATGAGTAGGCTCTTTGCATCATGTGGCCAAAGTACTAGAGCTTCAGTTTCAGCATCAGTCCTTCCAATGAATATTCAGGGTTGATTTCCTTTAGGATTGACTGGTTGGATCTCCTTGCAGTCCAAGGGACTCTAAAGACTCTTCTCCAACACCACAGTTCAAGAGCATCATTTCTTCAGTGCTCAGCCTTTATGGCCCAACTCTCACATCTATACATGACTACTGGAAAAACCACAGCTTTGACTGGATGGACCTTTGTTGGCAAAGTAATGTCTCTGCTTTTTAATATGCTGTCTAGGTTTTTCATAGCTTTTCTTCCAAGCAGCAAGTGTCTTTTAATTTCATGGCTGCATTCACCACCTGCAGTGACTGTGGAGCCCAAGAAAATAAAGTATATGGTGTATGTGTGTGCATGTGTATGTGTATATGTTAGTCGCTCAGTCATGTCTGACTCTTTGTGACCCCATGGACTTCAGCTCACCAGGCTCTTCTGTCCATGGAATTCTCCAGACAAGACTACTGCAGTGGGTATCCATTCCCTTCTCCAGGGGATCTTTCAGACCCAGGGATTGAACCTGGGTCTCCTACATTGCAGACAGATTCTTTACCATCTGAGCCACCAGGGAAACTCTCTATACATACACACACATACACACACACACACACACACACACACACACACACACATACACACTCACCATAGTGAAACTGTTCCTTGGAAGAAAAGCTATGACAAACCTAGACAGTATTAAAAAGCAGAGATATTATTTTGCCAACAAAGGTCCGTCCAGTCAAAGCTATGGTTTTTCCAGTAGTCATGTATGGATGTGACAGCTGGATCATAAGGAAGGCTGAGCACCAAAGAATTAATGCTTTCAAACTCTGGTGCTGGAGAAGACTCCTGAGAGTCCCCTGGACAGCCAGAAGATTAAATAAGTCAATCCAGAAGGAAATCAACCCTGAACATTCATTGGGAGGACTGTTGTTGAAGCTGGAGCTCCAATACTTTTGCCACCTGATGTGAAGAGCTGACTCACTGGAAAAGACCCTGATGCTGGGAAAGACTGAGGACAGGAGAAGCAGGTGACAGAGAGTGAGATGGCTGGATGGCATTACTGACTCAACAGACCTGAGTTTGAGTGAGCTCTGGGAGGAGTGGCATGCTGCAGTCCATGGTGTTGCAAAGAGCCAGACACAACTGAGTGACTGAACAGGTGAAAACCGCAGAACACCAAAGACAAAGAACAAACTTAAAAGCGGCCAGAGAAACAGCAGATTGGCTACAAAGGACGCACGTGCGAGTGATGGCTTGTCACCTAACACAGCAGCAGTAACAGAAGAAAGGGCACAGGGGGGCGGCCCTGCTGTGATGAGAAAAGGCCTTACAACCCAGACTCGAACACACAACGCGACTATGTCTCAAGAACAAAGCTGAAACAAAGCATCTTTACAGGGCAACCTGAGAATTTGCCACCTCACTAAAAAGGGAATTCCAAATGATATACTTCAGGAAGAATAAAAATGATCTCCATTAGCAGGGTCCAGAAGCAAACAAAATAGTGAGGAAACACAGGGTTTATGCAAATGGTAACCGCATAAAGTAAGGACAACATCTGAGCTGCAGATTTAAAAGGAAAGACAGAACAAAGCTACTGGACAAAAGAGCATCAAATTGAGAGGGATATATTCTCAGGTCCTTATATTTTCATGATATTGATTAATTAGCCATGGTTACATAAGCATCACCAATTCAATGGACTTGAATTTGAGCAAACTCCGAGAAACTGGAGAACAGAGGAGCCTGGCGTGTTGCAGTCCATGGCGTGGCAAAGAGTCAGACAAGACTTAATGACTAAACAACAAGGTTAAGCACGCATGTTAAAATGCTTAAAATAACCATTAAGAAACAGACACGGACACTGAACTTCTGAAAGGGTTAGGGTTAGAAAAGGAAAAATGGGAGGGGGAACAAAGGTGCAAAGCAGGAAACATGGGTTCGATCCCTGGTCGAGAAGCTCCCCTGGAGCAGGGAACGGCAACCCACCGCAGTATTCTCGCCTGCAGAATCCGATGGATAGAGGAGCCTGGTGGGCTCCAGTCCACAGGGTCACAAGAGAGTCATTCACGACTAAGCAACCAACAACAGCAAATCCTGAAAAACGTAAATGTAAATTTGCTACTTGGTTTGAAGATAAAGGCTGTCAAACTGGGAGAAAAAGATAAGCATATCCTCTTCAAGAGAAACACATCAAAAGATGAGGACATGAAAGTGCTGAAAGAAAAAAGACGAAAAACAATAATGAGGCAAACGCCAAAAGCAAGCTAGTACAGAAGTGCTCCTGTCAACAAGATAAACACGGAGGCAACAAGCATTACTAGAGATAAAGGAAAGCTTACCAAGAGAACATGACAAGTCTAAACCCGTATGCTTTTTACTGACATAGCCCCAGACTATAAATAGCAAGAGTTGGCAGCTCCACAAAGAGACATTGTCACCACTCAGGGGAAGAGCTTCATATCCCTCCCTTAGTAAAAGACACATCAAGCAGACAAACAAAAAAAAAGGAGAGAGGGAGAGAGGGAGGAATTATGTGAGAAGCACACAAGATTAACTGATGTATCTATTTCTTCTTTAACAGATATAAGTGAAAGTGTTAGTCACTCAGTCATGTCTGACTCTTTGCGACCCCATGGACTCTAGCCCACCAGGTTCCTCTGTCCATGGGATTCTCCTGGAGTGGGCAGCCATGCCTTCCTCCAGGGGATCTTCCTGAACCAGCAGTCAAACCCAGGTCTCCTGCATTGGAGGTGGATTCTTTACCATCTGAGCCACCAGGGAAGCCCCAGTAGATATGAAGAGAATAATATACTCTCCAATCAGAACATGTATATCGTTTTCTCCATTTGTGAAAACTGAACATGAACCTGGTCTTAGAGTTAGGCCTAAAAATATTTCAAATGAATGTTATACAGACCAGTCATGCTAAGCTGGAAATCAATAACAAAACACAAGAACAACACACAAGTACACTGAGTCACAGTGAAAAACATATTTTTTAAAGTGAATCCCAGTCACAAAACAATCTAAAAGCTTCTGCTGTAGAGAAACTCTTACAGATGATCACCATGGCATGTGTAAAAAATGTTCACAGAGGCAGTGACTGTAATAGCAAAAAGCCAGTAGTGACCCAGAAGGCCACTACCAGGAGGCTGGGCAAATGCACCATGGTATAGTCCTGAGACAAGACAGTTACAGAAGGTGATGATAAGTTGATTAAAGCTGCACATAGCAATACAGATGAGTTTGAAATCAAATTATAATCGTATTCATGGTACAATTCTGTTTATATGAAACCCAGAAGGATACGAAACTACATAGTATATATTCAGAGATATAGTCATACATTATAAAATAATGAAGAGGGAGGGGGAGAGAATTCAAGAAAGCTATTCTCTCTGCTGAGAACGAAGCGGGGTCCTCTTGGGGAGAGACATCCAGGCAACCAGTCAAGTGCTCTCTCTTAAACACAGATGTTCTGACTGATGTTCATACCTTTCAGGTATATTAAGAGCTTTTTTTCCTTTTTTTGTATGTTATTCAATGTTCCATAAGCTCCCAAACCTGGGGATCTATACCTGAGCTGATTATTCATTAAAAATATCTAGACAGACCCTGGCTTTCAACTAGTCTTTCCCTCCCTCTCATGGAAAAGAATGATTTCTGACATGTATTTTCATAATTCAAAAACACCCCTGAGATGAAAATCCTTCAAGTGCCTTTTCTGCTCCTGGCAGGCTGCCAGGGCTGCTGGACTGAGTTACGTGTCATGACTGACCCTGAGACTCAGAATTCTCTGGAGGGAAAGGAGGGTTGGCCATCAGATGTACCCACGAATGAGCTGCACAGAGATTACTGGATTCACGATGGCACGCCTGCCACCTGCCTCAGGATGCCCAGCGACCAGTGTCCACGAAGTGCCAGGGGACCAGATGGCTCCATCCTGCTGTAGAGTCCCCGCACAGAGACGCGATGGAGGCGTAAGAGCAACCAAAGCACCAAATCAGACCAGAGGTATTTGGGCAAGTTTTTTAAACATTCACCTCTGGCTTCCCTGGTGCCTCAGGTAGTAAAGAACCCACCTGCAATGCAGGAGACTCAGGTTTGATCCCTAGATCGGGAAGATGCTTCTCCAGGGGAGAAGGCAACCCACCCTAGTATTCCTGCCTGGAAAATCCAATGGACAGAGGAGCCTGGTGGGCTACAGTCCATGGGATCGCAAAGAGTCAGACACAACTAAGCGACTAACACTTTCACCTTAGTAATATAGAATTCTGCTATTTTCTGTTAACCAATCATAATATAATGTTATTAAGCGAATAATATTACATAATCACAAAAGTAAAAGATGTTTATCAGTTTTCGCAATGAATAGCCAGACAAAAAATAATTACAGTTAAAAGCCATAATGGAAATATGATTAACCTAACACTATAAAATAATTACCTACAGTTTTGGGAGGTTAAGTGGAGTGATATGCTAAGTGGAAGTGCAAACACGTGGGGGTTTTCATCTGCCAGCCTTTGTCTTCTGGTTGGTGCATTAAACCTATTTATCTTTAAGGTAATTATCGATGTGTATCATCTTATTACCATTTACAAAGACACAGTTTCTTGATTACAAAGACTTTTAACCAAACAAATTCACGACCCACCTCATGTTTTAAATCTATTGTGAAGTCAGATTTCAGGGATTCACTCTTTAATCTCTTTGTAAGCCTAGAAAGTAAGAGACAGTGTGAGGCTTTTTAAAAACCAAAATGGGTATCAAACAAGAATAATACATTCTTGAGACCTTCTAATATTTGAAAACAAAAATATAAAATTTACGGTAAAAGTAAGACTTTCATTTTCTTAAGGCAAAGGGCTATGAAAACAGAATTATTTGTGCACCAGGAAATGAAGGTAAGACTTGTTGCAAACTAGGTTTCACTATTCGAACACCTGGAAAATAACATAAAACGCAATGTGACACAATAAATGTCTTTCAAAAACCCATAAAGTGTGTTCACTCTTGATAATCCTTGATTGAATAACAGAAAGGAAAAGAAAAGCAGCTTGCATAGCAAGGAGACACAAGTTGCTGCGTTTCAGTCTCCTGTTTTTAATGACTCTAATGAACTACATTTTGTGGAGTTTTCAGGGGGAGAGAGCAGATGGTTTCAGCAAAGAATAACAGTTTCAAGTTATTTTCTTGCTTCAAAAAATTACTAATGGCTCTTTTCAACACAGAATAATGCCCCAAACCCCACCAGGCTCTAGAATCCCTGGCTCCTCAGTACCCTCCTGCCACCCCCAGAGCACACCCCTGGCCTAGTTCACCCCGACCCAACCTTTGCCTGGCAGCCTTTTCTTTAAGACCAAATTCAAGGGCTTCGAGACTCTCCCTCAAGACTAAACAGAAGCTTCCTCTGCTCCCAGAGTGGGAGGCACAGCCCATTCATCCATCACACACAGCAGCCCCACAACACCCTCTACACGCCTCCTGCTGTGTACCCCAATGCTTCCCACTGCCCCCCAAAACCAGTGCTCAGTCAGCAACCTGGATGGGTGAGAGCAAATCCCAGGATAGTCCTTGATTCCAAGCTGAGAGAGAGAATTACACACTTACCAAGACCACTCAGATACCACACGGTTCTCTATGCTTGTTACAGGACTAGAGGTAGGACCCCTCATTTCAATTATAAACCTCCTAATAAATACTCCCTGGTGGCTCAGATACTAAAGAATCTGCCTGTAACACAGGAGACCCGGGCTCCATCCCTGGTTCGGGAAGATCCTCTGAAGGAGGGAATGGCTACCCACTCCAATATTCTTGCCTGGAGAATCCCATGGACAGAGAAGCCTGGCGGGCTACAGTCCATGGAGTCGCAAAGAGTTGGACATGACTGAACGACTAACACTTTCACTTAATAAATATCCCATGTTGAAGGTCGGGAAGGGCGATGGTGTGGAGATACCCCTCATCCAAGGTAAGGAGCAGCAGCTGCACTTTGCTGGAGCAGCTGTGAAGAGNCAGGAGGAGAAAGGGACAACGGAGGATGAGATGGCTGGATGGCATCACGGACCCGATGGGCGTGAGTCTGAGTGAACTACAGGAGTTGGTGATGCACAGGGAGGCCTGGCGTGCTGCGATTCATGGGGTCGCAAATAGTCAGACACGACTGAGCAACTGAACTGAACTGCAAAGAAATCACAGCGATTTTAAAAAGAAAAGTAGTAACAAATTTCCAAAGTCCTTACTGAGTTTTCAGCCTGGCTGAGGCAGAAATATTTCTTTTCAAAAAAAAATTTATTTTAACTAAAGGATAGATACAATATTGTGCTAGGTTTTGCCATGTGTCAGCATGAATTGGCCATAGGCAATCCCGAACCCCTCCCCTCCCTCCCCACCGCATCCCTCCAGGCTGCCACAGGGCACAAGCTTTAGACGCCCTGTGTCATAAGAGACAAAGGAGGGAGACACAGGGTGTAATTTACGTTTAGTTATAAAGCACTGGTTTCACAGCTGATACGAATGTGGCTTGATGGCCGACAACCCTAAAAAAGCCCGAAAGAATCTCTGTCACATTCCTGCTGGGTATCTGCCCACAGACCCATGAGCGGGAGTGGGTGAGGATGTTACATAAAGAGACTGCATTCTCAGTACATTCCTGATATATATTAAGAAGAAAAAACCTGCCCTGGCACGGAATCTTGCCCAGCTCAAATTCTGCTTGGTTGGAGCCAGTTTATATAAATAAACTCTTTCAAGTTAACTTTGGAATCTGGACTCATGACAAGTGCCTTCAAAATCTGATCAGACCATATTCAGACTCCAAAGACCAAAAACAAGTCATACCTGAGCTTACTGCCACAGGCAAGGAACAGACAACTGTGATCAGACGCCAATGTCAAACAGCCACACCACCCCTGCCCCTTCTTAATAGACAATAAACATCTCTGAACTGCCACCCTAAACAGGCTCTCTACTCCTGACTTTCCAAGTTTCTTTCTCATCCAGTTCTTGAACATTTTCCTTGGAGGAAAACCAGAGGAAGACAGAAAGTGACACCCACTGACAGACTCTCTTTAAGATGAGCACTGATTGACTGGAGACAGATCAGTGTGTATGCTGGCATCTGTAAGTGGCTGCCTTTAGCAACCCATGGACTCTGCCAGAACCAGTGATGGTTAATCAATATCACGACCTTCCCCTGGATGAGTCAGCCGCATGGGACTCCCGCAGCCTAACTCAGTCATGTTGCAAAGGAGTCCCAGTTCTAAACATGTGCAGGGGGAGTTCGCCTAACTGAAGGGGCAAGTCCCAGTGATGGGACCTAGGTGTCATTTTTCTATACACACCAAGGGCTATACTTGAGGGCTTTTCAAATGCAAATTTCAGGAACCAGCAAGGCCAGAAATCCCAATTATTTCATGAAAATGTTTCTTCATTAAATATTCAGTTCCTGGCAAATAAGACATTTGACATTCAGCTTTCAGTTCTAATCACGCAAGCAGCTACACTAGAAACTTGCAACAAACAGTGAACNTCAAATGCAAATTTCAGGAACCAGCAAGGCCAGAAATCCCAATTATTTCATGAAAATGTTTCTTCATTAAATATTCAGTTCCTGGCAAATAAGACATTTGACATTCAGCTTTCAGTTCTAATCACGCAAGCAGCTACACTAGAAACTTGCAACAAACAGTGAACCCCTCAATTCTGTATTAGGAAAACTTCCTACTGACTTTTCTAATTCCACTGGTGTGATAGTCAACCAAGTAAGATATTGAGAGGAAATCAAGATAAGGGTTGCTGGTAGAAAAACAACAGAAGAAACCAATAACTGTGTTCTGTAGTAACACTTATTTGAAGAAATCACCTTACTGAAAATTAACAAGCATTTCCCCAAAAATGCAATTTTTAAAAATTGATGTTAGGAGATCACATTAGATGAATCACCAGGAAACGTTGTAAAGTGTTAATTCAACATTCACTAATGCAAAGAACTGACTCACTAGAAAAGACCCTGATGCTGGGAAAAACTGAAGAAAGGAGGAGAAGGGGATGACAGAGGATGAGGTGGTTGGATGGCATCACCGACTCGATGGACATGAGTGTGAGCAAGCCCTGGGAGTTGGTGACGGACAGGAAGGCCTGGCGTGCTGCAGTCCATGGGGTCGCAAAGAGTCAGACATGACTGAGCAGATGAACTCAACTGATGCTGAGTATATTTCCAGTGAGGAAGTATTTCTGATGAGAAAGCCTAAGAAAGTGAGTATCATGAGATGTTTTAAGTAACCAGTTTTTCTGGTGACTTGAGTAGAAGAAATGACAAAATGTGGTCCACTGGAGAAGGGAATGGCAAACCACTTCAGTATTCTTGCCTTGAGAACCCTATGAACAGTATAAAAAGGCAAAAAGATAAGACACTGAAAGATAACTCCCCAGGATGATAGGTGCCCGATACGCTACTGGAGATCAGTGGAGAAATAACTCCAGAAAGAATGAAGGGATGGAGCCAAAGCAAAAACAATACCCAGTTGTGGATGTGACTGTTGATAGAAGCAACGTCCAATGCTGTAAAGAACAATATTGCTATAGGAACCTGGAATGTTAGATCCGTAAATCAAGGCAAATTGGAAGCAATCAAACCGATGGCAACAGTAAACGTTGACTTTTTAAGAATCAGCAAACTAAAATGGAATGGAATGGGTGAATTTAACTCAGATGACCATTATATTTACTACTGTGGACAAGAATCCCTTCAAAGAAATGGAGTAGCCATCATAGTCAACAAAACAGTCCAAAATGCAGTACTTGGATGCAGTCTCAAAAATGACAGAATGATCTCTATTCCTTTCCAAGGCAAACCATTCAATATCACAGTAATCTAAGTCTATGCCCCAATCAGTAACGCTGAAGAAGCTGAAGTAGTATGGTTCTATGAAGACCTACAAGACCTTTTAGAACTAACACCAAAAAAAGATGTCCTTTTCACTATAGGGGACTGGAATGCAAAAGTAGGAAGTCAAGAAACACCTGGAGTGACAGGCAAATTTGGCCTTGGAGTACAGAATGAAGCAGGGCAAAGGCTAATAGAGTTCTGCCAAGAGAATGCACTGGTCATAGCAAACACCCTCTTCCAACAACACAAGAGAAGACTCTACAAATGGACATCACCAGATGGTCAACACTGAAATTAGATTGATTATATTCTTTGTAGCCAAAGAAGGAGAAGCTCTATACAGTCAGCAAAAACAAGACTGGGAGCTGATTGTGGCTCAGATCATGGACTCCTTATTGCCAAATTCACACTGAAATTGAAGAAAATAGGGAAAACCACTAGACCATTCAGGTATGACCTAAATCAAATCCCTTATGCTTATACAATGGAAGTGAGAAATAGATTTAAGGGACTAGATCTGATAGACACAGTACCTGATAAACTGNGGTTCCAAATAGGAAAAGGAGTTATGTCAAGGCTGTATGTTGTCACCCTGCTTGTTTAACTTTGTACAGACTACATCATGAGAAATGCTGGGCTGGAAGAAGCACAAGCTGGAATCAAGATTGCTGGGAGAAATATCAATAACCTCAGATATGCAGATGACACTACCCTTATGGAAGAAAGTGAAGAAGAACTAAAGAGCCTCCTGATGAAAGTAAAAGAGGAGAATGAAAAAGTTGGCTTAAAGCTCAACATTCAGAAAACTAAGATCATGGCATCCAGTCCCATCACTTCATGGCAAATAGACGGAGAAACAGTGGAAACAGTGGCAGACTTTATTTCTGGGGGCTCCAAAATCACTGCAGATGGTGACTGCAGCCATGAAATTAAAAGACACTTACTCCTTGGAAGAAAAGTTATGACCAACCTAGATAGCATATTAAAAAGCAGAGACATTACTTTGTCAACAAATGTCCATCTAGTCAAGTCTACGGTTTTTCCAGTAGTCATGTATGGATGTGAGAGTTGGACTACGAAGAAAGCTGAGCACAGAAGAATTGATGCTTTTGGACTGTGGTGTTGGAGAAGACTCTTGAGAGTCCCTTGGACTACAAGGAGATCCAACCAGTCCATCCTAAAGGAGACTGGTCCTAAACGTTCATTGGAAGGACTGATGTTGAAGCTGAAACCCCAATACTTTGGCCACCTGATGCAAAGAGCTAATTCATTTGAAAAGACTCTGATGCTGGGAAAGATTGAGGGCAGGAGGAGGAGGGGACAACAGAGGATGAGATGGTTGGATGGCATCACCAACTCAATGGACATGAGTTTGAGTAAACTCTGGGAGTTGGTGATGGACAGGGAGGCCTGGTGTGCTGCAGTCCATGGGGTCACAAAGAGATCCAACTGAGTGACTGAACTGAACTGAGCAGAAGAAATTCATAAGTAACTATAAATCATTGCCCTACCTACTGAGTCAACAGTCAGGGAAAGGAGACACAGGGAATAAACACTCCTGCAGTGGGCTCTGTTGGCTAACCACACAATACAGAGCCTTCTAAGAGAATTCTGATTTTGATTAATTTTTTAGGTCAATAAAGAGGCCCCAGAGTCAGAGTTAGTTTGGTCCCAACTGATGCCCTAAAGTTCCCTGGCCACTGTTTATGGTCCAGAGGTTGTAGACACCTTAAGTTGTCCCCTCAGCTTTAACTGGACAGGATCCAACTAGACGCGTCCCAGGTGCAGGGCCTAAGAGACTCAGGTTCAATCCCTGGGTTGGGAAGGTCCCCTGGAGAAGGAAATGGCAACCCATTCCAATATTTGTGCCTGGAGAATCCTATGGACAGAGGACCCTGGCAGGCCTTGGTCCATAGAGTCTCAAAGAGTCAGACACGACTGAAGCAGCTTGACACAAATGCACAACTAGAGACTAAGGATTAGCATACTCCACGGTTAGAGGTTCTCTCCTGCTGGACACGGATAAGAAACACACAGCCCTTACTGCCTTGAAACCACAAAGTGAAACAGATTTAGGATGAAATGATGCTGTGCGCTAATCCAGACAGACAGAGAGAACCAGACTCTTGAATAACACTGTTGAACTCCTGCACCAACAAACCACCAATCTCCCCTTTCAATTCCAGCAACAATATTCCTTTCATCCCCTCTGAGGACTTTCCTGCCACTTGCACTTACACTGCAAAGGAGAGTATTACACTTAGTAATAGTCTTTCAGAGTAAAGAACTTTCAGATGTCAAGGGAGCAGTCCAGGAGTTTTGGGCAACCACGGATAACAACGTATCTACTACCTTCTACATCCACAATGGGCTAAAAAGCTTTTCAGGGCTCCAACCCCTAGAAACAGGGCACTTAGTGTAAAGAAATAATAGAAACACTTTAATCTTTGTAGAAATAAAAACCACATTTGCATTATCAACTCTCCATTCCTGAAAGAACGAAAACTCACAAATAATCTCAATTATTTAGGTTAAGAGGGCGGTCAACAGCCATATTTCCCCTGAATTACAATTCCCCTTCTCCTTTCACATCACAAAAGCATCAGTGGGATTATCCCACAAATGGCCAGGTACAATTATCTACAGCATCTTCTGCTCGGGCCCCGTTTAAACTCGTGTATATATCCATGCACATAACCAGCCATCAACCCAGCCCCAGCATGCTGCGGCTTCACTTCCTTAAGTCACGCCTGGAGATCACCAGGTCCGCTGGCAGCAGTGGTCACCCTGCTGGGTGTAGAGTCCTGAGCACTCGTGTGCTCTCCTCAGCCTCACAGCTCATCACTCACCTCCTTTTGCCGCAGGTGAGGAGAGGAGGCACGGGGCAGCTGAGCCCTGAGCCGCGGTGAGAGAGGGGCGGGGCCTCTGCGTCCGCTCCTGCTGCCCGTCTCCCTCCTCTACCACTCGCTGCCTCCGCTGAAAAGCTCACTCAGATCCACCAGTTACAAGGCTTAGCGAAATGAAAGGTGATTCATACACAAAATGGAATGAAAAGAAAGTCTAACAAATTCTTACTTGTTTACCAGTGGTATACTAAGGGCCCAGCCAGCAGCCAAGTCTGGATATTTAAAAACTGTAGGATTTTCAGAAAAGGCATAATGGTGAATTATTGTAGATTCTTCGTCATGTAATGGTTTTCCTAAAAACCATTCCTGTTAAATAAAGATAGAGAAAAAAATTTTAAAGCCATTCAGGCAAGACCCAAAACACATAAGTACCATTAGTTTTAGTTAAATATTCTGAGTGATAAAGCATAAGCACAGATTATATATTTTTTAAGAATTTTAACAAAAATATAATACTCATATGACAATGAACACAGCATCATCTTTGGCTATGAAGAAAGCAATTTAAGATCACACCATCAGGATGAACAAAATGTTAGTCATCATTACATTATAAACACGAAAATGTTATTTTATAGAATATTTCCTATCAAAATACTATTAAAGAAAACTGTTCCTTTTTTTTTTTAGTTCAACATTTATTTAATGAATTTAGGAACAAAGTGATAGACTATGAATACAATTTGAATATAAAAACAATCAAATGTAGAAATTTGTATTATATACTAATTTATTTGTACTGGCTTCCCTGATAGCTCAGTTGGTAAAGAATCCTCCTGCAATGCAAGAACCCCTGGTTTGGGAAGATCCACTGGAGAAGGGGTAGGCTACCCACTCCAGTATTCTTGGGCTTCCCTTGCGGCTCAGCTGGTAAGGATATGCCTGCAATGTGGGAGACCTGGGTTCGATTATCTTTATGGACCAAAGCAGAGTCAGTAGGCTGAAAGATGACACGCTCAAATTAGGATAATTCAAGAGGTTTATCTGCCAAAGGGACCGTAACTCTCCCAGGTGAGGAAAGAGCCATGAGTGACATGGCAGGAGCCAGCATGGAGCCCATGGCTGCAGAGCGGTCCCCACCCTCTGGTGCTTGAAAGATGAGAGGAAGGAGAAAACAAAAAATTCCTTCCAGAACCAGTGCTTATTTTATTCATTCATTCAATTAACAGTTACTATTTGTTATCAATTAACATTTAGCCCTTACCAGGTGGGAACAGAGCTTATACAACAGTGGGGAGACAGAAAGCAATCAGGAAAATAAAATGAGTTCAGATAGTGACTGCATGTGCTACGATGAAAATACAACAGAGTGACGGGGACCACCCTGGAAAGAAAGGGACCCTCTTAGGAGATCACCGCTGAACTCAGCTTTAAGATCACTAAGCTGAGCACACATCTGGGGAAGAACAGGTGAGGCAGTTGATATAAAGTCCCTGAAGTGGAAAAAAAAAAAACTTGATATATATCTGATGAAAAAATTTAGTCCGGTGTGGCTGGAAGATACTGGATATGGGAAACGAGGTATGAAAGAGAAGCTGAAGAGAGACCAGGGTTCGTATATCACAAGAGAATAGCCTGGGCCAGACCTACTCTCCCACCAAGAACAAGTACAAAAGCTGGAAAAGTTCTTAGAGCAGATGACTGAGGGCATCGGAAAGCAACAGAGGCAAACAGGATGTGAGGGTTAACATCCCAGAGAGCAGGAGAGCCCACCCATGGGAACCTCATATTCCTCTTCTTAGACCCTCGAGGAATTTGCTGGTTCTCAGAGCAAAGGAAAAGCTATGACAAACCTAGACAGTGTATTAAAGCAGAGACATCCCTTTGCCGATAAAGGTCCATATAGTCAAAGCTATGGTTTTTCCAGTAGTCATATACAGATGTGACAATTGGATCATAAAGAAGGCTGAGCACCAAAGAATTGATGTTTTCAAACTGTGGCACTGGAGAAGACTCTTGAGTCCCTTGGACAGCAAAGAGATCAAACCCGTCAATCCTAGAGGAAATCAACCCTGAATATTAAATTGGAAGGGCTGACGCTGAAGCTCCACTCCTTTGGCCACCTGATGCAAAGAGCTGACTCATTTGAAAATACCCTGATGCTGGGAAAGATTGAAGGCAGGAGGAGAAGGGGATGGCAAAGGACGAGATGGTTGGATGGCATCACCGACTCAATGGACGTGAGCTTGAGCAAGCTCTAGGAGTCGGTGATGGGCAGGGAAGCCTGGCGTGCTGCAGTCCATGGGGTCACAGAGTCGGACACGACTGAGCAACGGAACAACAAGAGCAAAGGACAACACAGAACAGAGAGTGGCAGCTGGGGCTTCTGTATGGTTGCACCGCAGAGAGAGCTGGAGCCGGAGGCCGCCACGGAGGCAGAGGTTGACGGGCAGCCCAAAGGAGCGACGCCAACACTCTGCCTGCAATCTCCCTTCAACTCCTAGGCTACACGAAAACCAAGAGAAAAACACAAGAACCAAGTGGAAAACAGCAGTGAAGTGGCTAAAATCTAAGCAGAGGAAAACTTCAGCAGCAGTTCTGGGAGCCCAGGGCTGGAGTACAGGGTCTACCAGGGGAAAGGGTCTACGGATAAGGCAATCTGTAAACAGACCCACCTAAACAAGGTCTACAACCCTGAAGAAGATCAAATCTTCCTGTAGGAAGGGATACCACCCACAATCTCTTCAGTTTTTCACATCAAATAGCTGACATTGAGTGAAAATTAACCCTGCACACCGAGAAACAGGACCACACCAAAAACAGAAAAATGAGAACTAGAGCTCTTCACAAATAAGATTCTGCAGTTAAACTACAGTTAACATGGTTAAGAAAATAGATGAAAAGATGATTTTTACCAAAGAACTAGAATCTATAAACAAGAGCCAGACAGAAATTCTAAAACTGAATAATGCAGTGCTGCTGCTGCTGCTAGGTCACTTCAGTCGTGTCCGACTCTGTGTGACCCCATAGACGGCAGCCCACTAGGCTCCTCTGTCTCTGGGATTCTCCAGGCAAGAATACTGGAGTGGGTTGCCATTTCCTTCTCCAATGAATCATGCAATAGCTAAAATTAAGAATTTAAGTGAATATCAGACATTAATAATATTGGGTTGGCCAAGAAGTTTGAGTTTGTACAGAAAAACCCAAGTGGACTTTTTGGCCAACCCCAATACAAGAGATACCAGGGCTTCAGCTGGTAGCTGAAGCTGGTAAAGAATCCGCCTGCAATGCAGGAGACCCCGGTTTGATTCCTGGGTTGGGAAGATCCACTGGAGAAGGGAAAGGCTGGTAGACAGGGATGCCATTTCCGAGATGCGGGAGACTGAGGTGCAAAAGGAACAAAGGGGAATGCAGAGTTCATGTCTGAACCGGGTGAGTCTGTAGCTCCTGTTGGGCCGTGGGCACAGGATCAGAAAGCACAAAACTCACTCCCTTGGCTCCTTCACACGTGGCTCAAACTGACGTGAGCTGTGAAGTTCTTCCCAAACGCCCTAAGCAGAGAGGGAAGTCCACCCCCAGCCTACCTGGCACCCTCATTTTGTGTCCTTCTTCTCCACAGCACTTATACCATCTGATGCAGTATTTCAGGCCTGCCTACTGCCCGTCTCCCCTGCATCAGTATGAACACTCCCTCCTCGTGACCCGGGGTGGTGTCCATTTCTCCCGCCGCTCTATCTGCAGGCCACCTCACCTGCCCCAGGTGCTCCAAGTTTTGTACTAAATGATGCACCAATCCTGGGAGAACTTTCAAAGGCAACCATTAAAGAAATGTCAGCAGGATCGTTAAGTACCCAAAGTTCTAAAGGTTGGTAGTATTTTCTGTTATCCAGCCATCACGACCTCCCTCCCTATTCCTTATCAGAAAATAAAAGCAGGAGAGAGACAGTGCTGTCTCCTAAGAGCCCTCTTCTGCTCATGGCTGTATTTCAAACACCTCCCCGTCTCTGTCTGGGTCAGTTCAACAACAAGTCATAAATGACATGAAAGGTCTAGGCTCCTAGTTCCACCCGAGGACGTCTTCCCAACACTTTATGGATATATGAAGTCACCACTGGGCAAGGGAAGTAATTATAAAGCAAATAACCTTGGCTTAAGATAGAAAATTCAACATCTTAAAAATTCAAATGACTAAACATTAACCAACATGAAAATCATCACATTTAACATACCGTGTAAATATAGCTTGTTTAAAGAAAACAAACACTTCATCATAAATAAATAATTTTATCACTTCAATTTTCAGTATATTTTAGCACTTTTCTCAATAATCTTCCACTATTATAATCTCCTGTTCCAAACATAAATTTATGCAGAGCATGTTTTTATATTTTAATGATTAAGAGCAGTGTTTGGCTATCTAGTATATAAGACTGTTTTTCAATATTTTTGTCGGGGGGTCATACTGTAAAGTGGGCTTCCCTGGTGGCTGAGTAAAGAATCTTCTGTAATGCAGGAGACCTGGGTTCGATCCCAGGTGGGGAAGGTCCCCTGGAGAAGGGCATGGCAACCCACTCTACTCTTCTTGTCTTGCCTGGAGAATCTGCACAGAGGAGCCTGTCCCTGCTGCAGTCCTTGGGGCTGCAGTCCTTGGGGTTGCAGAGTCGGACACAACTGAGCAACTAAGTATAGACACATATTATAAACTACTCTAGGGGAGAAATTGGGAGAAGGCAATGGCACCCCACTCCAGTATTCTTGCCTGGAAAATCTCATGGACAGAGGAGCCTGGTGGGCTGCAGTCCATGGGGTCACTAAGAGTCAGACATGACTGAGTGACTTCACTTTCACTTTTCACTTTCATGCATTGGAGAAGGAAATGGCAACCCACTCCAGTGTTATTGCCTGGAGAATCCCAGGGACGGGAGAGCCTGGTGGGCTGCCATCTATGGGGTCTCACAGAGTTGGACACGATTGAAGCAACTTAGCAGCAGCAAGGGAGAAATTAATACATATTCTGTGAAGAAGCACTCCCTGTTGCGTCCCTCTTTGCGACCCCATGGACTATACAGTCCATGGGATTCTCCAGGCCAGAATACTGGAATGCATAGCCATTCCCTTCTCGAGGGGATCTTCCCAACCCAGGGATCGAATCCAGGTCTCCACACTGCAGGTGGATTCTTTACAGCTGAGCTGCGAGGGAAGCCCAGTGATTTTCCTAATGACTTCTTAATAAAGACTATTAAGACAAACTGTAAAAGAATAACTCAGTGTTCTAGTAGTATCTTAGAATTACTCTTCGCCAGCACTCATGTTTTACCTCTATTAAGAATTAAAAATTAAAGACATTTCAGCAAATGCACACATAATAAAAGCATACTGTAGGGGAAAAAAAAAACAGAAAGACCTCAATAAGATGTAGAAATTTATAGAAATCACCCAGAAAGGCAATTAACAGAGATTACTTTAATAAAGATTAAAGTTAAAATATTGTGTAACAGCATAAATTTGATTAGTGAGAATGACAACACATTGAAGGGAAACAATGTTGGAAACCAGTGAAATAATGATAATCTAACACACATTATTTTAATATAGTTTATTTGTGTCGGTGTCAAAACTAGGTTTGTTTTATACTTTTCTCCTAAAATTTCATATGGCCGGGGGGAAAAAAGCACTGGTTTGAGCTAACTTCAACATCATGTAATTTCTATTCCCTAGTGCTAGTTTTAAATGAAGTAAAACATCCTTG
Source organism: Neotragus moschatus (assembly GCA_006410615.1). Classification (NCBI taxonomy): domain Eukaryota; kingdom Metazoa; phylum Chordata; class Mammalia; order Artiodactyla; family Bovidae; genus Neotragus; species Neotragus moschatus. The sequence continues at coordinate 240,627 of SJYA01001865.1, read as the reverse complement.
ACTTTTTTTCATGTGGTAGAAGAAAATGTGACAAAAGAAGAAAATGTCTTATTTTACCTCTGTTCTGTACTTGATTTTCATGAACTTGCTCTGAACTTTTAAATTTATCATTCCAATTTTCATTAAAAAGTACAGTGAGTCACCATCTTCTGTACAGAATTAGAGCTATGGATAATGGAAAAAATAATCTCCAGGTGAAGCAAACACTAGGAGGCGATTAAAACTCCTACATTCCAAAAAAGAGCTGGGAGTTTTTCTCAAGTCAAAGGAAAACATAAAAGCCTAACAAATGTTTTACATAAAACATGGCACAAAGCACACAGACACTGCTCAGCACCATCTGAAAAGACCAGATGAGACACATTCATAAATCGTCTCTCCTTTGAAGGAATTATTTTTTTAACCTAACAACTTTCTCATTCAATTATATCTGTGTTTTCCCAGAAGTCAAAAGCATGAAAAGAATCATAATGGGTCCTCACAGCATTTAAAAAGCATCAAGACCAGTGGTTTTACTGTAGTAACAAACTTTCCAGCGTTTGAGAAACCAACCTAATGGTCACCGTTGCCCAAATCTGTGTGTGCCCACATCAACAAACCCCATGGGCACCCGGAAGCCATGGCTCCTTCCCTCACTGAATCTGATTCACTTCTGGAGTGGGCATCAGAACAGAGGTGGGCGGGTGTCCATCAGTACCAGTAAGGACCCAATTCTGCTTATTCCACATTGAAAGAACCCCATAAATTGATCAGGGCGTAACCTGGACTTCTCCAAGAGAACTGAACAGCCTAATTTACCCTCCAGAAAGCTCCAGAGCTGCCTGTGAACCTCCAGAGACACTGCACGTAGCTCAGCAGGACAGCTGACGTTTCAGAGTTACTTAGTCCCACACAAATATTTAGGGCTTCTCAGGGGGCTCAGTGGTAAAGAATCCACCTGCCAGTGCAGGAGACACAGGAGATGCAGGTTTTATCCCTAAGTCAGGAAGACCCCCTGGAGGAGAGCGTGGCAACCCACCCCAGTATCCTTGCCTGGGAAATCCCATGGACAGAGGCGCCTGGCGGGCTACAGTCCATGAGGTCGCAGAGTCAGACACGGCTGAGCACACACACACACTCACTGACCACCTAGTAAGTGTCAAACACTGTGTTCAGCACTCAGAGGTAAACATGATCCATTTGCAACATCCTACCTGCATGAGAAAATGTTAAAATATGAAGGCAGGGGTGAACTTTTCTCACAAGGTGTATCTGGCTCACCTCCAGCCCTTCTCAGATACTGTTACCTCTGCCCAGAGTTCTCTCTCCTATGAACTCCTACTCACTCCATGGGACTCAGGTTAAATGTCACATTACATCATGACCTTCCCAGATAAGATCTGATGCCCTGCTGTGTTGCTTCTAACAATGCCCAGTGTTTCCCTTAAAAGAGGTCACACTTTTCACTGTAACTGCTTCTTCAATGGTCCATCACTCCCTGCTCCTCTGAACCATCCATCCAGTCAAGACCCTTGTCTGTCTGTCCAAGCTCCTGCTATCATAGTGCCCGACACACAGTTGGTACTCAGTTATTTCTTACCTAAAACAATATGTGGTCATTGTTGATAAAGAGAAATAACCAATTTGGACTTATNGGCAATGGCACCCCACTCCAGTATTCTTGCCTGGAAAATCTCATGGACAGAGGAGCCTGGTGGGCTGCAGTCCATGGGGTCACTAAGAGTCAGACATGACTGAGTGACTTCACTTTCACTTTTCACTTTCATGCATTGGAGAAGGAAATGGCAACCCACTCCAGTGTTATTGCCTGGAGAATCCCAGGGACGGGAGAGCCTGGTGGGCTGCCATCTATGGGGTCTCACAGAGTTGGACACGATTGAAGCAACTTAGCAGCAGCAAGGGAGAAATTAATACATATTCTGTGAAGAAGCACTCCCTGTTGCGTCCCTCTTTGCGACCCCATGGACTATACAGTCCATGGGATTCTCCAGGCCAGAATACTGGAATGCATAGCCATTCCCTTCTCGAGGGGATCTTCCCAACCCAGGGATCGAATCCAGGTCTCCACACTGCAGGTGGATTCTTTACAGCTGAGCTGCGAGGGAAGCCCAGTGATTTTCCTAATGACTTCTTAATAAAGACTATTAAGACAAACTGTAAAAGAATAACTCAGTGTTCTAGTAGTATCTTAGAATTACTCTTCGCCAGCACTCATGTTTTACCTCTATTAAGAATTAAAAATTAAAGACATTTCAGCAAATGCACACATAATAAAAGCATACTGTAGGGGAAAAAAAAAACAGAAAGACCTCAATAAGATGTAGAAATTTATAGAAATCACCCAGAAAGGCAATTAACAGAGATTACTTTAATAAAGATTAAAGTTAAAATATTGTGTAACAGCATAAATTTGATTAGTGAGAATGACAACACATTGAAGGGAAACAATGTTGGAAACCAGTGAAATAATGATAATCTAACACACATTATTTTAATATAGTTTATTTGTGTCGGTGTCAAAACTAGGTTTGTTTTATACTTTTCTCCTAAAATTTCATATGGCCGGGGGGAAAAAAGCACTGGTTTGAGCTAACTTCAACATCATGTAATTTCTATTCCCTAGTGCTAGTTTTAAATGAAGTAAAACATCCTTGACTTTTTTTCATGTGGTAGAAGAAAATGTGACAAAAGAAGAAAATGTCTTATTTTACCTCTGTTCTGTACTTGATTTTCATGAACTTGCTCTGAACTTTTAAATTTATCATTCCAATTTTCATTAAAAAGTACAGTGAGTCACCATCTTCTGTACAGAATTAGAGCTATGGATAATGGAAAAAATAATCTCCAGGTGAAGCAAACACTAGGAGGCGATTAAAACTCCTACATTCCAAAAAAGAGCTGGGAGTTTTTCTCAAGTCAAAGGAAAACATAAAAGCCTAACAAATGTTTTACATAAAACATGGCACAAAGCACACAGACACTGCTCAGCACCATCTGAAAAGACCAGATGAGACACATTCATAAATCGTCTCTCCTTTGAAGGAATTATTTTTTTAACCTAACAACTTTCTCATTCAATTATATCTGTGTTTTCCCAGAAGTCAAAAGCATGAAAAGAATCATAATGGGTCCTCACAGCATTTAAAAAGCATCAAGACCAGTGGTTTTACTGTAGTAACAAACTTTCCAGCGTTTGAGAAACCAACCTAATGGTCACCGTTGCCCAAATCTGTGTGTGCCCACATCAACAAACCCCATGGGCACCCGGAAGCCATGGCTCCTTCCCTCACTGAATCTGATTCACTTCTGGAGTGGGCATCAGAACAGAGGTGGGCGGGTGTCCATCAGTACCAGTAAGGACCCAATTCTGCTTATTCCACATTGAAAGAACCCCATAAATTGATCAGGGCGTAACCTGGACTTCTCCAAGAGAACTGAACAGCCTAATTTACCCTCCAGAAAGCTCCAGAGCTGCCTGTGAACCTCCAGAGACACTGCACGTAGCTCAGCAGGACAGCTGACGTTTCAGAGTTACTTAGTCCCACACAAATATTTAGGGCTTCTCAGGGGGCTCAGTGGTAAAGAATCCACCTGCCAGTGCAGGAGACACAGGAGATGCAGGTTTTATCCCTAAGTCAGGAAGACCCCCTGGAGGAGAGCGTGGCAACCCACCCCAGTATCCTTGCCTGGGAAATCCCATGGACAGAGGCGCCTGGCGGGCTACAGTCCATGAGGTCGCAGAGTCAGACACGGCTGAGCACACACACACACTCACTGACCACCTAGTAAGTGTCAAACACTGTGTTCAGCACTCAGAGGTAAACATGATCCATTTGCAACATCCTACCTGCATGAGAAAATGTTAAAATATGAAGGCAGGGGTGAACTTTTCTCACAAGGTGTATCTGGCTCACCTCCAGCCCTTCTCAGATACTGTTACCTCTGCCCAGAGTTCTCTCTCCTATGAACTCCTACTCACTCCATGGGACTCAGGTTAAATGTCACATTACATCATGACCTTCCCAGATAAGATCTGATGCCCTGCTGTGTTGCTTCTAACAATGCCCAGTGTTTCCCTTAAAAGAGGTCACACTTTTCACTGTAACTGCTTCTTCAATGGTCCATCACTCCCTGCTCCTCTGAACCATCCATCCAGTCAAGACCCTTGTCTGTCTGTCCAAGCTCCTGCTATCATAGTGCCCGACACACAGTTGGTACTCAGTTATTTCTTACCTAAAACAATATGTGGTCATTGTTGATAAAGAGAAATAACCAATTTGGACTTATTTCTTAACTCTGGTTTATAGTTTTCTTAATTCTCTAAAACTGGTAAAACATATAAGTTTTTTTTTTTTTTCATTTAAAAATGGCTCATTGTAAGTTTCATCTATCTGATAGCTCGGAACCTCAAAGAGAATTATTTAACATTGTTTCCAGATATTTAACTGCTATTTCATTCTTTTTTCTTTAAAGTTAAAGCAAGTTTATTGAGAGAGACACACATTCCATATAATATGCTGCATATCACAGGGTGAGAGCAGACTATTTTACTCTTCTTAATTTTAAATTGTTTTTATTAGACTGAAAAACCTCTTAATCAAACTTCCTTTAAGCACTTTCTCCATGCAAAATAAAAATACGTGAAGTTGTATTTACCTTTGATGGGTCATATCTTCTGAGTGTTTCTAAGAGTTCTACAATTTGTATTCTTGTCTCTTCTTCACAGAAGAAAATCCATGATGAATTTCTGCTATACATTACAGAAAAGCTAAGAAAAAGAAAGATTCTAGTAATCATTTTTATAAAGTGAGTTTATAACAAGGTTTAAAACTTACTAAGGAAGAGCAAGCAGGAAGCAAATAAAGGACATACAAAATAGCAAGAAATCTGAATTTTTTCCCCTCTATTTTTCTTCCATGTATAGTTTCAGCTTATATTAATAGAAAAGCCAGATACTAATGGTTTATGGAACAGCCAGAGTTCAAGTTAACTCTTTCCATGACAAACCCCAGCTCAATAGATCACAAAATCATCTCAAAATATCAAATATACTGATATCTTTTAAGAAAGAAACATTTAAAAATAAAAGCTATTCATGATTAAGAATCAATCATTAAGAAATATGATTAAGGTAGCAGTCATAGAATCCAATGACTTTACTTGCTGACTCTCGGGGAAAAACACACTTAGTGAGAAAACAGGGGAGCCTACAAGTGTCAGGCAGAGCTGCCAATAATGAGCACATTTCAGGGACAACGTACTGTGGTAACAACGGAAGTATGGTCCATGCGCCTTCCTGCTGAGCCAGCTGGTGAAGGAGGAGCACTCTGGGCATTTCCTGAAGAAACAACCATCACAGCAAAAAATAAATAATACAATATGACCACAACGATCTCTTTAATAAGAGACTCAAATTTCAAACCAGGTATTTTTAAAGATCTGACATTTTATTCTTCATACTCCTCTCTTCTTTTTTCTTCTCTTCAGGAGTCACTAGAAATCAAGGACTTTAACTGAACCCACACAGACTCCCCAGCGCCTAGGCTCCAGACAGTGCTGAAGCCCTGAAATCTGCATATCTGCAAAGGCGACTGGAAAGGAAGAGCCCAGGGCAAGTGAGGGAAAACTCAGAGGTATAAACACAGCTTTTACTGTGTACCCAACAGAAAAAGCATGTGGAAAATGGAAAATAAAACACTTCGGCTAAACAAAAGGAATAATATACAATTTATCTCATGTGAAGAAAAAACATTTTAGAATGCCCTAAAAACACTAAAACACCGTCATAATGAAGAGCTTCAGTTCTGAACACTAGAAATAGAATCCTTGAGTATTCAGGCAATGGCAGTAACAGCATAATGATGGAGCTTCAAAATCTATAAACTTGGTAAGAGCGAAGCTCCAGAAATAGACACAACTATAGCTATATATTGGAGAAGGCGATGGCACCCCACTCCAGTATTCTTGCCTGGAAAATCCCATGGACGGCAGAGCCCAGTGGGCTGCAGTCCATGGGGTCACTAAGAGTCGGACATGATTGAGCAACTTCCCTTTCACTTTTCACTTTCACGCACTGGAGAAGGAAATGGCAACCCACTCCAGTGCTCTAGCCTGGAGAATCCCAGGGACGGGGGAGCCTGGTGGGCTTCCATCTATGGGGTCGCACAGAGTTGGACACGACTGAAGCGATGCAGAAGCAGAAGCAGCAGCATAGCTATATATACATGCATACATATACATAGAAACTCATATTTTTTAAGCTATAAATATAAAACGATTAAGCAATATTCAATCTATTTCCAGTTGTGACAAGCCAAAAGTCAGATATATAATATGCTTGAACACCCACAACAGACTTCAGCATATTCTGTGCTTTATACAAGCTATATCCAGGTAACTATTACAGAGAAAAGACTTTAAGGATACATGTTTATCTGAAATATTACCACACTAAAGTAGATTCCATACTATTCTTGAAGTTCATATAAGCTTAGAGAGTTGATATGGAGTGGGAGGTGGGTGGGGTGGTTCAAGATTGGGAACTCATGTACACCTGAGATGAAAAAAAATAAAAATAAAAATTTAAAAAAAAAAAAGAAAGAATGATTTTCAATATACATCTTTGAACTATCAAATATGTCTTATTTCTTCATTTTATATAGTATTTTTAAACTTTCATGTACAAATATGAAATGTAAAAACAGTAACCTAAGGTTACATCACACTCGGAGAAGGCAATGGCACCCCACTCAGTACTCTTACCTGGAGAATCCCAAGGATGGAGGAGCCTGGTAGGCTGCAATCCATGGGGTCGTAAAGAGTCGGACATGACTGAGCGACTTCCGTTTAACTTTTCACTTTCATGCATTGGAGAAGGAAATGGCAACCCACTCCAGTGTTCTTGCCTGGAGAATCCCAGGGATGGTGGAGCCTGGTGGGCTGCCATCTCTGGGGTCGCACAGGGTCGGACACGACTGAAGCGGCTTAGCAGCAGCAAGGTTACATCACACTCAAGAAGGCAATGGCACCCCACTCCAGTACTCTTGCCTGGAAAATCCCATGGACGGAGAAGCCTGGTGGGCTGCAGTCCATGGGGTCGCTAAGAGTCGGACACTGAGCAACTTCACTTTCACTTTTTACTTTCATGCCTTGGAGAAGGAAATGGCAACCCACTCCAGTGTTCTTGCCTGGAGAATCCCAGGGACGGGGGAGCTTGGTGGGCTGCCGTCTATGGGGTCGCACAGTGTCGGATGTGACTGAAGCGACTTAGCAGCAGCAGCAGCAAGGTTATATCACACTAACAATATGGCATGTTACAGAGAAAAGCAAACCCTAAAGTTTGAATTAGCAGCTACCCAATGTAACTCTGGGCTTTCTTACTGTTGATTCTGAATAATGAAGTCATTCTCACTGTCTTTCAAAATTTGTTGTCTGTATACATATACACATACTAGCTATATGTCTTATATACATATATGCCACACACGCACATGCCATATCTGCACATGTACACATATATAGCTATCTGCTAGATACATATATATGCCATATATACACAAATATATACCACACACATATTCATAGGGGATTATATAAGAGAAGAAATCATGTGTGAAGATAATAACTTTAATACTTGCATTAAAATTTCAAATAATTACTTGTTCAGTCACTATGTTTTGTCCCAACTCTTTGAGACCCCATGGACTGCAACATGCCAGGCTTCTCTGTCCGTCACTGACTCCTGGAGTTCTCTCAAACTCATTGGGAGCATGTTAATATGCACTAGCTAAAAAAGAAACACAGAAGACACTTAAAAAAAAAAAAAGTCTTACAAGAAAATAAGTAGCAAATGAGCTGTTATGTAGCAAATGAAATTATAATAATGAAGACATTACGACAATGGGAATGTCTTTACGTTAAATATTAAAACAGACATAACTCCAACCATGCAAAATAAAACAGAGAGCATAAGGGAGCCAGAAAAATGAAAATATTTATGTCAGAATGATGAAATGATTACATATACACTTTAAACTATCTTTTAAGTAAAAATCTGTTTTCAGCAGAAATAAATACAAAAATTTGGCTTCCAAACAAGAACCACCCTTCTGAGTTATATAGCAAGTTATAGGAAATATACAAGGGATGGCAACAAGTATTGATATGACACCAGACAAGTAACCTCAGCAAAAGACTGTGAGGGCACTTGCCAGACAAAGATGCAAAGAAGGTCAGGATGATAAAAATGCAGCAAAGGTTTAGGCAGTACAAAGGAGGGGTTAAATTCTAGACTAAAATAAGCTCTCTGGATTACTAATGGGGCACAATCTTTCCCATCTCCATTACTTTTTGCTTACTAAATCATATGCCTGGATTTCGTATTTGCTTTAGTTGGTTAACACAAAAATGGTAGTCAAGTTTTCTGTACTTCTGCGTCTCCAAATAGAAATATTTCAAAAACTAGTGTGCTAAGTTGACAACTATCTCCAAATATGTCTCAAAATAGAAAATAGGTCCTTTCCTCACCTGATACTCAAAAAAATGATCTTGAATAAGCCAAGGCCATTTGTGAGAGTTGGACCACAAAGAAGGCTGAGCACTGAAAAACTGGTGCTTTCAAATTGTGGTGTTGGAGAAGACTTTCCTGAGGGCTCCAGGGACAGCGAGGAGATCAAACCTGTCAATCCTAATGGAAATCAATCCTGAATACTCATTGGAAACACTAATGCTGAAGCTCCAATACTTTGGCCACCTGATGCAAAGAGCTGACTCATTGAAAAAGACCCTGATGCTGGGAAAGATTGAGGGCAAGAGGAGAAAAGGGCAACAGAGAAAGAGATGGTTAGATAGTACCACCAACTCAATGGACATGAATTTAAGCAAACTCCAGGACATAGTGAAGGACAGGAGAGCTCGGCAACTGAACAACAACATTTTACTTAGAAAGTTTTGTCTATTAATCCTCAGAAAGTACCAATACTTTTATTCTTGTTTTATATATACATACGTGTGTATATATGTATGTGTATATATGTATTCTGTGTCTGTATGCACACAGAGACCAGACTTAGATACACACATACGCATATGTATTGAGTTGGCCAAAATGTTCATTCAGAGTTTTCTGTAAGGTGTTATAGAAAAACGCAAATAAACTTTTTGGCCAACCAAATACTAGCATGCAGTGGGTGTGCTCAGTCCAGCTCTTTTCAATCCACGGACTGTAGTGCCCCAGGCTCCTCTGCCCATGAGATCACCCCGGCAAGAAAACAGGAGCAGGTTGCCATTTCCTCCTCCAGGGGATCTTCCAGACCCAGGAATCAAACCCATGCCTCTGGCATCTCCTACACTGGCAGGCAGATTCTTTACCACTGTACCACCTGGGAAGCCCTTATTAGCACCCTGAGATAAAATAATTTAAAAGGTAACAAAAAATGTTCCATCAAACGATCTTATCTCAGTTCTTAACACTTGGGACTGTAATACTTTATGTTCTGTCTGTTCTATCCATACCACAAGACTTATACCTCTTTTAAGTACCATATCGACAGTTTAAAGCACTTTTGGACACAAAGACCATTTTTTTAAATGTAATGCCTGGCTGAATAAGAAAGAGTTTTCAAACAAAGAAATCAAGGGAAAAGTAAGAAAATGTTCTATCAACAGAGCCCTTTGGGATAAAAGCTAGACCCCATAGCAAAGGCATTGATGTGTGGAGTACTGCCTCTCACCAATCTAAAGAATGCTTATTCACCAAACCATGCTACTATTTCAAACCTAAAAGTTGAAGGTAAAATCCTATCAAAAATAAGATAATACCATTTCAGAGGCAAGCATAAGGGAACTAAAAATACAAATAATCAAATAAAAGTAAATGACAGAAAAGGAAAATTTTAAAAGATGGAAAAGTTGATCACGGTAATTTAAATACTTTAATTCTATTTGTCTCAATGAACCAAAAATCTACATTTCTAGCAGGCATCTGCTTCTATCCTAATAAGCACTTTGAAGTCAGAAAGCCTACGGGACCTTCCCACATTTCTTCCTTTGAACATTTTTTTCTCAAGGCACATTCGCATTTAAAGACACTAATAATTACTTAGAACCAAAAATGCAAAAACAACACTCTCCCTTGTTACCTGGCTCTCATACATATTTATCATCTTCATTCACAAAAAGGTTCAGATTCCACAGCTGAGCATCTGAAGATGCTCTGAGAGGAGAAAGCCCATTATTCTTGATATGGAGGGAGAAATCATTCAAAACTTATATCTAGAAATATCAGTAGTATGAATGAAAATGCCAACATGTGACTGTGGATCAAAGCAGATTAATATATTTTAAATGTCATAAGTAACTTTAATTATTAGGCAAATTTGGTTTGGGACCACTTTAGTCCTTCTGCCTTTCTCTCAGGGGAGAAAAAAAAAAATTCCACTAATTTAAGTCTGTGATGCTTTCCTTTTCCCTTGTCAACAGACTATTTCCCCAAATTTGTAACTTTTCCTTGCATGTGTGCTAAGTCGCTTCAGTCGTGTCCAATTCTTTGTGACCCTATGGACCATCNTAACACTTGGGACTGTAATACTTTATGTTCTGTCTGTTCTATCCATACCACAAGACTTATACCTCTTTTAAGTACCATATCGACAGTTTAAAGCACTTTTGGACACAAAGACCATTTTTTTAAATGTAATGCCTGGCTGAATAAGAAAGAGTTTTCAAACAAAGAAATCAAGGGAAAAGTAAGAAAATGTTCTATCAACAGAGCCCTTTGGGATAAAAGCTAGACCCCATAGCAAAGGCATTGATGTGTGGAGTACTGCCTCTCACCAATCTAAAGAATGCTTATTCACCAAACCATGCTACTATTTCAAACCTAAAAGTTGAAGGTAAAATCCTATCAAAAATAAGATAATACCATTTCAGAGGCAAGCATAAGGGAACTAAAAATACAAATAATCAAATAAAAGTAAATGACAGAAAAGGAAAATTTTAAAAGATGGAAAAGTTGATCACGGTAATTTAAATACTTTAATTCTATTTGTCTCAATGAACCAAAAATCTACATTTCTAGCAGGCATCTGCTTCTATCCTAATAAGCACTTTGAAGTCAGAAAGCCTACGGGACCTTCCCACATTTCTTCCTTTGAACATTTTTTTCTCAAGGCACATTCGCATTTAAAGACACTAATAATTACTTAGAACCAAAAATGCAAAAACAACACTCTCCCTTGTTACCTGGCTCTCATACATATTTATCATCTTCATTCACAAAAAGGTTCAGATTCCACAGCTGAGCATCTGAAGATGCTCTGAGAGGAGAAAGCCCATTATTCTTGATATGGAGGGAGAAATCATTCAAAACTTATATCTAGAAATATCAGTAGTATGAATGAAAATGCAGACATGTGACTGTGGATCAAAGCAGATTAATATATTTTAAATGTCATAAGTAACTTTAATTATTAGGCAAATTTGGTTTGGGACCACTTTAGTCCTTCTGCCTTTCTCTCAGGGGAGAAAAAAAAAAATTCCACTAATTTAAGTCTGTGATGCTTTCCTTTTCCCTTGTCAACAGACTATTTCCCCAAATTTGTAACTTTTCCTTGCATGTGTGCTAAGTCGCTTCAGTCGTGTCCAATTCTTTGTGACCCTATGGACCATCGCCCGCCAGGCTCCTCTGTCCATGGGATTCTCCAGGCAAGAATACTGGAGTGGATTGCCACGCCCTCCTCCAGAGGACCTCCCTGGCCCAGGGATTGACCCCAGGTCTCTTATGTCTCCTGCACTGGGAGGTGGGTTCTTTACCACTAGCACCACCCATACCTTAATACAAAATATAAGCCTGGCAGTACATGAGTTTACGGTCTAATTCAGTCTCATTATGCAGACCAAGCACTCAGAAAGCAAAACCCAAGACATTTGTTCAGTATTAGGCAAACGTTCTGAAGGACTCAACTGTGTTTTAAGACTGATCCCAATTCAACTGCATTTCCAAAGCCCAACTATTATATAGCTTTTAGGCACTGAACTGAGCTTTTAGACTAACAAATAAATCATGACAAAAATTAACATCTGTTTATTGTTATAATTTCTTCCAGATGAAGTAGGCCTATCTTATGAGATAATAATAGAGATGTATAATATCTTGTTGGGAACATTTATCAGACAGATTTACTAGCCTTTAAAAATCCACCATTCATTTGTGGACCAGAAGATTACATGTGGTGATGCTATAATAACAAACCTTCCAAGAACCTAAGCCTATATTAAATATATTTTCCCCCAGAAATTTGTCTTAATCATTAACTGTCATTTCTTAACAAGAGAAAAATATTACCTCATCATTGATGTAATTTATTTTAATTTATGTCATTTATTTACTTTGAAATGCTCTACTAAATACATTTTTATAGTTCATAAAACCTGCTTTAAATAATCATTCACTCATTCATGAAAGGCAGTGAAGCTTAGGATTTTAGGAACCTGATTTCTGGAGCCAAAGTGGTTACATCAGAATCCTAGCTCCAGCTCTTCTGAACCCTGCAGCCTTGAGCAAGTTCCCAGACCTGCCTGTGGTCTGTTCTCTCACCTCTAATACGCGGGTAAAAACAGTCCTGGGGATCAATTGAGTTAATATATGCCAAGCACTTGGCACATGCTTGAATGTGATGGTTACTAATATTGTTATTGATTGTATGATATTTGTTGAGCAACTGCTATGTGCCACACTGTTCTAGGAAGATAGCAAACAACTATGGGAACACAGGGCAGAGTCCCTGCCCTCTTGGATCTCAGGTTCTAAAGAAGGAGGCAGGCATTAAGCAAAGAAATCTAGAATACACTGTCAACAAAAAATGGTATTAAAAAAAATATAAAGCCAGGTAAAGTGAGAGAGGGCTCAAGCATGGAGTTACTTGCACACAGCAGCTGCAGCAATCTGCTGCCTGGCCCTGAGGTTACGGCCCCAGCTGCGTGTCAGGAGACAGGCCAGAACTGAGAGGCAGACCCAACCCATTAGGGATGGAGCACGGGCAGGGCGCTGAATCCCGCGAGGCCTTGGTTTCCTCTCTGCAAAGGGGGAGAGTTACAGAAACCACACAGCAACTTAGATGAGCTGAGGCCTCAAAAGTGGCAGAGTGCACTGACATGAGCACGAAGTAAAATAAAGACGACAGTGTGTGCCAAGTCACTCCAGTCGTGTCCAACTCTGTGTGACCCCATGGACTGTAGCCCTCCAGGCTCCTCCATCCATGGGATTCTCCAGGCAAGCAGACTGGAGTGGGTTGCCATGCCGTCCTCCAGGGGATCTTCCCGACCCAGGGATCAAACTCAAGTCTCTTATGTCTCCTGCACTGGCAGGCAGGTTCTTTACCACTAGCAGGCACTCAATAGAAGTCAGCTGTGGTCACTCCTGCATATGTGAACCCTCCTCGAGGGTCTCCACTGCAGACCCCAGCCCCACGTGTTGGGAGTCTCATTAATCCCACCAAGGTCACCTCCCCAAATAGGAACTCAGGGTGCTGTGTGAGCTCAGAGTGGCTGACCCCTCTGCTAATATCCCAAGAGACTCCAGTTCACTGTCTCCATCCGTGGGAGTCCCTGCAGCCACCTCAGGCGGGAGTCCAGCAAACACTACTTCAAGGCTCAGTTCAGATGTCACAGCAAAGCCAAACTTGCCCACCAGGGCAGGCTGCTGCCTGGCCTGTGTTCTCACGGTGGCTGCTTATGTGGCTGCAGAAAGGGACGTGCGGTGTCCCTCGAGCCCAGCATGGGCCTCCCGGTCGGCAGCTCATGCAGGGGCTTGACCACAGGGAATCACAAGGAAGGGGTCACCCCACAGGGTGTCACCTGGCCCAGAGCAATGGCCTCCTCCACACGCCAGCATGCGGTGCCGCCGCAGCTGGTCCTGACTGTCACCACCAGCCTCTGGGCACCAATGTCACCACCAGGGGAGGGAGAGCTGGTGATCACTTCAGGACTTCCCTGGAGGTCCAGTGAAGACTCCATGCTTCCACTGCTCCCTGATTAGGGAACTAAGATCCTGCATGCCAAGCAGCATGACCAAAAAATAAAAATTTCTTTAAATTAAGTAAATTAAGTGACCACATCTATAGGTCCTGGCTCCAGACTCAGAATCCTGAGTTACAACGTCCAACACTGTCCCTGAGTTGGAGAGACCCTGAATCTGACCTCTGATGTCTTTAGTGGGTCAAGCCCACTCCCACCAGACTCACATGGGGTTGAGTTTGCTGGTAAGGGAGGGGGTCCGAATGCTGGGGGCCGAACAGAAAGGCATGTTCATGACAAGATGTGAGGAACGCATCACTGCTGAGCAAGCCCCTGAGGAAGTGGGGAAGTGGACTGTCTCACTGCTCTGTGTTCTGGGGCATCTTGCCCAAGCCTTGCCTGAGTCAATATTCCACAAAGGCTTAGTAAATGGATGCATAAATTCTTATTCAATAGCAATGTAATAAAAACTTATTACCTAACACCTGTCAATTATGACAAAAAACAAACTTCACTAAGGAATTAAGCATGTGATTGGTCTCACCTGAAAAACGAAAAGATCTTGATGCTGAAAAAGATTGAAGGCAGGCAGAGCAGGGGGCAACAGAGGACGGGATGGCTGGATGGCATCACCGACTCAACGGACATGAGTTTGAGCAAGCTCCGGGAGATGGTAAAGGACAGGGAAGGCTGGCATGATGCAGTCCACGGGATTGCAAAGCCAGACACAACTTAGCAACTGAACAACAACAAAAAGGGAAGCTTAATGAAAGCGACCTGACTCACAGCTCACCTTTCGAGGAAGTGCTTCATCCTACCTCCTTGCCAACAAAAAAAAAGTCTAAAAATAGAAAACACAAGGCCATTTTCTTAAGCTTCTTCACACTAATCTATGAAAAGCTTTGCTCCCAGCTTTCCTGGCTTATCACATGGAAATAAGGTTTGTTTTTTTTTTAATTAATAAGCCAAGGCCTAACTCTTCTCAAGAAAACAGTGACTTCCAAAACTTTCTGTGAATAAGCAGAAAGAATCATTTATTTGTATTGTTATAATTCTGCCAGGTTTTAAATAAAGTTCATAACACAAAAGATGGCAACAAAATTAGAAGTGCCTGTTCTCTTCACTTTGGTTATTTGATTTCCATGTAAATCTTAGAGTCAGCCTGGCAATTTCCAGTGAAACATCTACTGGGGTTTTCATCGGGATTGCATTTAATCTCTTGATAAATTTAGGGGAAATGGACACACTATTGAATCTTACAATCTATGAGTACGCTTTTTCTCTGTTCATTTAGGCTTTCTTTAATTTTCCTGAGAAACCTGTCTGCAGGTCAAGGAGCAACAGAGCCAGATGTGAAACAACTGACTGGTTCACAAATGGGGAAGGAGTATGTCAAGGGTGTATGCTGTCACCTTGCTTATTTAACTCATATGCAGAGTGAAGTGAAGTGAAGCAAAAGTCGCTCAGTCGCGTCCGACTCTTTGCGGAGTCATCATTACGTAGAGTACATCATGAGAAATGCCGGGCTGGACGGATCACAAGCTGGAATCAAGACTGTTGAGAGAAACAACAACCTCCGATGTGCAGATGATGCCACCCTAATGGCAGAAAACAAAGAGGAACTGAACAACCTCTTGATGAAGGTGAAAGAAGAGAGTGAATAAGCTGGCTTAAAACTCAACATTCAAAAAACAAAGATGATGGCATCTGGTCCCATCACTTCATGGCAAATAGATGGGGAAAAAAATGAAACAGCAACGGACTTCATTTTCTTGGGCTCCAAAATCACTGTGAATGGGGACTGTAGCCATGAAAGTAAAAGATGCTTGCTAGTCAGAAGCTATGATAAACCTAGACAGCATATTAAAAACCAGAGGTATCACTTTGCCAACAAAGGTTCATCTAGTCAAAGCTATGGTTTTTCCAGTAGTCATGTATGGATGTGAGAGTTGGACTCTAAAGAAAGCTAAGTGCTGAAGAATTGATGCTTTTGAACTGTGGTGTTGGAGAAGACTCTTAAATTCCCTTGGGCTGCAAGGAGATCAAACATGTCAATCTTAAAGGAAATCAGTCCTGAATATTCATTGGAAGGACAGATGCTTTAGGTGAAGCTCTAATACTTTGGCCACCTGATGCAAAGAGCTGACTCACTGGAAAAGACCCTGATGCTGGGAAAGATTGAGAACAGGAGGAGAAGGGGACGACAGAGAATGAAATGGTTGGATGGCATCATCGACTCAATGGACATGAGTCTGAGCAATCTCAGGGAGATAGTAAAGGACAGGGAAGACTGGCGTGCTGCAGTCCATGGAGTCACAGTCAGACATGACTTCGCAACTGAACAACAATTTTTCTCAGTAATGTTTCCTACTTTTGAATGTAGAATCCTAAACATTTTTCATTAGATTTATCCCTAGGTATTTAATGCTTTTTGATGCTATGAATAAATGATATCATTTTAAATGTTTCAATTCTAATTGTCACTGCTTATATATAGAAATACAACTGATTTTTAAACATTGACCCTTTTTTACCTTGATAAACTCTTGTTGATTTTGTACATTCTTTTTTTTTTCTTCATGCACAATCTTGTAGTCTCTGAATAACGAAGTTTTCTTTCCATCTTTTTTTTTTTTTTAAGCTATTGTGGGTAGGGAGAATACAAAGATTTCTAAGCAGCTAAGCTGGCCCCTTTTGGTCTAAAACAGAAAATGTAATCCAACATTTGCCATAAAATGAAATGTACTTGCTCAGTCATGTCTGACCCTTTGCAACCCCATGGACTGTACAGGACTGAATTCTCCAAGCCAAAATACTGGAGTGGGTGGCCTTTCCCTTCTCCAAGGGATCTTCCCAACCCAGGGATCGAACCCAAGTCTCCCACATTGCAGAGGATTCTTTATCAGCTGAGCCACCAGGGAAGCCCAAGAATACTGGAGTGGGTAGCCTGTCCCTTCTCCAGTGGATCTTCCCAACCCAGGAATCAAGCTGGGGTCTCAGACATTGCAGGTGGATTCTTTACCAACTGAGCTATCAGGGAAGCCCAATGAGGGCACCACACCCACCTAAAAAATAAAACACACCTTGTAAGCCTGATCCACTTCACAATTTTCTTTTCTGTATTTGGAGAATGCCTTAAAAATGGATCCATAATTCATCTATTCTTTCGCCCCTCCTGCAGGTGCTGCCTTCATTCTAAGCTCTGCCCACCATCTCTGCGAACTCGTCCTGCAGGGACTTCTTCCCTGTTCCTCATTCAGAGTGATTCTCCGACCAGGCATGACCTTGTGCTAAGGTAAAGGGTCACAGTTCAGAGTCTTCAAAACACACAGGAGTCTTTATTTCACTAGAACCTCCTTTAAAACAACAACCATACTTTAGCCTCTCTTCTTCACTGTCTCAAATTTAATCTCTTTTAAAAATCTTTGAACGCATTTATTTTTGGCCGTGCTGGGCCTTCGGTGCTGGGTGGCTTTTCTCTAGCTGTGGCGAGCAGGAGCACTCTTCAGTCATGGCGCACGGGCTTCTCTCTGTGGTGGCTTCTCACTGCCGAGCACAGGCCCTAGGTGTGTGGGCTCAGCAGTCGCAGCCCCCGGGCCCTGGAGCACAGCCTCGACGGTTCTGGTGCTCAGGCTTCACTGCTCCGCGGCATGTGGGAGCTTCCCTGATCAAGGATCAAACCCGTGTCTCCAGCACTGGCAGGCGGATTCTATACCACTCAGCCACCAGAGAAGCCCTCCAATTTCACCTTATTTTGAAACTCTTTTGTGAATTGGGCTATTGGAATTGAAATATAGACACTATTGGCACTACGGATAAAATAGATAACGAGAACCTACTGTGTCGTATAGGGAGCTCTACTCAATGCTCTGTGACCTGAACCGGAAGGAAGTCCAAAAAACAGGGGATATATGAATACATGTAACTGATCCATCTTGCTGTACAGCAGAAACTAACACGACACTGTCAAGCAAACATACTCCAATAAAAGTTAATGAAAATAGATAAAAATGTTAAAAAGAAATTCCTTAGGAGAACAAAATGGTTCCTGTAATTTTAAGCAAGTGTTCCTACATTTCTGAAGCTGCAGTAAAAATGATCTGGGATCAACAACCATGGTTACTGGATCCCAGGATGCAGGAGAGGGGAAACAAACAAAACCTCTCACTGGACAATCTCTGTACCACAACACAGACCATAGACACAAACTTCACCAATAGAGTCTTCACCAGAGACTGAGCTGTCAGCACCCACAAACATCCACTCCAGAAGGAATTTTTTCAAGTTCAAAAAACCTAAGTCATAACATAATTGGCACACAGACGCCACACAGCATTGGTATTTAGGCCAAAACACACTGAAGTGCCCGATTAAATCAGAGACCGTCTCACACACACTCCCCTCCTGGGTTTCCGTCAGCCTCACCTCCACCTGGCTTTTGTTCATGCGCCTCTTTAAATAGTCAGGCTCTATCACTGCACGTTACCCTTCCATCTGTAATACAGGGAGAAAACATTTGAGGAAAAATAGTAGCACTTCTTCCAAATCTGCAGTCTTCTCTCTAGAGATGTGCACTCAGGAACCCCACACTAGCCAACCACATCCCCCACCTCGCCAGCTCTACTTTCCACCCATCTCAATCTAAAAAGACCACTCTTTCTGCTAAAACACACTTTACTCATGCCCTTAAACAAACCCTAGGTCTCTAGGTACCCCAGAGCCAACCATACTGATGATTCGTGTCTATATCTTCCAGATCTGCACCCTGTTCTAAACCAATATCCCTCCAGCTCAATTCTCGTCCCTCCTTCCCGACCTGACACAAGTCTCCCTCTTTGTCTCCTAAGCTCCACCACGCACGGTCAGCACGATATTCACTCATGCTTTTCACACATCACTCTGCTTCCTAAACAGCTTCGTGACTACTGTCTTTTCAAGGGTCCCATAGACCGTCTAGAGATGTTTGAAAGTACTTAATAGAGCTAGAATTGTGCAATTAACATTTGTCAAATAGATAGGTTCATAGACTTAACTTGATTTTAAATTTTTACTTATGTGTGTGGTCAGTCATATCCAACTCCTTGCGACCCTGTGGACTATAGCCCACCAGGCTCCTCTGTCCATGGGATTCTCCGGGCCAGAATACTGGAGTGGGTTGTTGCCATTTCCTTCTCCAGGGGATCTTCCTGACCCAGGGATCAAACCTGCATCTCCTGCATTTTCTGTTATGAGATTGTTACCATCTATCTTATTCTGTGGGATCACAAAGAGTAGGACACACTGAGGGACTGAAAAACCACCACCACCATCTATCTTATAAGTAATTCAAGGAACTGGAGTATCTTTGTTAATTCCTCTTGAACTGCTCCACAACAATCCAGAATGGTTCTCTGCACACAGGAAGCACTTGGGAAAGTCTGCTGCCTTCCTCTTTAGAAGAAATGTCTCACTATAGTCTTCAAAACCATTATGAACTGCACTATAAGCTTCAAACCTAGAGATGGGAGTGACAATCCACAATGACCCAGATTGTTTCTGAAAACAAGAATAGCTTCACCACTCCGGTAACAAGTCCAAGTACAGTATTAAGTTTCAGACAGAAAGTTCGCTTAGGCTCCTGGCTCCTACAGTCACATGAGAAGAATGAAAAATGTCTTGTGTTTTCAGTAAGACTGCATTTTAGCATCTTGAGGCAAAACAGGCACAGAGGACAACTTGCCAAAGCGAAAGAGAACAGCTAAAAGCAGACACACGACTGCAGCAACCATTAAATTTTTACACCTTAATTTTTGGCAGATTTCATAGTCAAGTGCAACCCGACAGGAGTAATGAATAAACAAACAGCAGCTCTAGACATCTGGTGGTGTGGGAGGAAGAGATATTTTGGGCTATCAGATAAATATTCACATGATAAAACTTACCGGTGATTCTTTCCTCACCAAGCAACTGTTCTGAATGCTCATGCTGGGCAAATCTATGGAGAAAACCAAAACTGCAACCTGAAGACATCGAGCTCAGGTTGCAGGTAACATCCTATCCCATTAGAGGCGCAGTGCACACCCGGCAAACGATGGGGCTGGCCCCTCGGAGGAGGAGGAGCCAGCCGCTCCGTGCCACAGGCTGGAGAGGCCCTGATAACTCTGCCTGGGGTTTGGACATCCTCAGTTTCCTTGGCTGATGACTAGGCTGTCAATTCTTTCTCAAGAACATGTCAGTTTCAGACATAGAGAATAGACTTATGGACATGGGGAGAGGAGAGGAGAGGGTGAGATGTATGGAAAGAGTACCATGGAAACTTACATTACCATATGTAAAACAGACAGCCAACAAGAATGTGCTGTATGTCTCAGGAAACGCCAACAGGGGCTCTGTATCAACCTAGAGGGGTTGGGAAATGGGAAATGGGAGGAAGGTTCAAAAGGGAGGGGATATATGTATATCTATGGCTGATTCATGTTGAGGTTTGACATAAAACAGCAAAATTCTGTAACGCATTTATCCTTCAATAAAAGATAAGTTAATTTTTTTAAAAAAGGAAAAAAAAAGTCAGTTTTTTAAAACAAGTTTCAGTCAAGCTATAACTAGGGAGCCACTACCTGCTTCTCAAAGTGACCCTGCTGCCCTATATTTTGTGCATCTCAGTACTTTATTCTCCGCACGGCATCTTCTTTCTCTATCTTCATGGAAGTTCTAGGCCAGGGTAGTGCATCACTGCTCAAAGAACTGTCTGCAGACCCAATGTGAGCTTTCAACCATCTATGGTTCTCCAAAATGCTACCCATGGAATACATTCGACTCTCAATCATATAAGAAACATGAAGAATTCCACAAAGGTAAAAAATGAGCCAGCATCATGTACAGTTACAGATGCTTAAAATCGTTCAAGCCATTTCAACTACCACAAGACTTGTTAACCCAAAGATTAAATTACTTTAAGTCGTAACAGGACACCCTGGATCTTGTGAGCAAATTACACCCAAGTGCTAAAACAACGTTCTGCCATAACTATTTCAATACTCATAGCTGGCTTTCACGCTAGGAAGGAATTTCAGAATAAGAAAAACATACCTTCTGATAATTAAAGGGCTCTTTCCTATTGCTTCAGTCTAGACTCCACGTGTGACCATGGAAACAGGATGGGGAGAGGGGTTTCTTGATGAGGATGCTTAATTAGGTGTCTTTACATGTAAAACCAATACTGCCACCTAGTGGCCGTCTAAGTCACTGGCTAAACAGACCAGTGACTCTAACCAGCAAGTAGTGAAAGCAAGTGACAATACAAATTAAGCAGAAGCACACTGAAACCAGACAGACAGACGGCGTATTAAAAAGCAGACACATCACTTTGCTGGCAAAGGTCCATACAGTCAAAGCTATGTTTTCAAGTAGTCATGTACAGATGTGAGAGCTGGACCATAAAGAAGGCTGAGTGCCGAAGAATTGATGCTTTCTAATGAAATCTGGTGTTGGAGAAGACTCTTGAGAGTCTCTTGGACTGCAAGGAGATCAAACCAGTCAATTCTAAAGGAAATCAACCCTGACTGTTCATTGGAAGGACTGATGCTGAAGCTTCAATACTTTGGCCACCCGAGGTGAAGAGCTGACTCCCTGGAAAAGACCCTGATGCTGGGAAAGACTGATGGCAGGAGGAGAAGAAGGTGACAGGGTGAGATGGTTGGATGGCATCATCGACTCAATGGACATGAATGTGAGCAAACTCGGGGAGATGGTGAAGGACAAAGGAGCCTGGCTACAGTCCACGGGGTCGCAGAGTCAGACACAACTTGGCGACTGAACAACTTCAAGGTCATATCCTTAAAAGATCCCTACTTGTCCTCCACACACCAGGATGCAAAGTAAGGGTGTCAGCCAGCTTCAACCATGCAGTAAAGACAAGACCCCTCAGCTCACAGCAAGCAACAGACGGAAAGCGGAGCAGGGCTGCCTACTCCTGCCCTCCTCATGCGGACTGTTTACGGGGAAGTGAATTCCCACCTTCCTTAGTCATTGTTACGCTGGCTGTGTGAAAGCAGTCAGTGAATGTTCTGGTTCTTTTCCACACTGTCTCTCAAAGATCCACCTAAGTGTGAGATCATACTTTCCAAGCATCGACTCACGCTCGTTTTATTCTACTCTTCTCCCTAAACTCTGTGGCTTCCTGGGGAGAAATAAAATAGTTGTTATATTTAATATAAGAGGTGGTGGCTCTAATCATTTTAAAAATTAAGACAAATAACTTTAATAGATAAAATAATTTACTTAAAATAATGCTTAGTTTTCATTTGTTCCATTTATTCTGAATCCAATTCAAACGCTGTATGCTCAATATTCACTATGCAAAAGGTACTATGAGAGAATTAAAAGCAGAACAAGCCAGAGCATCTGCCTTCAAAGAGCCTGTGATTTCATACGAGTCTGTGTGCTTTGTGTGTTTGTGTGTAGTCAAAACTGTTCATTACAGCACTGTTCACAACAGCCAGGACATGATGCACACTGAGTGTCCATCAACAGATGAACGGAGAAAGATGTGGTGCATGTACTGGAACACCGCTGCTGCTGCTGAGTCTCTTCCGTCGTCCAACTCCGTGCAGCCCCACAGACGGCAGCCCACTAGGCTCCCCCGTCCCTGGGATTCTCCAGGCAAGCACACTGGAGTGGGTTGCCATTTCCTTCTCCAGTGCATGAAAGTGGAAAGTGAATGGACTACTACTCAGCCATAAAGATGCCATTTGCAGCAACATGGACAGATCTAAAGATTATCATACTAAGTGAAGTAAGCCAAAGACAAATGTGTGTGCAAACTAAAAATAAAAAAAAAGATGCACACAAACTTATTTACAAACAGAAACAGACTCACAGACACAGAAGACAAACTTATGGTTACCAAAGGGGAAGGGAGAAGGGTAGATTAGGAGTGTGAGATTAGCATATTCATACTGCTATATGTAAAACAGATAAACAACAAAGACCCACTGTGGAGCCCAGGGAACTATATTTAATACCTTCTAACAACCTATAATGGAAAAGAACCTGAAAAAAAATTTATATCTGTGTGTGTGTGTATGTGTGTAAGGTAAGGTATATACACACACACACATATAACTGACTCACTTTGCCATACACCTGAAACACATTGTACATTAACTAAACTTCAATTTTATTTATTTTTTTAAACTTCAATTTTAAAAAACAGTTTAAGAAAAAAGTGACCATACTGTAAGAGAAATAAAAGGAAACTTCTATTACAATAGAAAAGCAAATATGGAAAGAGTTGGATGATTAATCTCAGGGACTCAGTTTAATGAATATTCACTGAGGACTCAGGTTCTGAACATGGAAAGTTCTTTGCTTGGTGCTGAGGATCAAAAACCAATAAGACATTCTCTGCTCTCAAAATTTATAAAAGAGAGATGGAACAAAAATAGCACAAAAGTAAAAGCTATACAATGAAAGCAGAATCAAGGAGGAAGCTATTTGTCCCTGTGGGTCAAGACGCTGCACAGAAAGACATCCCCAGGAGCTTGTCAAGATGAAGGGGGTCCTGTGCAAGGCCACAGAGGCGTGGCATAGCCAGGCAGGCCCAGGGACTCCAAGGAGTTCGCAGTTACTGGCAAAGAAAACACAAGGGGACGGGGGATGGGACATGAAGCTGGCGCCAGAGGTGGGACTACAGTTAGCAAGCTCTGGTGTGGCGTTGTGGCGAAACGTAAGGGGCACGGGAGGCCCCACAACTCTGCCAGACCCACACCCTCAGCTGCCGCCACCTGCCTCCATTCCCAGGAGACGCACACGCTCTCCATCCATATATGATGGCCACACTCTGTTTAGACACCAACCTGCAACCATCCTCCCCAGAGTCTACTGCCAGTTTTTAAGCACCCCGTAGTCCTGCATGTGAACCCCAGATCCATGAAGAAGCAGGTATTCCCAGCTCCTAGCAGCACCTTCTGCCTAAGGGGCAGGAAAGAAGAGGAACATTTTACAATCCCTCTTCAGTCCCGTCTATCAGTCATGTCCGACTTTGCAACCCCATGGACTGTAGCACGCCAGGCCTCCCTGTCCATCACCAACTCCCAGAGCTTGCTCAAACTCATGTCCATCGACTCGGTGATGCCATCTAACCATCTCATCCTCTGTCATCCCCTTCTCCTCCCACCTTCAATCTTTCCCAGCATCAGGGTCTTTTCCAATGAGTCAGTTCTCTGCATCAGATGGCCAAAGTATTGGAGTTTCAGCTTCAGCAACTTCCTTCCAATGAATATTCAGGACTGATTTCCTTTAGGATGGACTGGTTGTATCTCCTTGCAGTCCAACGGACTCTGACAGGTCTTTTCCAACACCATAGTTCAAAACCATCAATTCTTCAGTTCTCATCTTTCTTTATAGTCCAACTCTCACATCCATACATGACTACTTGAAAAACCACAGTGTTGATAATAATAATAATCCCTACTGCTTCCCTCCAAAAGGTACCCACATGCCTTTTCCCCACTGTAAACAAAATTCTGGGAGCACTGTCCTGTCCCTGGTTCCCAGGAAGCCACTCTTCCCAGAAGAGCAAAGGGGATAAGACAGATAGGGAGACAGTGATGAGTACCTATTAGAACAATAAAGTACCCATTTGCCAAAAAAAATAAAAATAAAAATAAAACAACAAAAAAGGAGCTGGCAACCAGTAGAGGAAGTACTGGGGGTACACTTAATCAAGTGGCCTTGGCTGGCAAAGTGTGTAACCAATCACACTAACAGTGAGGACTACCAGGATGGATTAAATGCCGAAGGTATATAATCTAAAAGGCACACGGGGGACTTCCTTGGTGGTCCAGTGGTTAAGACTCTGCGCTTCCACTAGACGGGGCACAGGTTCAATCCCCAGTCAGGGAACTAAAATCCAGCATGTTGCAGTCACAGCCAAAAAAAGAAAACACACATGAATCTGCCTCTCCAAGAAGGAAGGTATGTCTGGGAACAAGCTACAAAGAGATAGTTGTGCCCTTAATCCATACATGAAATCAAATGATGCTTAACTCTGTCCTGATGTTATCACTGACTTCCAGTCTGGGGTAACTGCCAAGGCCTGGTTGAGTTCAGTTCCGTGAACACTCACCTGGACGCCACTGAGGAACTATGTGGGCTCCTGGCTTCCCCTCCACCCCCCCACTTTCCCCACTCCCACCCCCCCACTTTNGTGCTGCTGGGCACCCGCAATGACCTCAGTACTGAGCCCCCCCTCTGCCCGCGGCCCACCCCTGCACCTCGGCCCCCAGCGCCGCCCCCGCCCCCAGCCCCTCCCCTGCCACCCCTGCCACCGCCGCCGCCCACCAGTGACAGCCGCTCTCTGTCTCCTCTAAGGTCCTACCACAGTGATGTCCGAGGGTGCCCGCAACATTGTGGCGGCCATGAAGGCCCATGGCGTGGACAAGGTCGTGGCCTGCACCTCGGGTGGGTGGCAGGGTCGTAGGGGTTGGCGCTGAAAAGTGGGGGCTGGGTACTGGACAGGCAGCCCAGGGGTTTCTACATAGTGGCGTTGGAGCTACTCTAAGTTACTGTGCATTTATTGAGCACCAGTTCTGCATCTGAACCTTGCTGAATGGTACCTGGGCCCTGCACTCATGGGTCTCATGAACAGAAAGGAAGTGGTAACAGCATGATCATCAAACCGTGACAGGCCGCAGTAGTCAGGGCCAGGATAGGGGGTGAGGCACAGGCAGAGGGGTCAAGGCCAGGATCTGGGGGGAGCATGGGGAAAGGGATCAGAGCTGGGATGGCGGAAGGCTAGAGGACTCTGGGGGTTCAGAGGAGGTGTCTGACCCAGCCTAAGAAGGGGTCAGGGAGAGAATGCAAGAGGAAGTGACAGAACCTTGGATACATGGGCTCTTTACTCGCAAAGAGCTCCCAATTTACAAAGAGATGCCCTTCCTGAATAATCTGAAAAGAAGGCTGCAGGGTGTGTGAGAGGAGCAGTTAATGCTAGCAGTGTTTATTGGGCACTTACTGTGTGCTTGGCACCATCTGAGCACCTTACAGATGAACGCCACTGAATCCTCTAAAAATCCCTTTGACAGTACTTCCATTCATGGCGGCACATCCTAGGTGCTCAGTGAATTGTAGCTGTTCTTACCGCCTCCCGTCTATAGCGAAGGGAGTGGAGGCAGAGAGAGGCCCATCGCCTTACCCAAGATCACACAGCCTGTAGCTGGCAGAGCTGGGGTGTGGAACCAGGCTGTCTGTCTCCACTACCCACACGCCTCACTGCTGTTCCATCACACCTGTTGTCTCCAGGGAAGGGAGATGACATGAAGGGGGAGTGAGGAGAGGAAGGGACTGTGAGGCAGGGGCGTCCTGCAACAGAGGGAGTGAAGGGGAGAGTGTTGGGCGGTGAGGCCAGGGGGCTGATTCTATCAGATCAAGTGGGGCCCTGGGGCCCTGATGGGGCCTCTGCCCTCCCCCTGAGTGAGATGGGGTCCAGGTAGGGTCCCAGATGTGCAAGGGTAGGGTCAGGAGAACAGGGAGGAGGCTCTGCCATGGTCTAGGCAGGAGGTAGCAGCGGACAGGAGCAGGTGGGGTGAGAAGCCTGGAACAACTGAGGGGCAGTAATGAGTCCCTGCAGGGAGATGTTCTGGCAGGAGACCTGCGGCTATGGGCCTGGCCAGGCTGTCCTCAAGTCTTGTCTGATCCTGCCCTGTGTCCCCCCAGCCTTCCTACTGTGGGACCCTTCCAAGGTGCCCCCAAGACTGCAGGATGTGACTGATGATCACGTCCGGATGCACAAAGTACTACAGGAGTCGGGCCTCAAGTACGTGGCTGTGATGCCACCCCATATAGGTGAGTGGACAGAGAGCCAGCTGCAGGGTCATCCCCAGCCTGCCCCTCCAGTCCTCTGGGGACATTCGCTGGGCCTTCCCTGTTCAGTTGCTCAGTCGTGTCCAACTCTTTGTGATCCCCATGGACTACAGCACACCAGGCTTCCCTGTCCTTCAAACTCATTTGCTCAAGCTCATGTGCTATCATCCAACCGTCTCATCCTCTGTTGCCCTCTTCTCCTCCTGCCTTCAATCTTTCCCAGCATCAGGGTCTTTTCCATGAGTCGGCTCTTCACATCAGATGGCCAAAGAATTGGCACTTCAGCTTCAGCATCAGTCCTTCCAGTGAATTTTCAGAGCTGATTTCCTTTAGGATTGACTGGTTTGATCTCCTTGCAGTCCAAGAGACTCTCAAGTGTCTTCTCCAACACCAGAGTTCAAAAGCATCAATCAGTTCTTTGGCGTTCAGCCTTATTTATGGTCCAACTCTCACATCTGTACATGACTACTGGTAAAACCATAGCTTTGACTATACAGCTTTGTCGACAAAGTGACGTCTCTGCTTTTTAATATGCTGTCTAGGTTTGTTGAAATTGCAGTCTCTCGGGACTTCTTCCACTGTACTCTCTTTATTAGAAGGAAGTTATACTGAGGCTCCCCCACATTCAAGAGATGGGGACTTATGCTTCACATCGGTTCTTTGTTTTTAAAACCCATGTATTTATTTGGCCGCGCCACACATCTTGTGGGATCTTAGTTACTCTGAAAGTGAAAGAAAGTGTTAATGCTCAGTCATGTCTGACTCTTTGCAACCCTATGGACTGTAGCCTGCCAGGCTCCCCTGTCCATAGAATTTTCCAGGCAGGGATGCTGGAATGGGTTGCCATTCCNTCCCAGAGCCCGTGGGGGAAGGCCAGCCGTGCAAAGTTGCTACAGGAGTTCCTCTGTGATGGAATCTGAAGAGTTTTAGAAGACATTGCTCCAAGCTGGGTTTCCAGGCAAATAATGATGAAAGTCACTCAGTCATGTCCAACTCTTTGCAACCCTTGGATTCTCCAGGCAGGAATACTGGAGTGGGTAGCCTTTCCCTTCTCCAGGGGATCTTCCCAACCCAGAGATCAAATGTAGGTCTCCTGCACTGCCAGCAAATTCTTTACCAGCTGAGCCATAGAGGAAGCCCAGACAAAAGAGAACTTTAATCAAGCTACTACTCTAATTACTGCCCTGCCCCGACCAAAAAAACCACACTTCTCTACAGCCTGCAATCCTCTCCTGTCCCTTGAGAAGTTCTGATGCTCCAAGGAGAGAAACCAGGATCTGTCCTTGTGGGGACATGGGGAGGTCAGATGAATTTCTCACATACAGCATTTAAAGAACACACACAATAAATCTCACTGCCAGCAGTGCCCTGACGTTGAACACCATTAAGGTTGTTCACTTTTCCATTGTTACTTCCAACCCTTTACTTCCACGCTCCCACCAACAGAAAGCAAGCCATCCCCCAAACACACAGGTCTCTGGTCGAAGAACTCTTGATGGCTTTCACCTCCAGACAAGCACTTCTGTCTCGAAGGCCAAGGCCACAACCACGCAGTGTACTGGGCTGGGAGAACTGTCTCTGCTTGGCTAAGGAGGAACACTTCGATATGGCTGCACGCATGGGTAGATCTTCCTTTGCCCCCAACCTCCCACAATATGCAGAGCAGATTTAAATTCAGTTCACGCTTCTTTTACACTTTATTAAAGTAAACCTGGATGTGTCAATCTTTCTCTCCATAATCCTCCTCGGATATTACATTATAAATCAAATCAGAAGTTCAGTTAATAATACCCAAAAAAACAGATTAAGAAACTCATAGAAGCACTACCGCACAAAGGTTAATGAAAATGCTATTTCAACATAAAAACTGCCTTAGAACCTGTTATCAAAATTTCTAACATTAATTATCTTTGTTATTTCAAGCTCCGCCTTTAAAGAGTTATTTCTTCCACTTTTTTTCTGTCATATTTTATGATGAAACCATGCTAGTCCTATACATTTTTACGTTTGTTAAAGTATGTATATAATAATTTAGAACATGATACTTAGAGCATTTGAAATTAACTAGAGCACTTTAAACAATAAGTAGCCCATATTAAGCCAGCAAAACAAACCAGAAGATGTATTCTATCAAAATAGAACTGACTCTCTATGGACCAAGAGCTTTGGAAAAACATAAACGTATTAAGAAAAAAATCAGACATCCCAAGTCATCTTTACGTACCTGTGTAAAATCTGCAGATTGCTTTAAGATGCTTTGTTTCAACTGTTCCGCCTTCTTCACATGAAAAGAATTACTTTGACTCTGGATGACAAATACAATTTCTTTTAAATCTAGAACAACAAAAAAATTTGTTCAGGTTTTTTTTTTTTTCCCTTTAAAACAACAACTGAAATAAACTTGAAAACAAATCAAAACGAACAGAAAAGGAAAAAAAACAGTCACAAGGCATGCCTTCAGGCAATAAACTCTTAGGGGGGAAAAAATCAATTTATATGTAATTCTAGTGACAAAATCTCTCCTTTTAAACTGATCTCTGCAACTTCCTTCCTAGAAGTTAGCAAGTAAATATGCTGGCTGTACTAGACCCAGTCTGGTAACAAACCGTGAATTTGTTCCTGTATCTGTCACAAAGCATGCAAATGTGAATGCGAGAAAGTATGAAAATGTCTAGCTCACTCACCTCCCCAGTCACTGAAAACCCACGGTGTTTGCAAGAAACCTTTTAACAATTTCGCAGAATCCTACAATGTGCCTCTCTGTGAGGGGTTGCACTGCGGCCCCCAAGCTTCACGGGATGAAGTGTCCTCAGCCCCAGGACCTCAGAACGTGACCTTATTGGGAACTGGGTCTTTACACAGGCAATCAAGTTAACATGGGGTCATTAGTATAGGTCTTCATCCAACATACTTGGTGCCTTTATTAAAAGAGGACTGTAACCTACCAGGATCCTCGATCCGGGGGTTCTCCGGCCAGGAAGACTGGAGTGAGTTGCCATTTCCTCCTCCAGGGGATCTTCCCGACCCAGGGGGTTGAACCCAGGTCTCCTGCATTGAGGGCAGATTCTTTACCAGCTGAGCCACCAGGGAAGCCCCTAACCCAATACCCTGGTGTCTTTATGAAAAGAGGCGATCTGGGCAAGAGACACAGAGGGAGGCTGCTGTGAAGACCCAGCGAGAAAATGGCCACCTTCAAGCTGAGGAGGGCGGCCTCAAGGAAACCACCCCCGCCTCCAGAACCCGGAGATACATCTCTGCAGAAGCCACAGTCTGCGCCACTTCATTTCAGCGCCCCGCGCAAACTGACACTCGACCGCAAGCACGCTCTGGACGGCCCCTCCAGGTGACACTCAGCAGGGACCTCAGGGGGACACCTGGCCAGGGTGAAGCTCGTCTCCAGGAAAACAGCCACGACTGCAGGGCAACAGGGCTGCAGTGGGAATGAGATGACCATCAAGCCTGGGTTCAGGGCCGTCGAGGTCTTGACCGGGGCTGGGAGGGAGGCAGCCCTGGTCTGTCACCCTCTCTGGACCAGAGAAGGGTCTCAACGGCAGAGGGGGAGGCCCAGACCCCACATCGGGAAAGCATGTCAGGCCTGCCCAGGTTCCGAGCTGGTGATAAAGGAAAGAAACTGCAGGTGTGTCAGGACCCTGCCACCAGACAGGGGTGTTGGCCAAAGGCAGACATATCAAGTTGCAGCCTCCAGCAAGGTTGACTATAAACCAATATGGGGACCCTCCCCACACTGTCAGCTCTTCCCTCTAACACCTCGACTCCCAGGTGGCACTAGTGGTAAAGANTAAAGGAAAGAAACTGCAGGTGTGTCAGGACCCTGCCACCAGACAGGGGTGTTGGCCAAAGGCAGACATATCAAGTTGCAGCCTCCAGCAAGGTTGACTATAAACCAATATGGGGACCCTCCCCACACTGTCAGCTCTTCCCTCTAACACCTCGACTCCCAGGTGGCACTAGTGGTAAAGAACCTGCCTGCCAATGCAGGAGATGAAAGAGACACAGGTTTGATCCCTGGGTCGGGAAGATCCCCTGGAGGAGGGCATGGCAACCCACTCCAGTATTCTTGCCTGGAGAGTCCCATGGAAAGAGGAGCCTGGCAGGCTACAGTCCATGGGGTTGCAAAGAGTCGGACACGAATGAGTGACTAACTCTTTTTTTTCAAGGACACTAACTTGGTTTCTATTTATTCCACTGTATTTTACCATTCTTGTGTTGAGCTCTACAGTTTTGTCCATTTATTCACTCACTCAAATGTTCATACAACAAACAGCCCCACAGTGAGCCATCCAAACCCTAAAAATGATCCAACATGCTTTTTGAACAACCTGCTGAATGTGACCTAATTCTTTCTATGTAGGAATTTATATAAATTTGAACCTTCCACGTACTATCTCTATTTTAAGTCAGCATCCTGGCTCTACAAATCAGACACACAGATAACGCTCAAATAAGTGTCTCCTACTTCAATTGAAATGTAACTTCCGATCCACTACATCTGAAACATTAACATAACTCATTTAACAGAATGAAACAAGGTTTCTTTCTGTTCAAGAATGGAGTCAATAAACCTCAGAGAATATTTTTGCAAAGTGTAATAAAGCTGAAGACGCACATTTGCAATGACCCAGAAACTCCACTGGTATAAGTCATCCTTGAGAAGCCCTCGTATCCGTTAACAAGAGTGCTCACCGCAGCATCACTGTGTGAAAAGAAAAAAGCTGGAAGCAAACCAGACACTCACAAGATATACAAACTAGAATACTACACAGTGGTATTCCCACCGCAAGAAAGATTAACTGGGTGTATATGCATCAACCCAGATGGAAGCTGGACATGAACACAAAAAAATGTGGGAGGTAATGACCATACGGCATAAATCAATGGTTTTCAAAACTATAAACATAAATCTACATAAAATGGATATATGCTATATAATGCACGTGTAAACACATATCTAACTGATGTGAAAGTAGCAAAGACTACAGGGGAGCTTCCCTGGTGGCTCAGTGGTAAAGAACCACATGCCAAGGCAGAAGACGTGGGTTTGATCACTGCTCCAGGAAGATCCCACATGCCACGGAGCAACGAAACCTGGGTGCCACAACTACTGATTCTGGGCTCTAGGGCCCAGGAGCCACAACTACTGAAGCCCATGTGCCCTAGAGCCCAAGCTCCAAGACAAGAGAAGCCACTGCAGTGAGAAGCCGCCCACCACTAGGGAGTAGCCCCCGCTCACTGCAACTAGAGAAAAGCCCACACAGCAACAAAGACCCAGCACAGCCAAAAATAAGATTTAAAAAAATTTTGGAAAAAAAAAAAAAGACTATAGGAGAGTGATGAACACCAAAATCAAGATACTGGTTTAAAGGCTGCAGCCATGTTAGCAACGTTTTGTTTCTTAATCTGGGAGGTAGATACCTGGATGTGACTCTTTGCAGCTCCTGGTATGTTCAAAATAATTCACAATAATTCTTTTTAAAAGAGCAACTCCACCTATCAAGAGGTTAACCCTGCAGGAATCACCTCCCATTACCTCCTCTACCAGATCAGCAAAGTTTCCACCATTCGCACACACAGCAGTTCTTTCGCATGGGGAAGAGGCTTGGCAAGAAGAGAAGAGACAAATTCTCCCCCTTTCCATCTCCTGGGTCCTGTGCCATGACTTGTATTCACTCCCCTTCCTTTTATCACGTGCCTGGATCTCACACGCTGTGTGCACTCAGCCTGAGCCCCTCCTAGCACAAGAGTCCAGGGTACAAAAGGAGCAAGCGAGGCTCCAGCACCGAGTCCAGCTCAGAAGACAACACGGAGCATTCCGTGCTGGGAGCCAGGTGGGGACGCTGGGGCCCTGGAAGCAGGGAGCCAGGGCAGGGAGAGCTTCTGGGAAGGATGCTTCCTGCATTTCCTTTAAAACACAGCAGTGGGGCTTCCCTGGTGGTCCCAGGAAGCACCCCATGCTTCCACTGCAGGGGGCAAAGGCTGCAGCCCTGCTCAGGGAACTAGGATCCCACAGGCCATGGGATGTGGCAAAATATATATATATATAAATAAATTTAAAAATAACACTGAAATGTAGCCGTTTCCTGCAGACGCAGGCACAGAAGGGAGCAGCTGAGTGGCAGAGAAAGAACCGGATTATCACAGAGCCCTCAGCCCACCTCATCTCTGCAGCAGCCCTAAATGGGTGACTGGGGAGTTTACCAGGCATTTCTGAGAAAAGGATGAAGAGAACAGCCAGTGATGAAGTCAGAGAGAAAGGCAGTGTCAACCAGGTCAGATCAGGAAGAACCTATGTGCCACACAAATAGGCTGGGTCTATAGATTCAGTTCGGTTGCTCAGTCGTGTCCAACTCTTTGTGACCCCATGGACTGAAACACGCCAGGCTTCCCTGTCCATCACCAATTCCTGGAGTTTACTCAAAACTCATGTCCATTGAGTCGATGATCCCATCCAGCCATCTCATCCTCTGCCGAGTCTATAGATTTAACAGCTTTCAAACTGGGGAAGGGCCCTGGAGCCACCCTGGACCCCAGACAACAGAGCCTCCCCAGTGGACATGATGAGGGCACTGCGCCCTGGGGACCCCAGGGGGCCCTTTGCCAATGGAGGGAGCAGCAGAGGTTTGCAACAGCAAGTGGAGCACAGGGCACCAGCAAGGATTACAGCTAGAAGAGGCTGCACAGTGAGGCAAGGGACTGATGCACAGGGGAGTTACCTGCATGAGGCGAGAGAGGAAGGGGTACCCAGTGTGCCCAGCCCTGACACTGTGAGTGACAGAGGACCGCACTCAGCCCCACCCCCATTCCAGACAAGAACCAGGGGAGTCCAGTCTGATTATGTGTTTGTGCCCTCCCAGAGTAGAGTCTCTTTCCTTCAGTCCTGTGGTGGGCCTGGAATCAAATTCTGCCGGCCTTCAGAGTCAGACTTCCTGGGGATCCCCAGGCTGGGGAGCCTGGTGTGGAGCCTAGAACCTTCACACAAGGGCAAGAACATCTCTGGCATTAACGTTCTCCAGTTCGTGGGTCGCCACTTGGTGGGTATGGGATTTGATTTCACCGTGCCTGCACCCTTCCACCATCTTGTTGTGGCTTCTCCTTTGTCCTTGGACATGGGGTGTCTTTTTTGGGGGGGTTCCAGGGCCCTCCTGCTGACGGCTGTTCAGCAGCTAGCTGTGATTTTGGTTCTCTTGCAGGAGGAAGGAAGCGCACATCCTCCTACTCCACCATCTTGAACCTAGTGCAGTTTAGTTCTTAAATTCCTGCTGTTCTTTTTCTTTCCAAATGGGGCATTTTCTTTTAAAAAAATTGTTTGTTCTTATTTATCTGGTCTTAGCTGTAGCACTCAGGATCTTTAGTTGCAGCATGTGAACTCCTAGCTGCGGCATGTAGGATCTAGTTCCCTGACCAACAATCGAACATGCGTGCATGCTAACTCACTTCAGTCGTGTCCGACTCTTTGCAACCCCATGGACTATATATAGCCCCATAGGCTCCTCCTCTGTCCGTGGGATTCTCCAGGCAAGAATACTGGAGAGGGCTGCCATGCCCTCTGCCAGGAGATCTTCCCAACCCAGGGGTGGAGCCCAAGTCTCTTATGTCTCCTGCATTGGCAGGCAGGTTGCTTACCACTAGCACCATCTGGGAAGCCCAGTTGAATTTCAGGCCCCCGCAGTGGGAGAGCAGAGTCCTAGCCACTGGACCACCAGGGAAGTCTGTCCTGCTGTTCTTTCTACCAGCACCAAGAAATATTTCCTGATATACGTCTTAAGCTCTGCAGACTGCGTTCATCGCTTGTTGACAAAGTCTAGACCCCAGGGCTCACCTCGGGAGCCGTCTTCTCTATTCACGTGGCTCAGCCCCCCAACTCTTAAGCTCCCACAGCCTGGTCACTGGAGTCAAATAAGACAATTCCGTCCCTTTGCGGATACTTCCTGAAACCCACTGTGATCTGCCTTTTGCAAACACTGTCACAACTCAAGACAGACTGTCATTGTCTCCCCTCCAGGAATGAGCAATAAATGGGAGGCACACCAAGTGCCTGACAATAATGATGAGTGTGATGGGTGTGAAGGGGCGAAGAAAACATCCATCACGGGGGAGGAGAGGACCCAGGCGGTGCTGAAGCAGACAGAGGCTGCGGAGAGCTTCCAGGAAAGAAAACAGAAGGGGCTACACAGGAGGATTAACTCTTCTCTGCAGGTAAAGCAACCCAAGGTTCTTGGAGTCTCATTTCTGAGTACACACCATACCAAACATCACACCACGTGCTAATCTGTCTCGGTCAGAAAGTATCTAGAAACATGGACTTCCACACGCTGGCATTTTTCTGATGAGAAATCAACGTGATGTTCTTCAGACAAAAGCTACATGACAAGCAGCCTGTGATGTGAGGCAGAAGGATACACACATGTGCATGCCTACACACACACAAACACACACACACGTGGAGAGCCATACAGTGATGCTGGCCAGAACAATGGTCACTGGTGAATGTACTGACTAGGCACAGAGTCAAAAGAGATGAAAAGACCACCTCACCCTTGGAGTCGGTCACCAGGCCCTGTGGATCATGAGAGTGTGGCAGGGTGCAGATGCTGCTGGGTCAGCTGCTTTAGTAAACCCCAACCCTACTCCGTCCCACCAACTCACATTAAGGGTGTGGCCGATAAGCCCTCTGGGTCTTTCTTCAGATGAACAGATACCAAGTCAAGTATTACCCGCTCTGCCATGTACAACTGCAAAAATGCAGATTCACCTGCTTGGGGAGCTTCCCAGGTACGCTGAAAACTCACGCTCTAGACCAGCACCACCATTGATTTAAGAGCCACCTACAGGCTCCCCTGGTGGCTCAGTGGTTAAGAATCCACCTGCCAATGCAGAGGACACAGGTTCGATCCCTGTCCCAGGAAGATCCCACATGCCGCGGTGCAACTAAGCCCACAGGCCACAACTACTGAGCCTGTGCTCCAGAGCCCGGGAGCCACGGCTACTGAGCCACGCCCTGCAACGACTGAAGCCCACACAGCCCAGAGCCCACTCTCCACAGTAAGAGAGCAGCCCCCACAGCCACAACTAGAGAAGCGTGACAATGAAGGCCCCGTGTGGCCTAAACTAAATAAATCAATCTGAAAAAAAAATTTGCTACAAGGAGGCCCTAGTTTCCATAAAAAAAAAAAAAAAACATGGAGGGGATATATGTATACCTATGGCTGATTCATGTTGAGGTTTGACAGAAAACAAAATTCTGTAAAGCAGTTCAGTTCAGTCGCTCAGTCATGTCTGACTCTTTGCGACACCATGAACCTCAGCACGCCAGGCCTCCTTATCCATCACCAACCCCCGGAGTTCACTCAGACTGGAGTCCATCCAGTCAGTGATGTCATCCAGCCATCTCATCCTCTGTTGTCCCCTTCTTCTCCGGCCCCCAATACCTCCCAGCATCAGAGTCTTTTCCAATGAGTCAACTCTTTGCATGAGGTGGCCAAAGTANAAGCAGGGCGACAATATACAGCCTTGACGTACTCCTAAGTATCCTTCAATAAAAAAGTAAAAAAAAAAACAAAAAAAAACCCACAGACAAATGCCCAAACCCAGCAAGGTTGGCTGCAGAGGTAAAATGTCTATTTTAAATCTCCTGAGGAGTGACTGACCACGCAGGGTACTGTCGTGTTGTCATGTAGGGAAGACAAGCAGCGAATCTCTGTGGCTTCTTAAACATGGCTACTCTCAAGACCTCAAGACTCCAGCCTGCACCCCTGTGGTCCCTGTACACCTGGGCCCCAGCACAGCCCATCCTACCCCTGCCACCCAGCAGGGCCACTACCACCTTCCAGACTCCTCAGAATCCAGGCCCAGGCAAGGAGGATCTTACGAAGCAAAGTGTGTCCCTTTCCCCTTGTCCAAGGTTCACCTCCTGAGTCTCCGTAGCCCGTCCTGGGATGACCCACGACAACCAAGTACACACGCTTGGGGAAGAGACCCAACATACAGAGGTCAGCCTTGCCCTCTCGTCAACACCCAGAGCCTGTTTCCCAAAACTGAATCCAGAAAAAAAAGACACAACAAACTCATGGTCACAACCCTGACAATGCTCACGATACATGGGGGAGAAAGATGGGCTTATAAGGCAGTGCGTGCAGACTGGGAGCTGATGGGGCTGAGAGACACGTGCAGCGTCTACAGAGTAGCCAGGAGCCGCCTCTGCCAGAGAATTTGACAGAACACGTGATCACCAAGCTGACCCGCAGGGAACAGGCTGCCTGCGGGTCAGCAGTGGTGCCCCGGCTCCAGGCAGAGGGGATGAGACAAAGGCCACACGGCTGACCCTTCCTCCCACGAAGTGTGCGTGTGCCCCCGAGAACAGACTCTGTCTCCATCACCGCTGTACTCCCCACGCAGCCCCCCAGCACAGAAGTCTCTCTTTACCAGCAGCTCAGCACATTGTGGCTGAGGGAAATAAACCCAGCTTATGAGTTATTACTTCCAATATGTCCACCTGAAATATGTCCTCGTGTCTCCATGACGGTAAACACTGGGCTGAGCAAAAGACGAAGTATTTGGCCAACAATATTTATCACATAAATAAAATCAGAAAGAAAAGTTCACTTCACTGAAATGTAATTTACAAGATACAGCCCCTAGATATCAATTCTTAAGTAAAAAAAAAGAAATTGTTACTCACCTATGTCATTTTTCTTTGATATACCACTTTTCTCCAAATTCTGTATTTTAAATAAAAGAGAAAAAGATCAATCTCATCACATTAAAAAAAAAAAAAAAAACAGCAATACATGAAATAAACACGTATGGTACATATTAACATCTGCGGGTAAGACATGGAAAATGAGAGCTTGGAAGTGCTTCCTTAAAGAAACAGACAAAAACTAAGGCAGGAAAAGCAGCAATAATATATTTCTGCATCAGAACAGAAGACTCCTATGGGGCCATTCCTCTCCTACATGATGGTGGGCAAGTCACCGAATCGAGCTGAGGCTCTTTCTTCTCATGTAAAATGGTTCACAATGTTCCTAGGAGAGATCGTTTTAAACCCTGATACACGGTAAGCATCACAAACGCGTCAGGACTGTACCCATTCTGACTATGCACTCCTTGGGAAGATGGGCTCTACCAAACATCGTATTTATCATCTGCGGGGCTCAGACATGCTGCCATCAGCAAGATCACCACTGAATTCTCTCCTACCTGAGAAGCAGCTCTGGGGGAAGGGGGTCCGCTGGAGCTCACAAGATTTCCTGAGCACAGAAGGGCCTCTCAGAGCTGCAGAGCTTCAAACACAGACACGTGGACGTGGGCGCGTGAGCACGGATGTACCTGATCCTGATCAAACCAGCTCCTCAAAGACTCCTCCACAAAGCGCAGAGTGTCAGCAGTTAAATCTGCCATCGTCACTGTCTCCTCTGGCAGAAGGAATTCTCCCTCTAATTGCCCCTTTCCATTTTCAACCACCACACGCTATAATTATGACAATTGGACAGTGGCAAATATCCTTCCATTTCCCGCACGACTGTAACAAGAAATGCGGTCGTGAGCCGTTATCAACAAAACATTGGCAGCTTACAAGCCAAGATACTGCCACTGAGACGTGTCCTCTCAGGATGCAGGAGGGACTGTAACAGCAGACGGGGGAGCAGCCACCTTCAGCAGCATTTTCTTAAATTCTCTGTGTCTCAGGGGTAGAAATAACAGCGAGCGGAGAAGAACCTCAGAGTTATGTACTGATCTGCTTGCTACACCTCGGGGTCATGTGACACTTGACCCAGTGATGATAAAACACATACTTTTCAGAAAAGCCACTAAGAAGACTGGAAGGCTCAACCACTTCCCTAAATGAGCTCAACCAGAGCCGGGCTAGCATCCTAGGTCGGCATGTGGTGGACTCACTGCCTCTCTGGCCAGGAGCACGGCCTGAGCCCTCGGACAGAGCCCTTGGATAGAGCCCTCGGCTTTCCCTTGACCAGGCTGCCTCCTCCTTGCCAGGCCACGCCTTGGGCGGCTAGACACGGGTTATAGAAAACTGGAAATTTCAGATCCAAAAGTAGCACTGGAGTGGATAAAGAAACTGTGGCCTCTTTGTACAATGGAATATTAATCAGCCTTAAAAAAGGAGAGAATTCTAGGACTTCCTTGGTGGCCCAGTGGTTAAGAATCCAACTGCCAATGCAGGGGACACCGGTTCGATCCCTGGGCAGAGAACTAACATGACACATGCCACACAGCAACTAAACTTATGCACCACAACAAAGAGCCCACAGATCCCGAGTGCCACAACTAAGACCTGACACAGCCAAGTAAATAAATCAGTAGATTTTTTTTAAAAAGGAAGGGAATTCTGACACATGCTACAATACGGATGAACCTTGAGGACAAGATGCTAAGAGAAATAAGCCAGTCATAAAAAGATAGAGACTGTATGACACCACCTACGTGAGGTACCTAGAGCTATCAGAGATGGAAAATGGGCTGGTGGAGGGCCAGGGGCCAGGAGGGGACGCAGAGCTGTGGTTTCATGGGGGCCAAGGTTCAGTTCTGCAAGATGAAGAGAGTTCTGGAGACTGCTTGCACAGCAGTAAGAACATCCTTAGCACTACGGAACTGTGCACTTAAAAATGGCTAAAATGGTAAATTTTATGTGTGTTTTACTACAATTTTCTAAAAAATAGCATGGGAGATGATCCAATCCAACATTCCCCTTCTGCAGATAAAACAAAAGAGGCTCAGAAAAGGTACAGGATTTGCACAACATCTAACAGCCATTCTAGCCACAGGCCAGGAATGAACTCCAGGTCTTTGGCTCCTTTCCAGCGTTCCTTCCTTATACTACTACTAAGTCACTTCAGTCGTGCCCGACTCTGTGCAACCCCATAGACGGCAGCCCACCAGGCTTCGNAACAAAAGAGGCTCAGAAAAGGTACAGGATTTGCACAACATCTAACAGCCATTCTAGCCACAGGCCAGGAATGAACTCCAGGTCTTTGGCTCCTTTCCAGCGTTCCTTCCTTATACTACTACTAAGTCACTTCAGTCGTGCCCGACTCTGTGCAACCCCATAGACGGCAGCCCACCAGGCTTCGCCATCCCTGAGATTCTCCAGGCAAGCACACTGGAGTGGGTTGCCATTTCCTTCTCCAATGCATGAAAGTGAAAAGTGAAAAGGAAGTCGCTCAGTCGTGTCCGAATCTTAGTGCCCCATGGACTGCAGCCCACCAGGCTCCTGCATCCATGGGATTTTCCAGGCAAGAGTGCTGGAGTAGGGTGCCATTCCAGTAATGCATGCCCAATCTTCTCCCAGAGGTATTGCTCAGAAAACACGCATCATGAGATGGAAACATACTTTGAGAGTAAGCTAAAAGATATGCAGAGTACATCATGCGAAATGCCGGGCTGAATGAAGCACAAGTTGGAATCAAGATTGCTGGAAGAAATATCAATAAACTCATATATGCAGATGACACCACCCTAATGACAGAAAGCGAACAGGAACTAAAGAACCTCTTGATGAAGGTAAAAGAGGAGAGTGAAAAAGCTGGCTTAAAACTCAGCATTCATAAAACTAAGATCACGGCATCTGGTTCCATCACGGAAAATAGATGGGGAAACAATGGAAACAGTGACAGACTTTATTGTCTTGGGCTTCAAAATCACACCAGATGGTGACTGCAGCCAAGAAATTAGATGCCTGCTCCTTGGAAGAAAAGCTGTGACCAACCTAGACAGCATACTAAAAAGCAGAGATATTATTTTGCTGACAAAGGATGGTATAGTTAAAGCTATGGTTTTTCCAGTAGTCATGTATGGATGTGAGAATTGAACCATAAAGATGGCTGAGCACAGAATACTTGATGCTTTTGAACTGTGGTGTTGGAGAAGACTCTTGAGAGTCCCTTGGACTGCATGGAGATCCAACTAGTGAATCCTAAAGGAAATCAGTCCTGAATATTCACTGGAAGGACTGATGCTGAAGCTCCAATACTTTGGTCACCTGATGCACAGAGCTGACTCATTAGAAAAGACCCTGATGCTGGGAAAGATTGAAGGCAGGAGACGGGGACGACAGAGAACGAGATTGTTGGATGGCATCACTGAGTTGGTGATGGACACGGAAACCTGGCGTGCTGCAGTCCATGGGGTCTCGAAGAGTCAGACACGACTGCGTGACTGAACAGCAACAGCGAAAGGATTAATAACACCTACAACAAAAGCCACCTTTACCGGAAGCTGCACGTAAAAAGTATCCTGAACTCAATGATTCCAGCCAAGCTGGAACAGGAACTAGACTTTCTGCCAGATGCCTTGGCAAAACCAAAGAAAGTCAACTGAAATTCCACAGCTTTCTGTTATTAAGCACTGCAGCTCTGACTGCCGGATACAATAGGCAGGAAATGACTGACCATTTCAAACGGCTCAATTTGTAAACTGTAAAAATAAAATACCCAAGGATTGCCTGATTTAGGCGAACTGAAATGGAACTAAAATGGTCTTCA
The DNA here is from genome assembly GCA_006410615.1 of Neotragus moschatus. NCBI lineage: Eukaryota > Metazoa > Chordata > Mammalia > Artiodactyla > Bovidae > Neotragus > Neotragus moschatus. The sequence goes on along the minus strand of SJYA01001865.1, from coordinate 199,255 downwards.
TTATTTTCCCCTTTGAGAAAGAAAATCGGAGTAAATGAACTAATTGACAGAACATTTAAAATTCTGTCTCCAGCTTCCCTTGTGAAAAGGCTTAATTCTTCCTAAGAAGAAACACATGGTTTGCTTTATTATCTCTTCTGCTGTGTGTTTCTAATACCATCAGTATTCATCAAAACGTGCTCACTGTCAAAAGTTCTCTAGGACAACGGAACTGCTACTCAGACAGGAAAGACATCTGCTACCAGGGCACCCACCCCACAGACAGCTCCTACCCTAGCCAGAAAAACACAGATCTAAGACAACCTTCAGCGCAGCTTTTATCTTTAAAGTACAAGAGATTTGAACACTTGCAATCCATATAGCACTTGCATGCTTAGTTTATAAATCCTTCATTAAAAGATGATTTTTAAAAAAGAAGCCTCACAAGAATTTGCTATGAAATCTTTTAAGCAAAGAATTATACTGGCATCTTCAGCTTGATCACAACCACCCAGCCACCCCTGTGTGGAAACTTCTTGAAAGGTTGCATGGGGCCTTTCTTGCTGTCACAGCAGGTAAACGTGCAGATAGGGACGGGCACTGCTCTCAGTGGGAGACACACAACACAATCTTCAAAACCGCTTTGTGAGGAGAGTCCTGTTCCAGATGAGGGAACTGGGCATGGGTGTGTCCGCCGGGGGCCGGGCTGGGAGAAGGACCGTGAACCATAGCAGTCTGGCTCCAGAGCCTGGCTCCACGCCTACGTCCCATAGGGCCTGTCACAGGCCAGCACAGGACGAAAGGCAGGTCGAAGTCACCCTCAGAGCTTGGCTGAGGCCACGCGCAGCATGAGTTGGGAAGGGCAGGCTCCAGGGAAAGCTGGGGTGGGCCAGAATTCGGCAGAGCCAGGGATCCGGGAGCCAGGAGAAGCACCTGGGCCAGAGGGCATGCCCCAGCAGGGATGGCAGGGCAATGGGCGCCTCAGGATTCCCGTGAGGAGCCTCCTGACGCCAACCAGGGAAGCCGAGGGGCTTGGGGAAGGCCCCCAGCTCTGACCAGGACTGGCCTGGTTCTAGGGAACCAGCACCCCTGACTGCAGTGAGCAGTGGGGTGAGCAGGACGGAGGGCAGCCTTCTGGGCCACAGTGACGGCTCCCAGGTGTGCCGAGAGCGATACACCAAGGACAACCCCAGTGAGCATGATTACCGTCAAGCGCCTTAAGTCCTGTCTCAGGTTCATCTACAGACAGACTTTAGACGACCTTGGACAAATTGATTCTCCTCCGTCTCCCAGCCTTGGCATGGGCTACAGTAGACATTTCATCATTGCCTCTCCTCAGGGGATTAATGGCTTTTTGGCTCTGTGGCCAAGCACAGATGGGGTTAATGACACTTTTCAAGGACTTTAATACCTCTGCATGAAAAAAATAACACTAAGATATAGGACTTACCTTATCTCTACTTGTATTCATATATGTATTTAAGGCCAAAAATATATGTGTTTCCTCTTTTGGAAAGATGAGTAAAAACCTATATTTGAAAGTATGTGTTATAATTCCTAAATCTATTTTACAAAATTTTAATTCCCTATTAATAACCCTTAAATTCATAATGAGCTTCATTATGGCCAAACACGTGACAATGCACAGGACAGCGTAATACAAAATTACAGCATGAAAAATTCACCAAGTCCAAGTGTGGATTCTGACTTCACCGCTTAATAGTCACGTGACTTCAATCAACTCACTTCTCTAAGCATGTATTTTCTCTGCTCTGTGAGTATCTGCATTGCCTCTTAATAACACGACCACTGAGTAAAGCAAACCGAATTAAACATATGAAATGCTTTATTAACCATAAAGAATCATAAAACCATAAGGAATTATTCTCCTCATTTCCCTTGTGTGGGAAACCCATGGTATAGTTAGAACAGATCACACTCTGTTGGTAAAAGAAACATTCTATTTAAAAACACTTTTATACTAATTGTGGGGTAAAAAAGAGAGTCAACTGAGCCTTAATTAATGTGAGAAAAACAACTCATATTTAAAAAAATATTCTCTTTCTCAAATGCTAAACTGATCTAACACAACCCCAAATGGTAAAATTTAGATGCAGTTCTTGAATGCAACCAGTGATTGGAGAGGAGCAGCTCTGAGATTTGGAGAAATGCTGTTCCCTCCCCATGGGTCGCCCACGTCTTCATTTCAGGTTCTGACTGTACAAGGAGCCTGGTGGTCACCTTTGGGGTCTTTCAGCCAGTCCCCAGGATGCCCTCTCACATAACGTCACCTCAAGGTGAGGGGCACTCAGGGACTTGTGAGCCCAACACAGCACACGTTTCTCAGGCTGGGAAAACTAGGTCCAAGGTTAAGTCCATGGGGTCTCAAAGAGTCAGACACGACTGGGCCACTGAACAACAACCTAAGACGTGGTAAGACCAGAAAAAATCTGCAGGATCCAAGTTAAGACTTCTAAAATGTCTAGCCCCATATCCGAACACCTTTTTTCTTAAGATAAAATTTAAAACCAAGTGGATCTGCCTTAATAAAGGTTTTTTTTTTTTTTTTTTTTTAAAGCAATACTATCTGTGGGTTGCTGCTGTGGATTCAAAAACTGATGCTAACCAACATTTCATTAATTCGTTGAAAGACAAAATCATTATAGCTCCCATTAAAGAAAAGACAGACCAATCTCAGACTGCAAGAATAAATTTGACTTTAGAATTAGTACCTTTGACTGTTTGGCCTCTTTCTTCACATCTTCAGAAACCAAAGCAAAAGCTGGGGGGAAGGGAGAAATAAGAAACATTTGTACATTAAAATCAGCAGTTAAGATTCATTCTCATATTCACCAGTTTTGCTTAAAATGGAAAAAAACAATTATACTTTAACAGAATAAATTTTGCTCATTTTAAAAGCAGCTGCATTGCCGCAAACTAGTACCGAAGGCCGCCTTTCTCCAGACCTAAGAGCGTCCACTGGTCTGAAGTCAAGAGGCTCAGGTGCCCAGCGAAGAAAATACTGCGTCTAAAGAATAAGGATACCATTTGTATCTATAGCTATAAACCACAAGAGGCATACAGAGTACAACTTCCTGCAAACCTGAATTCTGGTGCCTTCCAAAGCAGAGGGGAATTGCTGAGATTCCACCCGGAAGAAGTGCAAATTCCCACTCTCACATCCCTGCCCGGCGGGCAGTGGAGCGAAATCTGGGGCGAGCTGTCCGCCTCCGCGGATTCGGGTCAGTGCTGTGGTACAGAGGCTGCTCCAGGCACGTGCGGAGAGTTACTAGAACCCGGCTAAAGCCACGGTGCCAAGGGAGAGAGAGGAAGTAGAATCATTCCCCATTTAGAATGACCTTGAGTCGGAGCCCACAAATAGACAGAGATATCCCCAGAGACACATCTAGGCTCTACATTAAAATAATAATAATCTGACAGTAACATGGGGAAAATAGGAAGTAAAATGATAAACCAGTCAGGAAGGTTAACCAGACAAAACCATAATACCTTAACTTTACAGTGCGTTTCTCCTGAAGAGCTAAGAGGAAAGCATTTCATAGAGTCTGCTTTCTCCAGCTAGCATTCCCAAGAGAAAACAAGAAGGTAGGAAGGGATGGCCAGACAATTCCAGGGAACAAAAGAGCAGTGCAAGGCGCAGGGCGGGTGGGCAAGACAGGATTCCAGGCAACGGAGAAGACCCTGCTCAGCAGCAGGAGACAGAACCACCCATCCTGATGCCTGGAATCCTCCCACCCCAGCCCCAGATATCCACTGCCTCAAATCTAAAGCATATTCACACTCCGAAGCAAATGACTAACGTGGTTTAATCACTTCCAGGATGGCATTTCAGAAGGCAGGTAAAATCCAGATGAACCTCTCTGTGGGCACTGAGATCCCAGGCAGCACTGTACGAGGTTCTGGAGAGCGCAGTGCCCCCCCACCCCGACACCCCTTCCCCACCCTTCACTCTGCTTTATTCTTCTCCAGAGCACTTACCAGCACCGACACAGTCTATAGCTATTTGTTTACTGGGTCTTCTATATTAGTTTAATGTAAGCTTNCTCTGTGGGCACTGAGATCCCAGGCAGCACTGTACGAGGTTCTGGAGAGCGCAGTGCCCCCCCACCCCGACACCCCTTCCCCACCCTTCACTCTGCTTTATTCTTCTCCAGAGCACTTACCAGCACCGACACAGTCTATAGCTATTTGTTTACTGGGTCTTCTATATTAGTTTAATGTAAGCTTCATGATGGCAGGAATGTGGTTTTATGTACTGTTTGCCCCCTACAACACGGGCAGCACACAGAAGAAAGTCAATACATATTTATCAAATGAGTGAACAAATGAATGAAAAGTCTTCCTGAACCATCATTTAAGGGCTGTCTCTATACTGACATCGCCAACCCTGGAGAACAAAGGAGTTTAGTGCCCCCACTGAATTCATGGTCACTAAGATCAATGCCTAATTCACTTTTTACACACACACACACACACACACACACACACACACACATAATCCAGTTCAGTTCAGTCGCTCAGTCGTGTCCAACTCTTTGCAATCCCATGAATCGCAGCACGACAGGCCTCCCTGTCCATCATCAACTCCCGGAGTTCACTCAGACTCACACCCATCGAGTCAGTGATGCCATCCAGCCATCTCATNAGAATGGGAAAGACTAGAGATCTCTTCAAGAAAATTAGAGATACCAAGGGAACATTTCATAGATGGGCTCGATAAAGGACAGAAATGGCATGGACCTAACAGAAGCAGAAGATATTAAGAAGAGGTGGCAAGAATACACAGAAGAACTGTACACACCCCCCAAGACAAATGCAAAGCCCAAATCATTCACAAAGTTCTAAGAAGAGAGGAGAGATTTAATATCAAATACCATTTATATTCTGCTTCTGGGTATTTAATATTTTGGTTTTGTTTTACTCATCTCTAAACTAACAAACACATTTTAAACCCTCAAGAAGATCCCAAAAGGGATTAATAAACATCTTACAGGGAGGTTGCAACACATCAACACCCCTCAGCATCACAGAATTCTAGAAAACGAAACAGTGTGTCAACCTATGGGATGAAAAAACCTTGGTCAATGTAATACAGGACTTTTGAGTCTCAAAAATCCATAACCCCCAGCCCTGTGCATGTCATGCTAAGTTGCTTCAGTCATGTCCAACTGTAGCCCATCAGCCTCGTCTGTCCATGGAATTTCCCAGGCAAGAATACTGGAGTGGGTTGACATGCCCTCCTCCAAGGAATATTCCAGATTCTCCTGTGGCTCCTGCTTTGCAGAGGATTCCATACCATGGAGCTACCAGGGGAAGCCCTCCCCCAACCTCATGGATGCCTAATTCCAAGCATGGACAGTCAAAGCTCTCTGGATTAGAATTTCCTTTTATCAAGAAAAAATAACTTCTCAATGTAACAAATTCAGCGACTCCTCAGCTAATAAGCAGGGTTAGTCTTAACCTCATTTTTCTGCCAAGGCCAGGTGGCCTTGTGAAAAAGAAGGGTGTGTGAACACAAAAGTCCTTGCCCTTCGGAACAGACTCTGTACTGAAGAAAAAGTGTCTTTAGTGTGTATTGATTCTAAATACTACTAACACATCACCTTTCATAAACAAGCAGCTAATGTTAGCTGACAGTGTGACTGTTTAAAGTAAGAATTACCTTCAGGAAAGATGCTACCCATAAATCAAGTGAATTCCACAAATCCTCCTTGTCTTTATGGAATAAAAACACCATACTTTTACTCAGACAAGGCTTAACTGAGGGAAGGGTAAACTAGATTTTAATTCTCTGCAAAAAATATACCAGCTTCCTAGGTGACTTAGTGGTAAAGAATCCACCTGCCAATTCAGGAGATGCAGTTCATTCCCTGGGTCATGAAGATCCCCTGGAGGAGGGCATAGCAACCCACTCCAATATTCTTGCCTGGAGAATCTCATGGACAGAGGAGCCTGGTGGGCTACAGTCTATGGAGTCCCAAAAAACTGGAGATGACTCGGCCACTAAATGACCACAAAAAGTTAAAATATCCTTTAAAAACAAAAGTTAAAATATCCTTTAAAAACAACAAATAAAACTTATTTCTCCCCATCACGCTATGAAATTAAAAACTCCTTTTTCCCATGACAGAAATAAATTATATAATATTTAAAGCACTAACATAAGAAATTCAGTTACTTGCACGCATAAGAGCAAATCAGAACATGGCAAGATAATCCCCATTAGATGAATATTAAGAAAAACACTAGTTGGTTTTATCTCTGCATTTCCATAATCTAAATAAAGCAAATCATCAAGGAACCAAATGCATTTTGAAGGCACAGGATATGCTATCTCATTAACAAATCCAAATATAAAATAATGAATCACTGACAGAATTCCTACCAACTTCCCTGTTGGCTCAGATGGTAAAGAATCTGCCTGCAATGCAGGAGACCTGGGTTCAATCCCTAGTCCAGGAAGATCCCCTGAGAAGGGAATGGCAACCCACTCCAGTATTCTTGCCTGGGAAAATCCCATGGACACAGGAATCCATGGGTCACGAAGAGTCGGACACAACTCAGTAACTAACTCCTTACCGACAAAAGCCCAGCTTTTGCAGTTTGTGGAAATGAAGGAGAAATGAGGAAATGAAGGGAAGCGAGGAAAATTAGCACGTGAGGTCAGAAATTATCCGTCACCGTCGACAAGTCGACAACCACAGCGAGAATACAGAGCGGGACTCTCCCACAGCAGGAGGGAGGCAGAGACCCCAGCAAGGAGGGGTGGCTTAGAGGGCCGCAGTGTTTGCTGTTTGGCTTCATACTAATTTCCAGATTCAGTGGGGGGAAAAACATTCTTGAAAGCTTGGCCTTAATGCACACTTGGAGAAATATTCTAAAAGGCAAATCATGCTCTTCTATGCCAAGCAGCGGTTTAAAAAGTAATTTTCCCTTTTCTATCTTCAACATGCATTCCTGTAACTGCTACAGGGAACTATATTTAAAGTGCAAATCAGGGCAGGCAATAGAAATAAGACCTTTCTCATGATAACTTTAGATAATTCAAGCCAACGAATGTGTGTGAGCACACCTACCCCGAGAGACACATCCGATTTTACAGCGATCCCGGGCCTGAGATTTATAGGCTAGCCTCGGCCCTAGAGTGTAAGAAACGGGAGAGGAATTAATTCCGATGCATTTAAGCAACACTAATCAACTGTCTTCCGCCCATCCTGCCGGGGGAGGGAGGAAGCACGACCGGCCCAGGCGAAAAAAGACCCCTGAGCCTCCCATCTCTGCTTTGTTCCCGTAGCCAACTCACCCTCCCAAACTCTCCCTGTAACCTTTATCACAGAAATCAAATTAAGCACCAAACATGGAAAGCAAGCCGCTAAGTGGCCCCCTCAGAGGAGAGCTGCCAGGATGGGAGAGCTGTGGGATGGGCAAAAAGGGTTTAGCAAAGGTTCAGCAGGACTATAGGCTCAGGAGGTGTCGGTGGAGGAAATAAACGAGCACCGTGGGACCAGGCGGCCCTGGGCCCCAACCCCAGCCGTCTGGGACAGAGCCCAGCCTTGGAAGACTTGGCTGGCGCCCCCAAGCTCAGGGCTCCCCTGGTCCATTCTCTGCTGTGACCTACTTCACATAACAGGTTTCAGTGGCAAACCCCGCCCCAGGCAGCCCCGGCTCCCTAGGGCTTCCAGGTTTAATTCCAGCTCCTCCAAAGGGGCCTGGACTCCGGGACGCAAGGCCTGTAGCCAATTTAACTGGTCCCACACCCTGCTTTGAAGATAATCCCTGGCAGCAGAGGGAACAGAAACAAAGGTGTCTGCCCAAGCACTTGCATTCCTCAGGCTCCTCTCACAGAACCACTGTCTCCAGGGTTGTGGACGTGGGGGCAGGGGGCACCCCGCATGGAGCGCTCGTGACTCTGCGGGGCTGAGGCCAGAAGGGCAGAATCAAGGCAGCTGCAGAGCCCATGGGTGATCCCACACGTGCTGGGGGCTCTGGGGGTGAGCGGCCACTGTCAGCATCATTATTAATGTATGTTTTCACGTGTTCAACAGAAAATCAAAGAGGGGCTGCGTGAGTTAAGCACCAGGCTTTATGCTAGGAGCTGGGTGACGATGACGAAGCAGCAGCTTCCCAAGGAGGTCTAACCCCACAGACAAGTCCTGTGTCAACAGCCAAGGGCGGACGGGAGCCCTCTGACGGCACCACCACCCAGGGAGCTCCTGAGAAGGAGGGAGGGCAAAGCACCAAGCAGGGCAGCAAGTTCAACACCAGGCAGCAGAGACTCCAAGCACAAGAGGAGGAGGCCCGGAAACAGGCTTCTGCACACAAAGCACGTCCAACAGTCCAGTGTGCCGAGCATGGGCACCTGGCGGGCGGGGAGAAGTGACCTGGGCATGGACACCTTGGCGGGGGGCAGGGTAGGGGTGTTGTGTGACTGGGGCCAGGGGTGAGGCTGGAATGGCAGCGCCACATCCTGAAAGGGGTCAGTCCGGTTTTACTCCGAGTGCCACTGCAAGCTTTCTGAGGCTTTTAAGAAAGGGGATGCCATGCTGAAAGGTGTGCCTGAGACCAATTTCCAGAGGCAGCCTGTGGGGTGGGCTGTGGAGAGACAAACACCACACACACTCACACCAGCCAGGAGGGTGATGGAGCCAGACACCGAGAGCTAAGGGACCTAATGAAGGTGAGGCGACTCCTGGGCAAGCAGGTGGGGAGCCAAAGTCACGCTGAGGTGTTGAAGCAGCAGCATCTCCAGCTTTGGAGACGGACCCCACGAGTGGATAAGGGCAGGGAAGGGCCGACGGGGAGACCAGCGTAGGTGACTCCAGGTTTCAGATCCAAGCGACGGGGTAAGCCTGGGGCTCCATTCAGATGCTACAGGATAAAGGACAGTGAGCAGACTGTGGGAAAACTCAGCGTGGTTCCCAGTTTCCCGAGCTGCTGCAGGGGCCTCAGGTGGCAACACCCCCATCGCGGCCTGGTCCCTGGTCCCCAGTGCAGCTCAGCGCAGAGGCGCGAGAGGAGTTTCCACATTCGGTGTCTCCGTGGCATGGTGGAACCAGAGCCACAAAGCTGGATGCTCAAGACGGAAGCAGGGAGGCCCCAACATCTCAGGGACTAAACTGCCAAGGAGACAGAAAGGTGTGGCCAGGCAGAGAGAAGAAGGCAGGTGTGTGAGGTGTCTTTTCAGCTCTCTCCTTAAGAGCACCTGAGAAGGATGGATGGAAGAGCTAGAGACTTTTGCTCAGAGACCAAATATAAACAGCAAACTCTTAGGAAAAGAGATCCCCAGCTTTGGGGACCATGCCAGCACCATTCCACCACCACGGCAGGCAGAGAACATTCAGGGTCGGGAGCCTCTTCGCTGTGTTCCTTGGGATTGCCAACCTTTTCAAAGGATGCAGCCAGTTGGGAGAAGTCAGGAGAGGCAAGGCTCCCCCATGGCAGGGAGCACACAGACTCCGCTTTCCTCCTGCCTGAGCCTCCCGCTACCCACACTGGATCTCGCTCCATCTGAAACACGTCCCCTGTTTCCTCACAGAAATCAGTGGGAAACGGAGTCTGGAGCACAGACTTTTCCTCACTCGGCAGCAACATTTGCCAGGACCAATATACTCTATGTGCGAGAGGGTTAGCATATGTACAGGAAGGACAATAAACGGAGGGGGGGGGAGAGAAAAAGGAAAGAATTATATATTTTAGGAAGGAAAAGATCTTTTGCTTCTTTGATTCATATCTCATTTAAACAGATGATATGAAAACCCATATGTCACTCAGGATCTGAAAAGAAGCAAACTCCAACTCAAACAGAGTTTGGCAACGAAGTCATAAGCAGGGTCCACAGGCAGAGTCGTGGGTTGGGGCAGAAGAACCCTGTGCACACACCCCACCCCCCAGAACACACGGAAGGGGTCTGGGAGAGCAACGTGCAAACACAAGAAGTCAGAGCTCCATCCAGCTCCCTTTACACTGCTGGAGAACATTCGGCAGTCAGGCTCGTCTTATGCCTGACTTTTAGTATCTTAGTTCTGAAATATAAAATGTGGGTCCCAGGGCTTCCTGGTGGCTCAGTGGTAAAAAAAATCTGTTGGCCAATGCAGGAGACACAGGTTCAATCTCTGATCCGGGAAGATCCCACATGCCGCAGAGCAGCTAAGCCCAAGGGCCACAAATACTGAGCCTGTGCTCTGAAGCCAGGGAGCCGTCACAAGAGAAGCCACGGCAATGAGAAGCCCGTGCATTGCAACAACAAGGAGTCCCCAGCTAGAGAAAAGCCTGAGTGGCAACGAAGACTCAGCACAGCCACCCAAAACAAATGGGTCCCCAAAAGCACAGCGGTCAGTGCCGCTGAACCCATGGCACACACAGTCTGAGACATTCCAGGAACTCATCTACTCAAAAACCTTTGATCCAACAGCCCACTGCTCCAGGTTTTGAGACTCATGCTCCAGGTACTAGAGTCCCTACAGTAGCAGCTATAAATCTGCCAAACAATACTGGAACCAGAGGAAGACTTCTGAGTTCCAATTCTGGGGTTTCTCATTCCCTTCCCAAGAAGGCAGAGCCCCTGAATGCCATGTATCAGGCCTCACCTCCACACTCTGCTTTCCCCATAACAGCTCCCTACTCCACCTTAAGACAAAGCAACCAGCAACCACCTTTACATTCTACAGACGTGCACTGACAGTCCCAGTTCAGATCTGAGTCAGGATGGTCCCAACAGGGCTCTGCGATGTGCCGCAGACACAACTCACCTGGCGCCTTGTTAAAGACACACATCCCCGGGGCCTTGTTCCTGAATCAGAAAAAGCTGGAGCTGGAACCCAGAAATCTGCATTTTAACAAAAGAGACTCTTGAAGATCCTGAAGCGTTCCCATGTGTGCTGAAGTCCGACACCCACTCAGAGGAACAGAACGCCTTTTTTTTTTTTTTTTTTTCCTTCCCCCAGCTGGGTTTGGCCATTTATCTTCCTTTGCTTCCTTCATCTCATAAATGACAAACAAGCTCCTGTCTATCCACCCTCGAGGATCTGGAGAAGATAAATTCAGTGTGATGTGTAAAGAGCCTTGAGCTTCTTATGGGAAGCAATGATGTAAACCAAAACATATCACCTTGTAAGATCATAAAATATTCCTTTAGGAGAGAAAGTAAGTTGCATCCCTAGGAGAGACTGGCACTGCTATAGTTGAGATGCATTCAAATCGTATTTGATGATACTTTAACTCATTTGTTTTGGTTACACCTGCTGCTCTACATCAGATCAGCCTTACAGATAAAGCCTATTTGCTTCTCCAATTTCAGTACACAGACATTTTTAGTATTAATAAATGCTTTAAATAAGTTTGTGTTGTCAATCAAGGCTCTCTTCTTTAAAAAAAAAAAAAAAAAGAAAGAAAGAAAGAAAGACATGAACTCAAATTTCCCCTTAAATCTCTCTCATGCAGACCTCTCCTCTGAGGTCCAGACCCTCAGTGGATCTCACTGCTACTGGACATGGTACTCCAGCATCTCACAGGCACTCCAAACTCAACCTGTCCAAACAGAACTCCTCATCTTCGCCTCCCCCTATAATTAAAAGCAAACTTTAGAAAACCGTCTGGATACTTCATGCCACCGAACTGTACACTTAAAAATGGTTCAAATGATTCATTTTATGCTATATATATATTTAACTACAATGAAACAATTTTTTCCTTTGACCACATCTGGTCCTTCTCCATCAGCTCCTGTATCAGTAAACAGCTCTGCTCTCCACCTACACTCAGAGTGGGAGCCTGTGACTCATCCTTGGCCCTCCTCTCTGCCCACTGGACCAGTCAACCACCGCGCCTCTGACTCTTAATCAGCTCTCGCCAGGTTGACTCTGGCAGCCTCCTCACTGGTTCCCAATGTCCACACTGGCCCCTGCCCATCCCTGTTCTACAGAACCACCAGCTTGAGCTTCTTAACACACTAAGTCAAATCACATCACTCCCTATGACGGCCCTCCAACAGCTCCCCACCGCTCTAAGGACCAAGTCCAAAATCCCCACGCTGGTCTGTGAGGCCCCCACGGGCGTTCCAGCCCCTCCCCCGTCCAGTCTCGTTCTTTCTCCACCAGCTTCCACATGCCAGAGCCTTGTCCTGGCCCCCTCCATGCTCCCCATGGTAGCTGGCTTCCCCTTCAGGTCTGAGCTCCACAGCCCTGCCTTGAGAAATGTCAGGGCTTCTCAGCCTGGCTTTATTGCCAGTCTAGACCAGAAAGCTGATTCTTTGAGGGGGGAAGGGGATGCCCCATGGTACTGTGGGTTGCTCAGCAGTGCCCCTGCCAAATGACCCCCTGTGAAATCTCTCCGTATGGACAAGGATTCCCTGGGGGGGGGGGGGCAAGGTGAACACCCCTACCCCAACTCCCTGTTGAGAACCTCAGCTCCAGATTTCCAGTAAAGCCTCATCAGTTCCTGGTGGCCCAGCAGTAAAGAATCCGCCTACAATGCAGGAGACACAAGAGATGTGGGTTTGATCTCTGGGTGGGGAAGATCCCCTGGAGGAGGGCATGGCAACCCACTCCAATATTCTTGCCTGGAGAATCCCATGGACAGAGGAACCTGGAGTGATGGAACAATGTCCCTGAAACACCTGTCACAGCGCCCTGGGCAACTCCAGGGCACTGGGCAGACTGTGGTCCTGCCCCGCGTGCTCCTGTTCAATGTCACCTTCCCTTCTGAGACTGCAAGCTCCATGAGAGTAGAGACAGGTGAGATCGGGTTCTTCCTGCAACAGCTCCAATGTCTGGTGCATACTAGATGTTCAGCACCTTCTGAACAGATGAAGAAACTCTGAGTACAGTTTTTCCCTTTTTTTTTTTTTTTTTTTTTTTTAAATATTTATTTTTATTTATTTGGCTGCATAGAGTCTTAGTTGTGGTACGTGGGAACTAGTTCCCTGACCAGGGATCGAACCCAGCCCCCCTGTATTGGGAGCACAGAGTCTTAGCCACTGGACCACCAGGGAATTCCCCAGTTTTTCCCTTTAATACTATGTAAAACTTACTAACATGTTCTGGTAGTTCAAATCAGCACTTACCTGGTTTCTTTGGAAGCAGCTTAGTGATCAGACCTCTAAGATGTGGCCTTAAGGGAGACTCTCAATCGATAAGAGATCTAATGAATCCCTGACACCTACTGTGACTTCTCCTTATGTTAGGAAAGGTGTGTGTGAGCGCTCAGCCCCTCAGTCGTGTCCAACTCTGTGTGACCCTATGGACTGTAGTCCCCCACAAGCCTCCTCCATCCATGGGATTTCCCAGGCAAGAATACAGGAGTCGGTTGCCATTTCCTTCTCCAGGGGATCTTCCCGACCCAGGGATCAAACCCAGGACTCTTGCACTGGCAGGCGGGTTCTTTACCATCTGGGCCACCAGGGAAGCCCTTGGTACTGCCTCAAGGAGCTAAAAATCTGTAACATCTGTAAACTATTATAAATAATGTTTCTAATCAAAAGCAAAAAAGGCTGGCCCTTAATGGTCCAAATGAGGTCAGTAATTACAACTTGAGTACCGGGCCCACAGTGTTTCCCTCAGAAGAACTGAACACGAGGATCAGGACATCTCCTCCCCTCCTTCACCCCCATTTGACACAGCTGCTCTTCCCTCTGCTTCCACCCCCTCATCCCAAGAGCCTGACTACTGGCTACAGGCAAACTCCTTGGTCAAGCTGGTGACCAAGGAGGCCACACCATCCTGGCGTCCAACAACAAAGAATCCACCCAGACAGTTAAAATCTGTGCCGGTATTATCTGAGTACTGCTGAAGAAATAAGAGAAGGGCTTAAAAATCCAAAACGGAAGAGCACAAAGCAACCTGGAGCCAGGTGTGACTCTTGGGGTCCTAACGTGTCTGATACGCTGCCATGAAAAGAATCCAAGCAAGACCTGGCTCAGAGTGGAAAATCATCCCTAATTTTGGCAGGTACTAAGAAATATAATCCTGACTCAGTAGAAACAGGGATAAGAAAGATGAATGTTACTATTTATTATCATTGGTTCAAATAAGCTTCTTCACAGATATATCAATTACAATTAGGTTTGGCTGCATGTAGGTAAAAAAAAAAAAAAACCCAACAACCGAGGCTTAAACAAGACAGACTATTATCTCACGCAATACAGGTGTGGAAATGGGCAAGGGTGGGCTGGCACAGTGCTCCACATCTACCTGTTCCCAGGTGGTACCATCCTTTCTGCTCCACCCTTGTAACTACTGGCTTCTGCTTTCAAGGTCACCTCATGTTCACAAGAAGGCCACCGTAGTTCCAGCCATCATTCACATAACAGGCAACAAGGAGGAGGAAATGGAAGAAGGCCTGAACCATAGCTGGGTCAGTCACTTTTAATAAACTTTACCAAGAGACACACTTAGAACTCCCTGCAGACAGCTCACTGGCTACCCCTGTTTGCAAGGGCCACTGAAAATGTCTTTCCACCAGACACACAGCTGCCGCCACCACTCCTCCACCCTTCCCCTCATCCCCTGTATTATCAGTCTGCTCAGTTCAGTGGCTCAGCAACCCCATGGACTGCAGCATGCCAGGCCTCCCTGTCCATCACCAGCTCCTGGAGCTTGCTCAAACTCATGTCCATCGAGTCAGTGATGCCATCCAACCATCTCCCTTTCTGTCGTCCCCTTCTCCTCCCGCCTTCAATCTTTCCCAGCATCAGGGTCTTTTCCAATGAGTCAGTTCTTCTCATCAGGTGGCTAAAGTACTGGAGTTTCAGCTTCAGCATCAGTCCTTCCAATGAATACTCAGGACTAATTTCCTTTAGGATAGACTGGTTGGATCTCCTTGGAGTCTAAGGGTCTCTCAAGAGTCTTCTCCAACATCACAGTTCAAAGGCATCAATTCTTCTGCGCTCAACTTTCTTTATGGTCCAACTCTCACATCCATACATGACCACTGCAAAAACCATAGCTTTGACTAGACGGACCTTTGTCGACAAGGGCTGCTAGGGCTGCCATAATAGAAANGGAGTCTAAGGGTCTCTCAAGAGTCTTCTCCAACATCACAGTTCAAAGGCATCAATTCTTCTGCGCTCAACTTTCTTTATGGTCCAACTCTCACATCCATACATGACCACTGCAAAAACCATAGCTTTGACTAGACGGACCTTTGTCGACAAGGGCTGCTAGGGCTGCCATAATAGAAACTATGGAGGGTGGGGTGGGCAGGGGGCTTAAACAACAGCAACTTATTTCTTCCACTTGGCTAGAAGTCCAAGACCATGGAGACAGCAGGGTTGGTTTCTGCTGAGACCTCTGTCCTTGGCTTGAAGCTGGATGAGCTCTCCCCGTGTCCTCGTACAGCTGTTTCTCTGTGAGCATTTCTGGAGTCTCTACCTCTTACTCAGAGTCCTGCTAGATTAGCCCCGCCCTTATGACCTCCTTCAACCTTATTTAGTCACTAAGTCCTGTCCCACTTTTTTTGTGAACCCACAGACTGTAGCACACCAGGCTCCTCTGTCCATGGGATTCTCCAAGGAAAACTACTGGAGTGGGTTGCCATTCCCTTCTCCAGGGGAATCTTCCCGACCCAGGAAGAAAACCTAATTATCTCCTTAAAGGCACATCTCCAAATACAGTCGTATTGAGGACCAATGCTTCAATATAGGTATTTGAAGGACAAAACTCAGTCCATAACACTGCTGATTATCTAAGACAGTGGTCACCAACCTGTTTGGCACCAGGGACTGGTTTTGTAGATGACAATTTTTCCCTGGCGGCGGGTGGGGAGGGGGAAGTTTTAGCTTCACCAGGTATTTATCTCCTGCTGCGCAGCCTAGCACTAGTCCCTGGCCTGGGGGCTGGGGACCCCTAAGAGGTTTTTTAATCAGGAAAAAACTAAGGGTTTGGGGGATAGTGGATAGACTCTGCTACAAGAAAACCAGTTGACACTGTAAGAGATGGCGAAGTTCTAGTATTTTATCGAGTCTATGCCTCCCATTTTACAGGAAAAAAACAGACTCAAAGCCAGGAGAAGCCACATAGTGGCTGACCTAGAGGCGTGAATAAATCTTCTGTGTCTAGTCTTAGCTCTGGACTTTGGAACTGAAGCTGCAGTGACTTTTGTCTGCATAACCATCTGGGTTTAAAATAAACGTTCTTGTTGACTTCTCTGAAAGCTTAAGTGAGTACACTACGCTTGTGAGAGAAGTAAAGTTCACATAGGTCCACTGATCAGGGAATATTTCAGGTATTTTTAAACTGTCTGAATTGTTCACATGCCTTAGAACTCCTATCATGTTCTCTATTTCAACAAGAGTCCAAGAACCCTGATTTCAAGACCTATGAAGGCTGGGTGCCACACCTTTCTATTTCTATTGTGTCCTTCCACAACATCAAAGCAGAACGCAGTAAAAGGAACTCATGATTTACTTCAGATTTGGAAGAACACAGCTTCATGTCTATACCAACCCATGAAANACCCTGATTTCAAGACCTATGAAGGCTGGGTGCCACACCTTTCTATTTCTATTGTGTCCTTCCACAACATCAAAGCAGAACGCAGTAAAAGGAACTCATGATTTACTTCAGATTTGGAAGAACACAGCTTCATGTCTATACCAACCCATGAAATCCCCTTCACAAAACCAAATGTTTCACAGGGACCTTTTAATAGGTTTTATGTCTTATTTATTGTGCTTATCTGACAACTTCACAAGGCTAAAACACATCTTTTAAGAACGTGTGGACATTTTAGTTCATTCTGAATGTCCGGTAATATATTATCAAGTGCTGACATTCCCTTTCCTGCAGTGAAAAACAGATCCACAGAGCAACGCAAGTGTGCACTTCAGCCCCTATAGTGAATATATTACACACAAATATTACATTCCCAGTACAGCAGTTACAAGTGCAGAGCTATAAATAGAACGCCAATTTCAGCTCCCACCCACCCCATTTGGTGAGGTGCAAAACGTCCAGGCAGCAGGCCAACTGATGCAGCCGGGAGTCTCATAGTCCCTCCAACCTCCCCTCCTCTCCGGGCGCCCCCCACCCCAGCAATGCACTCCTGCTAAAACAGATCCCCGCCAAGTTCAGTAGCGCCCCCACCGTCAATTACAGCCTTCGCTGCCCAAGGTGCCCAAAGATTTTTAATTACATTGTTACTTAATCACGCGTGTGAACAATTACCAATTAATTTCACTGGCTTTTCCCACACTTACTGAACTGCTATAGACAGGCCAGGGGTACACAGTCAAGGTCCTTATTCCGAGAGTTTTAAGTTCAAGTAGAAACAGCTGCCAAGGTTCCGGTGGGCTACCGAAACAACAGTGCACAATGACGCTACGTCTTTTCCGAAATCGCACCATTCTGCCATTTCTAAAAATCTGAAATCACTGCCTCTTAACAGGCTGGAAACAAAAAGTCTGAGATTACAACCCCAAGAACGCTAATAGAAATATTCTTCCTCCAAGGTTTCAAACTTGAACACACTTCAACCGTGAAAGTCAATTGCAATGATTTTTTTTTNCCGGTAGAGGTGTCCGCCCCTCTGCGGGGACAGCGGCCTCCTTAAGGCGTCTGACCTCTGTTCCCTGTGGTCTCCACTTCTTTTCCTTTCTCGTATTTAACCTGGGCCTCATCCTCTGCCTTCGTGCGCTCCTGCATTGCTCCATCAACCTCCCTTTCCTCGATTGCCAGCAATAGGTCAGTGTCCCTTCTTATCCCCAAAGTGAAGCTAAAAAGGGGGTGGGCGGCAGAGGAAGGAGAATCGTTTTTCTTCCCTGCTAATGTACCACCTGTTATTAAAAAAAATCAATAATTTAACTCTTAATATTGTTGGCACCAACAGTTCTACTTTGATGAAGGTGTTTTTAATCAGCTCAACTAATTTACTTCATATCTCTTTTGAAAGGGAAGGTTGCCAATAGCTTAGGCCTGGAATTTGGCTTTAATTGAAGTTTGTGTAAATGTAATTTTAAGTGTTCACCATAATGGAAGAGGAAGGGTGTAATTTTATTCAAAAGTCTGATTTTAAAAATAAATTACATTGGAATGCAGAAAAGCATAGGGATCATGGAAACTTCCTTGGGAAAGTCCCCCAGGTGAGTGGCCCTCCCCAGCAGGGAAGATGGAAATCAATTACAGAGGAACTGCAGCCCCCTCTGAGGGTCCTGCACCGCACCACACACACACACACACGCACACGCACACGCACACGCACACGCACACGCACACGCACACGCACACGCACACGCCTCCCCCGGAAACTTCAACCCACTGCTGCCTCCCAGGAAGGAGGCAGGACCTAGTGCTCGTGCTCACCAGCCTGTAGCCTCCTGAAGGTCACGCCCATGTTTTCATTCCCATTTCCTCATATTTTTTGGATGCCCGCTCTGTGCCTGTCACTGCACCAAGCACCCTCTGAACACCAGTATCTTCCAGTGGACATGCAGGATCCACCCACTTGCTGAACATCAAGTGAAGACCAGTGCCAGGCCCTAGGGATGCCAGTAAGATGTGGGCAAGACAGAGAAGCAGGTGCTGAATGTTTGCTGTCTTTAGACCAATAAAGGTGAATGCTCTCTGGGAGGTCTGACCTTGAGTGCCTGGGACCAGTATGGTCATCTGCCCTTACAACAGCTGCTACAGTTGTTTTAAAAAGATGTCTGGAGGCAATGGTGTTTTGTTTTGTTTTTTTCTCTTTGATTTACACTGAAGTCTTAAAACTGGGGATTGAATATTTTGTGTGAATGCAGATAGTGCCATTTGGTTCCATTCAGCCAATGTTTGTGGCCCCATGTCAATACCATTTTTCTGGGAGGGCAAAGAAATGTAAGACTCCTTCCTTCCATTTTTTAGTGAAGCTTTGCAATTTATGACTGACTGCATCGATCCCTTCTATTCTTTAAAATTCACCTGCCTGGTTTAGGGTTCCAGAAGTTTTCCAATTTCCAAAGCTGTTCAGCTTTCTTCCAAGAAAACCTTTCTCACATATATTAGATATTAAATATTAAAACAAGAGACTTCCCTGGTAGTCCAGTGGCTAAGACTCTGTCTGCGCTCCCAATGCTTGAGTTCAGCTCCTGCTCAGAGAACTAGATCCCACATTCTGCAACTAAGAGTTCACCACAACTCAAGATCCCACACGATGCAACGAAGATCCAGTACAACCAAATACAGAAATAAAAATCCACTGGAACCAAAACAAACAAAACATTAAAGTGTTTAAACAAACAGAAACCTAGAAATTAAGCAGCTTACTTACTATGTGTTCACGTATCTACTCCATGTTTGATAACAAGCAACTCTAGGTGCTTAACATTCTCATCCACGTGTAGTAAGGGTGTGGGAAACAGCCCTAAATACAGCCGAGAGCACCAAGTCGTAAACTTGCCCTGGCGTGCTTCCTTGCCACGGCAGACACAGACAAATGGCACATCACAGAGCTCCATAACTCACGTTTTAAAAAGGATTACTCTTCACTTACTCTAGTCACATAATCAATGGATTTGCTCGGCGTGCTCCCTCCCCATCCAATCACAGATTGAGAGTTGCCTAGAACAAGACGTGCCCGCGGGGATGCCAGTGTTCACAGTGACACACCATCTGCCTCCGTGCCTCTTTTGCCACCTGAACCACCAACGATTAAGAGGAGACCTTTCAACAGAAAAAAGTTCATCTCATTCACTGTAAGGCCATGAAAGTGAGCAGGTCACAACTCCCTTCTGGGGCTCACTAACCTGAAGTCCAGCTGCCACCTCCACACGCGCCCCTGAAAGCATNGGATGCCAGTGTTCACAGTGACACACCATCTGCCTCCGTGCCTCTTTTGCCACCTGAACCACCAACGATTAAGAGGAGACCTTTCAACAGAAAAAAGTTCATCTCATTCACTGTAAGGCCATGAAAGTGAGCAGGTCACAACTCCCTTCTGGGGCTCACTAACCTGAAGTCCAGCTGCCACCTCCACACGCGCCCCTGAAAGCATGCCCTTGCTCTGTGCAGGGCAGAACCAAGGAGTCACCTCTTTTGTGAGTGGGGGGCTATCGTATTGAAGAAGGAATTCATAGGGCCTGGACTCTATCTTAGGCCTCTTCATGCTGATCACACTCAGCCACCTTTCCAATAGACTCTGAGCTCTTGTGTTTAGTGCCTATGAAAACAACAACAGAAGGATAAGATCCCCTCCAGACCAGGGAACCTTGAAGATCATATCTAGGTTACTCATCGCCTAAGAGAAAACATACACTAATCACCCCTTCCTCCAGACAGGCCATAAATTTTTCTGTATCAATCGGAGCGTAACCTCGGGTTTATTGATTATTGGCTGCTTGTTTGACTGTTTGAGCACATGAGCGCATAGCGCGTGAGTGATGGGGTTATTGGGATGGTATTTTCCTTGGTTTATGTGAGTCTCAAGGAATTTGGAGTTGTGTGTTCAGACACATACACATGGGGTATAAAAGATTTTCACAAATGCTGGTCGGGGGCCTTGGCTAAGAGGACACTCTGCCTTGGGCCTGCCGGTGTAATAAACTGCACTCCACTATCTGCATTGTACTTCTGAGTGAGTTTGTTTCCCGCAACGTGTGGCTATAACAGTATCATGATTGAGACAGACTGGTAATTTTAAAAAAGAATTTTCTAAATGCTGAAGGAGAACATAATACTATATGGAGAAAAACCTAGATCACCAAATAATCTCATAAATTTCTGAGATTATTACAAAGGTGGTTTCTGATCACTTAATAACTATACATTAGGCCCAAAAGGCTGGACTGCGTTCATTCATTCAGCCGGCGCTGACCCCCTGAACGCCTTCTAGCTGGCATGCTCGTTGCTCAGCTCTGGGGCTGATACAAAGAAGCAGACAGCACGGCCCTGGGCGTAAAAACTCCCAGTCCAGTGAGAAGGAGAGAAACGTTCAGAATGGTACTTCCCTGGTGGCCCAGTGGCTAAGACTCTGGATTCCCAATGCAGGGGGCCTGGGTTCAATCCCTGATCAGGAAACCGGATCCCACGTGCTTCAGCTAAAGATACCGCGGGGGCCTAGGTTCAATCCCTGATCAGGAAACCGAATCCCACGTGTTTCAGCTAAAGATACCGCAGTGCCACAACTAAGACCTGGCGTAGCCAAATAAATAAATACAATCATTTTTTTATTTTAAGTTCAGAAGTAATGTTCCTGCTATAATGAAACACTGTAGCACAGGTGGGAACACTTCAGAACATACAGAGGGGAAAACAGACTCTGTCAGGGCCATAGGATTTGGTTATTAGAAAAGCGGACGTGACCTTTGGACAGGGTCTTAAAGGGGAAATAGGAGGTTCTGGGCTGAGAGATAAAAGAAGGGCATCCAGACAGAAGCTCACATGCACACCGCAGAGCTCAGAGGTGTCTGATGTGGGGGGGCAGTGGTGACAGAGTGCAGGCTTCTTGCCCAGCCCGGTGTGGGCATCCTGCCCGGTGCCAGCAAAGACCAGGGGACAGACCCCAGCTCCCCATTCTCAGGGCCCTCTCACACGGCATCAGGAGGACCATTCCTCTACACACAGAAAAGTGGCCTTATGAATTATGCATGCGCCTTGAGAGTTATTTTCCCAAACTAAAATCCGCCCTGAGGTCTGACAATGGAGTAGAATGTCTAAAACTGGGTCTTTGTGATAATCAGACCCATAATGTAACCATCCACTAATCTTGTCCCATGGGCTTCCCAGGTGGCTGGGTGGTAAAGAACCCACCTGCATATGCGGAAGACTTGGGTTCAATCCCTAGGTTGGGAAGATACCCCAAGGAAACGGTAACCCACTTCAGCATTCTTGCCTGGGAACTCCCTTGGACAGAGGAGCCCGGTGGGGAACTACAGTCCATGGGGTCACACAGTCGGTCACAACTGAAGGACTGAGCGCACAGACAACCATGCCCCACCCCCCCAGAGTCAGTACACACAAGATTCTAGGGAAGAAATCAGTCACTTCACCTGAGGCCTTAATCTTTAGGGAAGCAAGGGTAATCTCATCGCCTATAGAAGAGACAGCAAAGCCCTCGTCTCTCGCAGTAGACCCAGTGGCCACACCTCCCGTGCAGCAGGCGCTCAGAAAGAACACCCCAGTGACAATTAATCAAAGGGTGTCTCCCACGCCTCTGATGAGCTTGTCTCCCTTTGCTTTCAAAGCTATTCCAAAACTAGAAGTGAAACCCATTCTATCAAGCCACATTTTGAACCACTGTTTTCACCCAGAGACTAAATTCCCACAGACTATCAGCCCTGAACCAAGATCCAGGAAATAGAACTGAGGTTACCATCTCTGTAGTTCCCCAGAACAAGCTCAGAAATCTGAAGCTGTTGGTTTTTTTGAAGATAGAAAAAAGTGTAGACTCTTCTCTACCAAACAAAACTATCTCCTAGAAACTTCTGACCAGAAACAGATTATCCACTTGGTTCTTTTCTTCTCCTTTCTAGAATCATATAGCCTCTGGTTCTCAGTAAAGATGAGGAATCACTCCTTTTAAGGCGTAACAACAAGAGCAACAGGAAGCATCCCTCTTTTTTTTTTTTTTTTTTTGCAATTTTGTATATTTTATTTACTCTCTATGATCCATTTTTAAAATTGAATTTATTTAAATTTTTTAAAAATCCATCCCTTTCTCCCTCCCTTTAATCCCTTGCTTCTGGCCCCCACCAACCTGCGTCTATGAGCTTGGAGTATGCATGTATTAACTTCCACATAGATCAGGGGGTGGAAGGGGCTCCAGAGGGAGGGGACATATGTATGCTTATAGCTGATTCACATTAATGTACAGCAGAAACCAACACAACATTGAAAAGAAAATATCCTCTAATTAAAAGAAAAGAGGGTTCATACAGTATTTGTCTTTCTCTGACACCTCACTCAGCATAAGGCCTTTGGGGTTGATCTATGTTGTCATAAAACAGCAAGATTTCATTTCTTTTTTATACCTGAATAATACTCTATTATACATGACAATTTATCTATTCATCCAACAATGGACATTAAGGACAATGGACATTTCCATCTTTTGGCCATTGTAAATAATTCTGTAGTCAAAATAGGGTGCATATCTTTTCAAATTGGAGTTTTTGAAAAAAAAAAAAATTAATGTTTTTGTTTTCATCAGATAAATATCCAGAAGTGAAATTGCCAGATCTGGTAGTTCTATTTTTAACTTTTTAAAGAAACTCTTTACTATTTTCCATAGTGGCTATGCTGCTGCTGCTGCTGAGTCGCTTCAGTCGTGTCCGACTCTGTGTGACCCCAGAGATGGCAGCCCACCAGGCTCCCCCGCCCCTGGGATTCTCCAGGCAAGAACACTGGAGTGGGTTGCCATTTCCTTCTCCAATGCGTGAAAGTGAAGTTGCTCAGTCGTGTCCGACTCTTCACGACCCCACGGACTGCAGCCCACCAGGCTCCTCCGCCCATGGGATTTTCCAGGCAAGAGTAATGGAGTGGGGTGCCACTGCCTTCTCCTCATAGTGGCTATACCTATTTATATTCCTACCAACAGTGGGATCTGTGCTCTTTGTGAACAAGATGATTTTCTGTACAGAAAACCCTAAAAACTTCATCAGAAAACCATTAAAACTAATAAAGGAGTTCACTGAAAAGAAAAAGAAAAGAAAAAAATGGGTATAAAAAATCTGTTGTGTTCCTATAAACTATTAGAAAGAGAAAAAAACAATTCCATTTGTAATTGCATCAAAAAGAATAAAAATATCTAGGAATAAATTAACCAAGGAGGTGAAACTCTTATACACTGAAAATTGTAAGACATAAATAAAAGAAATTAAAGACAAGTAAATTAAAAGATATTCCATGCTCATAGGTTGGAAGAATTTATGCAGTTAAAATGTACTAACATGAACTGAACATTTGCCATAGCTAGACACTCTGCCAGCTACTTTATCTTTCACTTTTATTTCTAAATTTTTATTGGAGTATGTAGTTGCTTTACAATGTTGTATTAGTTTCTACATTTACAGCAAAGAGAATCAGCTATACATATACATGTATCAGTTACTTTCAAATTTATTATTTCATTTAATCCTCACTAGAAAATGTATATATATATATAAAGACTATTTTTCCCACTTTACAGATTAGTAAGCTTGAGTTCAGTTCAGTCGCTCAGTTGTGTCCGACTCTTTACGACCCCATGAATCACAGCACACCAGGCCTCCCTGTCCATCACCAACTCCCAGAGTTTACTCAAACTCATGTCCATCAAGTCAGTGATGCCATCCAGCCATCTCATCCTCTGTTGTCCCCTTCTCCTCCTGCCCCCAATCCCTCCCAGCATCAGTCTTTTCCAATGAGTCAACTCTTCGCATCAGGTGGCCAAAGTACTGGAGTTTCAGCTTCAGCATCAGTCCTTCCAATGAACACCCAGGACTGATCTCCTTTAGGATGGACTGGTTGGATCTCCTTGCAGTCCAAGGGACTCTCGAAAGTCTCCTCCAACACCACAGTTCAAAAGCATCAATTCTTCGGCATACCAACAGCCAGAACTGTCTTTGGTGGCAGTCTCTTTCCACCAAACCATGCTCTGTAAGCTGGCTGATGGCAGCAGGAAAATGGCAGAGAAGGGACCATCCTGAGGACCTGAAAGAGGTCACATCAGCAGTGTTTGTGAGTGAGTAGACACTGGCTGAGTGGAGAGAAGGACCACAAGAGACAGACGGAGCCATTAACCACAAGGGAGATCTGCCAAAGGAATGAATTTATGGAGAAAAATGAAAGCATATCATCATTACTACTGTTATAAATGATAGCTACACCCTCACATATCAACAGATTACATTAACAGTAATAGCGAACATTTAACAAACACTTGTTATATACCAGCACAATAGTAGGTGCTCTCCATGCATTATTTCTTATTAAATAATATTTTATTTACTTTATAAAACAGCTTTATTCCTATTTTAGAGAGGTCAGGCAGCTTACATTAGGACAGCATTTCTCACATATGGTCTACGATCCTTTTGGTGTTCCCAGGACTCTTTCAAATGCCCAGGTTCACAAGGTCAAAGCTTTTTATAACAGAACTAAGTACAATGTTACCTTTTTTTTCTGTGTTGAATTTCCACCAATCTTGCAAAATTGCTATGGGAAAAATTATCATTGCCTTAGCACTAATCAAGGCAGTGGCAACAACAAAAAAGCCTGATCACTTCAAAGGACCCTTGCTGCAGCAAGACAAATTAATAATTTTATTAAATTACACCCTTGAGTAGACATCTTTTTAACATTTTGTGGGGGAAACTGAGGCATAACATAAAAGTCCTTTTTCTGTATATCAAACTACGATGTTGTCTCAGGGAAAAGCACCTGTATGATGCTTGAGTCGCAAGTTGAACTAGCTGCTTTTTTCACAAAACATGGTTTTTAGTTGACAGACTGACAATTCTGGTAAACTGGTAATTCACCCTTAGGGACCAGGCAAACATTTTCTCAAAACTAAACTGAGCCTTCTACTTCAAAGAAAATAGCTGATGCTATTTGTCACAACTATTAAGATATAAGCTTTGATATGAAACTTGAATTTTACAATTTGTTTCTGCTACCATGAGCTTCAAAGCCTCCCCATCCATGAAGATTTTTCAGTGACATCAATGATAGTATTAATAAATATGAAGTTTTGATGTTGTGTAACAACATGAGTCAACATTTGTAAGTCCTGCAACTTCTGGAAACTATTTTCCAAGGGACCTATGTAAGATGTTACAAAATTATGAATGGGTTTTTTAAAAAGTTTCATTCAAAGTAAAATACAGACCAATGGGTTTTAATGAAACCCCATACATAAGTTCCCTGATAAGACTTCAGTTTCAAGTTGCAACTAATCTTTAAGAAATTTCTGATTGTCTTGAATCTTGGTGTAATATCAAATAATCCCCACAATTTCATTGAAATATTATTAAAAACCCATTCTCCAATTGCATACCTGTAAAGCTGGATCTTCATTTACTTCATCCAAAACTGCATATCCCGACAGATAAAGAAACAAATATGAGAATCCACCTTTATTAAACTAGATATTAAAGAATTTGGGGGAAAATATAGTTGCTGCTCACAAAAATATATTAACATATGATAGAGTGATATGCACCATGGTTGTGTCCTCAGTTGCTCAGTCATAGATGATTCTGCGACCCCATGGACTGTGCTTGCCAGGCTCCTCTATCCATGGGATTCTCCAGGTGAGGATGCTGGAATGGGTTGCTATTTCCCACTCTAGGGGATCTTCCAGACCCAGGGATTGAATGGGACCTCCTGTGTCTCCTGCATTGGCAGACAGATTCCTTACCATTTAGTGCCACCTGGGAAGCCCTAGGTATAGTACAGGTTTGGGTGGTTTGGCCATGCCTTGAAACCCCGGGGATCTTAGTTCCCAGATCAGGGATCACACCTGCACCCCCTGCGGTAGAAATGCAGTCTTCACCACTCTACAGCCAGGAAAAAGCCACTATAATTATTTTTATATGAATTAATAAATCACTGTTTAAAATCTTTGGTCTTGTATCTAAAACAGCAAATGTTCATAGATGTGACCCATAAAAACAAAAGTTCTTTGGGGTCCTCAATAAGTTTTAAGAGTATAAAGGGATCCTAAGACCAAAAAGCTTGACAGCTACCAGTTCAGGACATATAACTTTTAGGAGCCAGGATTCAAACTCTGGTTAGTCTGACCCCAAAACCCTCCTTCTTGCTCTGAATTGCTCCCTGTTTTAGTTTAGATTTGTTGCATTTAAGGTGCCAAATTTCCAAGCATCCCACTTTGGCTCTCAATTACCTATTTAACCTCCTAACCACTGAGGATTTAAATAATAAGTATCCATTAGGTGGACAATGCTATGCTTAGGTAACAACCTGCAAATGTCAATGGCTTACAGCCACCAAGGCTCTCTTGGTCCTGCCAGTTCTGCTGCTGGCCCAGATGCCCCTCCAGGCCAGCTGTTCCACATCGTGGGTGACCTCTGGGCTGTCTGCCATCTCAGCTCAAGTTCCTTCTCATGGCCTCATTGCTAGAGCACCAGCAGACAAATGCTTCCTGCTTGGGTTTCATCACAGAGCGGGGAAGGCACAGTGCCTGCAGCCGGAAGGGAGGAGAGCTGGGTGCTGCTGAGCCCAGAACGACACCCCAGCCACCCTTCCTCTGCACCTCCCTCCTGGAACACCCCAACACCTGCCCTGAGGATGCTGTGCCGGGTGTGAGGGGTACCAACAAGGCTCAGTTTTTTATTTTGCTCAAGTATAGTTGACTTACAATATCTTATTAGTTTCTGGTGTTCAGCACAATGATTCATATATACATTCTTTTTCAGATTCTTTTCCCTTATAGGCTATTATAGAATATTGAGTACAGTTCCCTGTTGGTTATGTATTTTATATATAGACTATTTTCTATATTGGTGGGTCTATTTCTGTTTCAGAAATAAGTTCATTTGTATGTCTTTTTTTTTTTTTTGCCACACTGCTCAACTTGTGGGATCTCAGTTCCCCAACCAGGGACTGAACCTGGGCCATGGTAGTGAAAGCCCAGCATCTTAGCCACTAGGCCACCAGGGAACTCTACATATCTTTTTATTTAACCATATATATATATATGGATATATAAAGTTTATATGTATACATTATAATGGAATATTACTCAGTCATCAAAAAGAGTGAAATGATGCCATCTGTGGCAACATACATGGGCTTAGATGTTATCATAGTACGTGAAGTCAGACGAAGACAAATACAGCATGAAATCAGCTACATGTGGAATCTAAAGATTCAGTTTTTACAACTTAGCCTCTGCCCTTCAGAAACTCATAAAATATCTAGAAAGAAAATAGCAAATTATAAATATTTATAGTTTTGTATCTATAACTATAAAAAGCTATAAGTTATCTCACTAGGTAACCACAGGTTACCCACCAGGTAACCACACAAATAACCAGGGCACCAGGCAGTTAGAGGAGAAATCCAGATGACTCCAACAGTCTTGAGTGTTCCTGGGAGAAAGAAAACTCTGGCTTGAATAATCAAGGATGGTTTCAGGGAGAAGGTGGGATTTGAATACAAGTCGGAAAATGAAGAAAGGACCCAAAGTGATAGAAATGGAAAAGGGGAGGGGTAAACACACACACACACACACAGAGAGAGAGAGTCAGTGAAGTTAGAGAAACGCTTGCAGGAAGGTGAAAAGACAATGGGGCTGCAGTTCATCATGTTAGGAAATGCCTTCTGGCACTAAGACGACATGGGGGTGAGAAGACAGGAGAGCTGTCTGCAGAGGGCAGTAGCAAGCCCAGGAGTGGGCCCTGAGCTGGTAAGGATGCAAGTCCCTGGGTGGGGTGGGTGCAGCTGACCAGACACCGGAAAGGCAGGCACAGAACCCTTAGGACATCTCCTTAATCGACAAGAGAAATGCTAAGCTTCGCGATACAGACATCACTTACTCAAAAAAGCTAGAACCAAAACATGATTTATGTCTCTTTTCTTCTAAAAATATATTTCCTTTACAGTTCTCTGACTTCAATAACAATAGCCGTGGTGTGATAATGTCTCACACAATTGAAACACAATTTTCAGAAATAGCATTTGACTAGCTTTAAGTCACGGAGAAGGCAGTGGCACCCCACTCCAGTACTCCTGCCTGGAAAATCCCATGGATGGAGGGGTCACTGAGGGTTGGACATGACTGAGTGACTTCCCTTTCACTTTTCACTTTCATGCATTGGAGAAAGAAATGGCAACCCACTCCAGTATTTTTGCCTGGAGAATCTCAGGGATAGGGGAGCCTGGTGGGCTGCCGTCTATGGGGTCACACAGAGTCAGATGCGACTGAAGTGACTTAGCAGCAGCAGCAGCTTTAAGTCAAGTGGATGTTGGAGTCTCTGCTTAAATCAGTCAGGTTCTTTGGCGTTTGAGAGGAGGCAAGTCCTGGTTTTGTGTTTCCCTGCTCTATACACTAACACCTAGTTTGAGAGGGACAGAAGAGGAGGAAAAGGACCACAAATCTTGAGAATGCATTTTTGCCTCTGCTCAGAGAAGCTGCAAAAGCTTCTGAAGCAGCCAGGGGTTGGCTGAGAACAGGGAAAAAGTGAGGGAGTGGTGCTGGAAGAGAAGAGGTTGCAGGAAGGAACATGGCAGGCACAGAATTTAAAGGACCTCTCATAACTGGGGGGCCTCCCTTGTAAGTTCAGTGGTTAAGAATTCCTGCTTCTCAGAGCACCCAAAGCCAGTGCTCTGGGACCACCCAGAGGGATAGGGTGGGGAGGGAGGTGAGAGGAGAGGTTCAGGATGGGGAAGGACATATGTATACCTGTGGCCAATTCATGTCAATGTATGCCAAAGACCATCACGATATTGTAAAGTAATTATCTTCCAGTTAAAATTAATTAATTAATGAGGGGGCACAGGTCCGATTCCTGGTCAGGGATCTAAGATTCCACGTGTTGTACAGCACAGCCAAAAGAAAAAAAGAGTGAGTTCAAGTATTNCATGAAATCAGCTACATGTGGAATCTAAAGATTCAGTTTTTACAACTTAGCCTCTGCCCTTCAGAAACTCATAAAATATCTAGAAAGAAAATAGCAAATTATAAATATTTATAGTTTTGTATCTATAACTATAAAAAGCTATAAGTTATCTCACTAGGTAACCACAGGTTACCCACCAGGTAACCACACAAATAACCAGGGCACCAGGCAGTTAGAGGAGAAATCCAGATGACTCCAACAGTCTTGAGTGTTCCTGGGAGAAAGAAAACTCTGGCTTGAATAATCAAGGATGGTTTCAGGGAGAAGGTGGGATTTGAATACAAGTCGGAAAATGAAGAAAGGACCCAAAGTGATAGAAATGGAAAAGGGGAGGGGTAAACACACACACACACACACAGAGAGAGAGAGTCAGTGAAGTTAGAGAAACGCTTGCAGGAAGGTGAAAAGACAATGGGGCTGCAGTTCATCATGTTAGGAAATGCCTTCTGGCACTAAGACGACATGGGGGTGAGAAGACAGGAGAGCTGTCTGCAGAGGGCAGTAGCAAGCCCAGGAGTGGGCCCTGAGCTGGTAAGGATGCAAGTCCCTGGGTGGGGTGGGTGCAGCTGACCAGACACCGGAAAGGCAGGCACAGAACCCTTAGGACATCTCCTTAATCGACAAGAGAAATGCTAAGCTTCGCGATACAGACATCACTTACTCAAAAAAGCTAGAACCAAAACATGATTTATGTCTCTTTTCTTCTAAAAATATATTTCCTTTACAGTTCTCTGACTTCAATAACAATAGCCGTGGTGTGATAATGTCTCACACAATTGAAACACAATTTTCAGAAATAGCATTTGACTAGCTTTAAGTCACGGAGAAGGCAGTGGCACCCCACTCCAGTACTCCTGCCTGGAAAATCCCATGGATGGAGGGGTCACTGAGGGTTGGACATGACTGAGTGACTTCCCTTTCACTTTTCACTTTCATGCATTGGAGAAAGAAATGGCAACCCACTCCAGTATTTTTGCCTGGAGAATCTCAGGGATAGGGGAGCCTGGTGGGCTGCCGTCTATGGGGTCACACAGAGTCAGATGCGACTGAAGTGACTTAGCAGCAGCAGCAGCTTTAAGTCAAGTGGATGTTGGAGTCTCTGCTTAAATCAGTCAGGTTCTTTGGCGTTTGAGAGGAGGCAAGTCCTGGTTTTGTGTTTCCCTGCTCTATACACTAACACCTAGTTTGAGAGGGACAGAAGAGGAGGAAAAGGACCACAAATCTTGAGAATGCATTTTTGCCTCTGCTCAGAGAAGCTGCAAAAGCTTCTGAAGCAGCCAGGGGTTGGCTGAGAACAGGGAAAAAGTGAGGGAGTGGTGCTGGAAGAGAAGAGGTTGCAGGAAGGAACATGGCAGGCACAGAATTTAAAGGACCTCTCATAACTGGGGGGCCTCCCTTGTAAGTTCAGTGGTTAAGAATTCCTGCTTCTCAGAGCACCCAAAGCCAGTGCTCTGGGACCACCCAGAGGGATAGGGTGGGGAGGGAGGTGAGAGGAGAGGTTCAGGATGGGGAAGGACATATGTATACCTGTGGCCAATTCATGTCAATGTATGCCAAAGACCATCACGATATTGTAAAGTAATTATCTTCCAGTTAAAATTAATTAATTAATGAGGGGGCACAGGTCCGATTCCTGGTCAGGGATCTAAGATTCCACGTGTTGTACAGCACAGCCAAAAGAAAAAAAGAGTGAGTTCAAGTATTTTTTTTGCTATTGCTAAGTCACTTCAGTCGTGTCCGACTCTGTGCGACCCCATAGACGGCAGCCCACCAGGCTCCCTCGTCCCTGGGATTCTCCAGGCAAGAACACTGGAGTGGGTTGCCATTGCCTTCTCCAATGCATGAAAGCAAAATATGAAAGTGAAGTCGCTTGTCATGTCTAACTTAGCAACCCCATGGACTGCAGCCCACCAGGCTCCTCCATCCGTGGGATTTTCCAGGCAAGAGTACTGGAGTGGGGTACCATTAAGTATAATTCTTATCTAACCCCAAGTCTGAGATCAGCACTGTGGTCATCAATGATAGCGATATGGCCATAGATTGCTGGAGGACCATTATGGTCCAAGAATTAAAAATCCAGACCCTCCCCTACTCGGGGCTACCTTTTGGAGGTTCAGTGAGGCAGGAGAGCGGTGTGTTCTCCTTCCTTCTTTCCTCCCACAGAGAGAGACCCACTCAGCATCATCACTAGGAAGAGGACCCCGTGGACTGATCCACGGGGAGCAAGGGTTAGCCATCCTGCTCTCTCCCCCCCTCCTGTCCATTGCCCTTGGTAAAACAGGTCTGAGAACTTGGCAAAGTCCTTCTCCTTCTTTTACCTAGTCCACTCCTCCCTCCCCTCACTGGTCCCACCATGGATGTAGGGCTCTCTTTAGCCTTTCCACATTTTGTAAAAGTGTTATTGGGCTTCCCCACGTGACTCAGTGGCAAAGAATCCTCCTGCCACTGCAGGAGACACAGGAGACTCAGGTTTAAGTTACCTTGGAGGAGGAAATGGCAACCCACTCCAGTGTTCTTGCCTGGAGAATCCCATGAACAGAGAAGCCTGGAGGGCTCCTCCAGGAGCCATGGGATTGCAAAGTCGGGCATGACTGAGCACACACGCTCACACACATGTGAAAACACACTGCGATACTTTTCTTCTGACTAACGTGGTCCCCTTACTTTTCTGGCCAGGCTTCTTGGGGCTTCAGATCAAATATGCTCATCTGGGAACGTTATTTTGAGTCCTCCGCACATCAGATGAAATGATTCCTATTTCTGGTCTTGTTTAGAAGTGTTCTCTAAATCACCAGTTATATACCATAACTACCTATGTCTATTTATAAATTATATGAGTGTCATTGGACCAATTATGTCTATCTAAAAACATACAAAAATAGAATAACTTAAAGTATGAGATAAAGACAAGTTCTAATATATTTTTTCCTGTCCATCCTCCACTCCAACCCTGGAACCACACCCTCTAGGCATAATTCTATCACATTCATAGCATCACCTCCTATTATAATTCTTTTTCAAAATCTTGTTTACTTTGCACAGAAACAGACTCACAGACTTAGAGAATGAACTTTTGGTTGCAGGGCTGGGGCGGGAGGTGGGGAGATGGGAAGAGGGATAGTTAGGGAGTTTGGGATGGACATGTACGCATTGCTATGTTTAAAATGGGTAACCTACAAGGACCTACTGTATAGCACAAGGAACTCTGCTTAATGTTAGGTGACAACAGCCCGGATAGGAGAAGACTTTGGGGGAGGATACAGGTATATGTATGGCTGAGTCCCTTTGCTGTCCATCTGAAACTGTCGCAACATTGCTAATCAGCTGTGTGCTGCGCCTAGTCGCTCAGTCGTGTCCGACTCTTTGCAACCCCATGGACTATAGCCCTCCAGGCTCCTCTGTCCATGCGGATTCTCTAGGCAAGAACACTGGAGTGGGTTGCCATGCCCTCCTCCAGGGGATCTTCCCAACCCAGGGATCAAACCCAAGTTTCCCACATTGCAGGCAGATTCTTTACTGTCCAAGCCACCAGGGAAGCCCAAGAGTGCTGGAGTGGGTCGCCTATCCCTTCTCCAGGGGATCGTCCTGACCCAGGAATCTAACCAGGGTCTCCTGCATTACAGGCAGATTCTTTACCAGCTGAGCTACTAGGGAAGCCTGTTAATCAGCTATACTCCAATACAAAAATAAAAAGTTAAAATACCCTGTCTAGTTTGTCTTTGTATCTACAAAGTGCCTGACACAAAAGAGATGCTTATAAATATCTGTTGAATTAACTCATATAACGTTATAAATCATTTTTTATAAATACTTCATAATTCCCATAATTTCTCACTAGTGGCTGATTGTAGACATTGCTGCATTAAAATACTTACTGAAAAAATGCAGTGTACACCTCAAATGAATTGCTCTCCTTCATTCAAATGGTCCCAACAATTGTGCTCAGTTGGGTTTTTTCCTATCAGTCTTGGAAGTATGCCTCAGGGCACAAATGAACACCAATCTCAGGCCCAGGCTATTAAAAATTCCAGATCTGGGTTTGTTTTAGAAATGAAGTATTCGGACATTACCATTTCAGCGAGGACTGGGTCATTAATTTGCAAATGTAAAACTCTCCCCACACCAACCCAAAGCCCCGTTATTCATGCAAGTCTTGCATTGGAGAAAAAAACAGAACGACAGGAATATACTTTAAATAGTCACAATTCCCATTTCTGAACATTTTATTCAGGTTGGGTATTCAAGGTTCATCGTTTTTTATTACGAGAATTATCTGACTGTGAATACTTGTTTAAAAAAAATAGAATCTTAAAAAAAAAATACTGTATGTTGTGGTCCTTCATGATGTCTATTTTAGTCATTTAAATTATACGACTGATGGCCCAGCTCATCAGACATGTTACTGTTGTTGTATTAACATGTAAATTGTTAATGTTAACATTTGAGCGTGTGAGCTCTCTGACGAGCCTGAGTGCACCTGCCTGATGGGGGCTTGATGGTGAGTGTTGATCTGTATGATGTTCTAAAGCAGCAGGCTCCACCATTTTTGGCACCAGGGACCCGTTTCCTGGAAGACGATTTTTTCATGGACTGGGTTGGGGGATGGTTTCAGGATGATTCCAGCACACTGCTTTTATCATGCACTTTTATTATTATTACATCAGCTCCACTTCAGATGATCAGGAGTTAGATCCTGGAGACTGGAGACTCTGTTCTATGGCTTCATTTCCCTGACAATAAGCCTCCCAAGCATACCATTTAATGATTTTTCTAAAAAGTGAATTTGAAATAGGTGCATAAAGGGTCTTGACTGAGCACTTATTCTTTATTTTGTTCTCTGTCGACTTCTCCCTCAGGACATTACATTTATGATAAGGGCTATTCGGAAACAATCATATGGGTGAGCTATTAGGAATGCTGCTTTCATTTGGGAAATTCGACAGATAAAGAAATTAATAGTAGATTGTATGCTATTAAAGGAGCTGTTTAGGGTTTGAGTTGGTGTTTAGGGTAATAGACCGTTCATTCATCCTTCCCCTTCAGGATTTATTCCTAAGTGTCCTATACCCAAGGAACACTAGCCAAAGAAACTGGTAGAACAACAACCCCCACTGCTGAGCTGGAGTTAGGCTGGATGCATAAGATTGAATGCGATTCCCAGGTGCCTCAGTGGTAAAGAATCCAACTGCAAATGCACGAATGCAAGTTCGATCCTTGTGTCAGGAAGATCCCCTGGAGTAGGAAATGGCAACCCATTCCAGTATTCTTGCCTGGGAAATCCCATGGACAGAGAAGCCTTGTGGGCTACCACCCATGGGGTAGCAAAAGAGTCGGACACGACTTAAGAGTCTAAATGACAAATCAGATTGAATATGTTTGAGGCCAGGAGTCTTAAGTAAATCCTTTTGCTACCAACGCTTCTCTTCCAAGTCTGTGTTGACTAGGTTGGTAGGACAGAGTAAGTCCACCTGCGCAGGCAATCAAGTGGGCAGAAATGACAAGCAAGATACTGAGGAGGCAGAATACAAAAAAGAGAGTAGGTCTTGTCAGTCCAGACCTTTCAGACCAACAGCACAGCTCACTAGCAAAGCCCAGGCCAGGGGATATCTTGAATTCTAACCAATCAGATAAGCAAGTTCTCCTTCTGCAGAAGCACTAAAGGGCTTGAGCATGAGAGCAAATGTGGCTTAAGGTATTGTACCCACTGAGGGAGGCTGAAAATGATAAGGAGGTCTGAAAATTCCTCTTCTCCAATAATGGTAACAAGAAATGGAAGATTTCCTATTAAATCAATAAGCAAGGATGTCATCAGTCAGTCAGTTAGTCATTTCAGTAGCTCAGTCGTGTCTGACTCTTTGCGACCCCATGAATCACAGCAGGCCAGGCCTCCCTCTCCATCACCAACTCCCAGAGTTCACTCAAACCCATGTCCATTGAGTCAGTGATGCCATGCAGCCATCTCNGTTCATAGTGATGCTTCCTAAGGCCCACCTGACTTCACATTCCAGGATGTCTGGCTCTAGGTGAGTGATCACACCATTGTGATTATCTGGGTCGTGATGCTCTTTTTTGTACAGTTCTTTTGTGTATTCTTGCCACCTCTTCTTAATATCTTCTGCTTCTGTTAGGTGCATAGTCACCAGCAATTGCAGCCATGGGGAGTGGTGAGCTGATGAGCTCTGAGGAAAATCAGGAAGGAAAGAATTCTTGCCATCTAGAGTCATCAGACTGCAGCCACTGCCTACGTGAGCCCAGAGGAACCTGGACACTGGCCCCAAATACCTGAGGTACACATCAAAGGAAGGATTTCAGCGAGCCCAGACTCTTGCATCTGCCCATATATAGAAAAGCACTAAATTCCTTAACTTGGAATATCTGGTTTTCTTTCACAAACAATCATTTTTTTATGCCCTTTATGGCCAAACAACCTGGCTCCTCCTCTTGCCTTCTCGGAACTATTCTCTCAGGGTCACTTGAGATGCTTTCTGCTGGGCTTGAAGTCCTAAACATTCCTGCCGAATAAAACTGTCGACTGAAAAATATAGTCACAATCTGAAAGTAGAGAGTTATTTTATTTGGTGGGAATGTTTAGGACTCCAAGCCCAGGAGACAGCATCTCAATAGCTCTGAGAAAACTGCTCCAAGGAGGTAGGAGGGGACATCAGGATATATATAAGTTTGCAACAAAGGGAGTAGGCAATCTGAACATCAAAGATCAGGTATCAAGTTCAGGAATTTAATGTTTTATGTATGGGAAGATGCAAGCCTCTGGGCTTATTGAATTCATTCCTTTCATATGCACCTCATATATCTATCTGCTGCCAATCTTGTTTCCTTGTTCACCTTGCTTCTTGCATTCTCCCAGCTCCCCAGCAATCACTGTGGGGGTGGCAACCTCTGCTGGATCACAGTTTGGATCACATTTAGGCTTCCCTGGTGGTTCAGATGGTAAAGAATCCACCTGCATTGCAGGATACCTGGGTTCAATCCCTGGGTTAGGAAGATCCCCTGGAGGAGGGCATGAAACCCACTCCAGTTTCTTGCCTGAAGAATCCTCACAGAGAGAGGAGCCTGCGGGCTACAGTCCACGGCATCGCAGAGTCAGACACGACTGAGTGACTGAGCATAGCACAGCACAGCACATTCACATTTGGAGGCCAGAAATCCCTGATAGCTGTGACATCTCTCGTTTATTAATATGGCAGGAGATATTTTCATTTCACAGGGCATTACTCTCAGCTTTCAGGTTGTGAATATTTTTGTGAGTCCACAATCACACCAGGGGGTTCTGCTTTCGGGTGTCCTCACTCAGAGACATATATGTCCACCTCATCACCTGCCATAAGGTGGACACAGGACAAAGAGAGAGAGCACGGTCATGCTATCCTGAAGTGTTTCACCAAGAGGTGACACATGACACTTCTGCTCCCATTCTGTTGATCAAAACAGGTCACGTGGCCATGCCCAAATTTAAAGAGCAAGTACTATCCCACAGGGAAGCTTGGCGTGCTGCAGTCCATGGGGTTGCAAAGAGTCACAAAAAGACTGAACTTTTAAGAGTTCAGTCACTGAGCAACTGAACTGGACTGAACTATCCCACAAGGTATCTGGAAGGAGGAGAACCAAACTGCAGGTGACCCCTTCCCCCAGGAATGCTCATGGAAGGTATTGAAGGGGTTACATCTGTTGAATTTGGCCTGGGCTGAGCAGCTGCATAAAGAATACAGAATTCACCAAATACCTGTGACGGCTCAGGCCAGATTTTGAAGAATAGGGGAAAAGAAAAAATAATACATCTTTTGGGGATTTCCCTGTGGTCCAATGGCTAAGACTCTGTGCTTCTAATGCNGAAGGGGTTACATCTGTTGAATTTGGCCTGGGCTGAGCAGCTGCATAAAGAATACAGAATTCACCAAATACCTGTGACGGCTCAGGCCAGATTTTGAAGAATAGGGGAAAAGAAAAAATAATACATCTTTTGGGGATTTCCCTGTGGTCCAATGGCTAAGACTCTGTGCTTCTAATGCAGGGGGCCTGAGTTCATTCCATAGTCAGGGAACTAGATCCTACATGCTTCAACTGAAAAAAAAAAAAAAAGATCCCACATGCAGCCTAAATAAATAAACACATAAACATATATACTTTTGAAATACAGCTTTTGCATGTTGCTTTAACTTTCTCTATGGGGGGGAAAAGCGAAAGTTTTGTTTTTGGCCGTACTGTGCGGCAGTTCGATCTTAGCCCCCTGCCCAGGGGTCTATCTAGCTCAGAGGCCACATCATAAAGGTCTCGAGGGACTCGAATGCCCTTAATGATTCTTGGGGGTGGGGGTGAGGGGAGAGGATGGGTGAAGAGTCAACGTCCCCACTGGGCACAGCAGGCATGGTATCTGGGGCCCACAATTCTTTTAAGGGCCCAGGACAATGTTTTATGTTTCTTAAAATCAGAAGAAAAAAAGTAACTTTTAAGTCAAAGGAAATGTTTTCATATATAATATTAATAGATTCATCTTTTTACCAAGGTCATAGTAAAATACAGTTTTTGTCTCTTATGAGAAAAAGGGCTCATGACGACAATGTGCCAAAATGTGGTGTAGGGAGAGGAACCCTGGATTCTCTCCCAGCCTCCCCTCTAAAGAATAGAAATAAGGTCGATCCAGCCTGGCTATCGAATGCATTTGGCATTAACCAAGAACACAAATCAGGAAATTCAGGCCTCAAAGAGAAAACAGAGCTTCCGCCTGCCCCGCAACCCCAGGGAACACCTCAGGGAGGAGTGCTGATACAGATGGTCAGGCAGGACCTATGGGGCCTTCCCAGGACAGGACTTCCCCTTTATCCTCCACTTTAGCTCCTCTCTGAAGTAGCTAGAGAACAGTATTTTGATGCAAATTTCCTCAGTTGTTTTGCAGACATGAACACACAGCCCCCACCCCGCCCTCCACCAAATGGAAGATGTTAACTACTCGTGGGGTCCCAGGCCTCCTGGAGTATAAGGGCTGATAATGTTCACCCCTGTGACACCACCCTGTTACCTCACCATCAGCCAGTCAGAGAACTGTGCACCGAGTGATCATACCTTGCAACCCCACAACCCCTCCTTGCTCTCTGGCTCAGTTGCTCTGTCTGATTCTTTGCGAGCGCAAGGACTATAGCCTGCCAGGCTCCTCTGTCCATGGGATTTCCCAGGCAAGAGCACTGCAGTGCGTTGCCATTTCCTTCTCAGGGGATCTTCCTGACCCAGGGATCGAACCCTGGTCTCCAGCATTGGCAGGTGGGCCCTTTCCCACAGCTCCACCTGGGAAGCCCCCATCCCACAACCTGGCTTTTAAAAAATACTCTGCAGAAACACTTGGGAAACCTCGGGCTTTTGAGGGTATGAGCCACCTCATCTCTTTGTGTGGCCCTGTAATAAACCTTTCTCTCCTCCAGACTCCGATGTTTCAATTTGTTTGGCAGTGCGTCAGGCACACAAACTATGTTAATAATGTCTCCAAAATAATTTGGGGATCAAGAGATGGTGGGGCTTTCCTGGTACTAGAGTGTGATGAGAAAGGGATTACAATGCTCAGCCGGAGCCAAAAGTCTACTTTTGGACTCTTCTAATGTGGTGTTTTGTGTCAGACCCGGAGTTATTCCCTGTAAAGTTCCTCCTCCCTACAGGGAGCAGGGGTGGGAGGTTGATCAACT
Source organism: Neotragus moschatus (assembly GCA_006410615.1). NCBI lineage: Eukaryota > Metazoa > Chordata > Mammalia > Artiodactyla > Bovidae > Neotragus > Neotragus moschatus. Next base: position 160,042 of record SJYA01001865.1, on the reverse strand, counting down.
TCTACCCTCTGCACTAGGCAGCAGCCATGATTTCTCTAGATTGCTCCTCCCTGGGGTGTTTACGCCCTCAGTCTCATCTTTATTCACCCTCCTCTCTTATTTGCACCACTGCAAGAACTGTCTTCGGAGAAGGCAATGGCATCCCACTCCAGAAAATCCCAAGGATGGAGGAGCCTGGAAGGCTTCAGTCCATGGGGTCGCTGAGGATCTGACACGACTGAGCGACTTCACTTTCACTTTTCACTTTCATGCATTGGAGAAGGAAATGGCAACCCACTCCAGTGTTCTTGCCTGGAGAATCCCAGGGACAGCGGAGCCTGGTGGGCTGCCGTCTATGGGGTCGCACAGAGTCGGACACGACTGAAGCGACTTAGCAGCAGCAGCAAAAGCCGTCTTCATTCAGCCTCCAGGACCGTCCCAGAGTTTCAACAGGTGGGTTCAAACAGGTGTTAATCAGGGAAGGGAGGGGATGTGGAGACAACAGAAGAGCCGTCAAAAAACGATGGTGGAGCCTTGGGGCAGGGTCCTGGTTCCCCCTCAAGGGACACGTGGAACAGTATCTTTGAGCTGTTTTGCAGATAAGGAAACACCCTGCTAGGTGGGAGACGTTAACTGTATTTTGCCCACCAGCATGCAGACCCCAAACGGGTTGGAATCGGAAGGCTGATGATGCTGACTTCCATTACCCCCGCAGAAGGGAATGACAACCCCCTCCAGTATTCTTTCCTCTAGAATTCCATGGACAGAGGAGCCTGCTGGGCTACAGTTAGTTCATGGTGTTGCAAAGGGTCGGACACGACTGAGCTCACACACAGTCCCATTATCTCACTACCAACCAATCAGAAGAAAGCCCACGAGCTGATCACGCCCTCCTTGAACCATTACTATAAAACTCCTCACTGCCTGCTCCAGGTTTGGGACACAGCTTTGAGGGTATCATCCTGTTGTGGCCCCTTTCGCCTGGCAAAGCAATAAAGCTACTCTTTTCTACTTCTTTCCCCTAAAACTCTGTCTCAAAATTCAATTTGGTACAGGGGTGAGAGGGTACAGAGACCAAATTTTGGCTATGTAGCCACAAGTCAAAAAGAACTATTAAGCATCTGAAGTGTGACTATTCCAAAGAGATGCTGTAAGAGTGAAACACACACCAGATTTTGATGATTGAGTATGTAAAAAATGTTAAGAACCTCAACAGTAATTTTATAGTGATCATAGCTTGTACTCTTAATAATTCAGATATATTAGGTTAAATTTGGAGAAGGCAATGGCACCCCACTCCAGTACTCTTGCCTGGAAAATCCCATGGATGGAGGAGCCTGGTAGGCTGCAGTCCATGGGGTCGCACAGAGTCGAACACGACTGAGCACTTTCACTTTTCACTTTCACTTTCATGCATTGGAGAAGGAAATGGAAACCCACTTCAGTGTTTTTGCCTGGAGAATCCCAGGGATGGGGGAGCCTGGTGGGCTGCCGACTATGGGGTCACACAGAGTCGGACACGACTGAAGCGACTTAGCAGCAGCAGCAGCAGGTTAAGTTACATACATTAAAGTATTTCCACCTGTTTCTTTTATTTGTTACCATGGCTACAAGAAAAAAATTTAAATGACAAATATCTCGCATTTTGTGGCTCATGTTATATTTCTATTGCACAACGTTGGTCTGGACTCCACAGAGCACCTAGAGTGGTCCTTTGAGAGTCCCGAGTCTCCTGCCACTTCTCTACTCAGACTCTCCAGTGGCTTTACACATCCCTCAGGGGCAAATAAAAGATCATCTTGTGGCCCATGAGGACACTGACAATCATACGTAATCTCCCCTAATGCCTCTCAGACCCCCTCACTTGTCACTCTTGCCCTGGCCACTCCATCCGGGGACACTAGCCTTTTTGCTCCACTTCCAACATGCCAACCAGGCTTCCAGCCCAGCACCTCTGCGTGTACTGCTCCCTCTGCTCAGAATCCCTTCCTTTACATATCTGTGCGTCACTCCCTCCTTCCTTCAGGCCTCTGCTCCCGAGTTACCACCCTATTTAAAGTAGAAGTGCATACACACGCGTGCATCACACACACACACACACACACACACACACACACACACACACACACACACCCTTGTACCACCCATTCCCTCCTTACTCTGCTTCAGCCTTCTTCATGGTGCTTACCACAGGCTGTCATTTCTCTGGATCAGTCTTCTTATCTTAGGCTATAAGTTCCATGAGGGTAAGAATTTTTGTGTCTCCTTTACTGATGAGGACCAAGTGCCTAGAAGAGTGCCTGGCATGTAGGAGACACCCAAAGAATGTTTGTGGAATGACTAGTAGAGCAGTAAACCTGTGTGGATCGAGGCTGGGGGAAAAGCCCAGGCTGCCCCTCACATCTGCTGCTGGCCAAAGTAAACGGGTCTCTCCACCACGCGCAGATTTCTACACTGGAGTTTAGAGCAAGAGCCTCGTAGTAATGGGGTCCCCTTCGCCTGACCTTTTATCTGCAGAAACTGAAGGAAGTGACTAAGGGAGGATGGGACCTGGAAATGTTGGATATCCCAAATATTACCAGCGCAAACACAACTCACAAAAGTCTATGTGCGTCATTGTTCCGTTCTTTTTTTCAGTTTTCGGCCACGTCACACAGCATGCAGGATCGTGGTTCTCCAACCAGGGATCGAAGCTGCGCCTCCCATTGTGGAAGCACAGAGTATAACCACTGGACCACTAGGGAAGTCCCAATCTTTTTTTCTTTCCTTCTTTTTCATAACTAAAAAAGTTACAATATTTTATAATTCTTAGGTAAAATCAAAAGAAACCAAAGACACCCCAATAGCATAAAATCGATTACTGTTAAGGCTTGGGCTGTGCTCTTACAGTAACTAGAGTCAAGTCACAGGTGGATTAAATTTTCAAGAGCCAGGCCTGGCTTCAGTTTTCATCTGTCTCCAAGTCACCAGTGCTCTGGACATTCCCTCATTTGCCATTACCTAGTGTCAAACCAGTCAATCCTAAAGGAGATCAGTCCTGACTAGTCACTGGAAGGACTAATGCTGAAGCTCCAATACTTTGGCCACCTGGTGAAGAGCCGACTCTGTGGAAGAGGCCGATGGAGGACAGGAGGCGAAGAGGGCAACAGGGCATGAGCAGGTTGGATGGCGGCACCGACTCCATGGGTATAGGTCTGAGCAAACTCTGGGATATAGTGAAGAACAGGGAAGGCTGGCGGCCCATAGGGTCACAAAGAGTTGGACACACCTGAGTGACTGAAGAACGACAGGTGTCCTCTGAACATTCTCCCCCTTTCAAGGTGAAGTTAGAATGTCAGCTTTCCTTGTGAAAAAGGAATCTTTGCTTTCCAGAGACCTTCAGATACCTGCTCAGTCACTCTACACATCGTTAATTCCAGTTCTTCCAGTCAGTCCTCTCCTCTGCTCCACTGGCTTTTTTTTTTTTTTGCCACAGGGCCTGAGGGAGCTTAGTTCCCTGACCAGGGATACAAAGTGTGGCCCACCCCCCACCCACAGGGACCACGGGTAAGTCCCTGCCCTCACTGGCTTGAAAGCCATCTTGGTTGGCTGTTCCCACCTCTACTGGACTCAAGGCAGCCCCCACCCCCGCAAGATATAGCAACTTGGTCCCAACTAACAGGGAGATGAGCATCTGCAGGCTGTGGGTCCCTAGAAGATAAGGAGCCTCCTGGGTCAGCCTCAGCGTCTGACAGCAGCCTCCGGGCCGCCGCCCCCAACCTCTGCCCCACTTCCCCAGCGGAGAGCCGGACTCTGCTCCGTGTGGGCTTTGACAGGCCAGCTGTCCCGTCCACGCTCCCGAAGCCTCGCCTCGCCCCGCCCACAAACTGCTCTACACCAGATAATAACTTGTGCGTCCCATGGAATGAAAATTCTGTTCCATTCTTTGGGACTTAGCTCTATAGAAGGTTTTATGACTTAACTGTGCTTGAAGAAAGGGAGGAATTACTTAAAAGCACTTCACACCCTCCTGTGTCCACGCCCACCCCCATCCCCTCCCCTCCCTCCACCCCTGGAGGAGGAAATGGCAAGCCACTCTAGTATCCTTGCCTGGAAAATCCCATGGACAGAGGAGCCTGGCGGGCTATGGTCCATGGGGTTGTAAAGAGCTGGACATGACTGAACGACTGAGCATGCAAGCCATCACTTAATCACTTAACCGTTCGGAGAACTACTTAATCCAGCTGAGGTTTGTTTGTAAAATGAGGATGAAATACAAAATAACTATCTCAGGGGGACCTTGGAGGTTATCTGGAAGACATGAGAACACCCACCTCTTTCTTCTCCTAGGAGCAAGTACTGGCTCCCCGTGGAGCTGGGCCTGGCTTTGCTCCCAAGTGAGGAAGGCCCAGGAGGGCAGGAAAGCATCACGGGGCAAAGCTCAGCTGGGAGACAGACAGAGAAGGATGGGGCAAGCCGTGACGAGCCCACCAGAGCCCCTGGGTCTGGCTGAGCCCAAACCAGACACACGCCAAAACTTCTAAGTTATGTGAATCAATACGTTCTCCTTTTTTGTTGTTGGTTAGTTGTTTTTTTCATTGCCTACAACTGCAAAAGCCCAAACTGAAATATTGCAATTTTAGTCCCTGGCTCTTAACTTAGGCAGCTCTGTGTAAGATTTTCATGAATCTCTGGCTCCCCTGGGTGGCAAAGAGAATAAATTCACATTTCTAGGATTTCTGCTGTCTGCACAAGCATCCTTATTTCTACAGTTTATTTACACTTTGACTCCCACTCCTCTCGGCTCAAATATACCCGGGTTTGCTCTTAACGCACACATGCTTCAACAGAGGTTTTTTTTTCATGTCTCACCTGCTCTCCCAGAGGCGGCTGTGCTGTGTTTGGCGTGAGCCCGTCGAATTCCATTCACTGGTCCCGTTTGGGATGGGCACTGGGTTTGGGTTGGGGTATAGTGACTGGCCATGTCAGGAGGGTGGCGGGCCACCTCCTCCAGAAGCAATCAGGACACAAGCGCCGTTTTGATAACTTTAGAAGCTTTTGCCAACCACATGACTCTATCATGCTTCTAAAAGCCAGGTGAACTGAGCTCATCCAGGTGACTCTGAATAAGAGTGTGAAGGATTAAGAAAAAAAGTCAAGCTGATAGGTATTTTCATTTTGTGACTTGTGAGGACATGTTTAAAAACACAAAAGAACTTCCCTGGCCACCCAGTGGTTAAGACTCTGTGTTTCCACTGCAAGGGACACCGGTTTGATCCCTGGTCAAGGAACTAAGACGCTACATGCTGAGCGGCCAGAAATTAACTGAGTAAAAACACAAAGCTCTGACCCTATGGGTTTTATTTGGTAGGATCCATTTCCTGAAGAACCATTGCTATTCCTTGGAACTCTTGCAGTTTCGTCCTCAGAGAGAGTATGTTTCAACGCAATGTGCTTGTTTTACGGCACTGTTATTCCTTCCTTAGTTCAGAAGCAGTAACCTGCTGGTCCTCACACATACTGGTTCTTCCATATCTGGCAGAAACAGTGTGGATCCTCCCTCCAGCCCCCTCCCCTCCACTCAGGGGCCACTTGCTTCCTCCCCGACCCCACACCCTTGCCCCGGGCCAGGCTAGATGTCTCACTTCCATTTCCAATAAGGTTCCATGCACAGTGCTCTCATTACAATGATTGCTGGATAATTTATGGATTTATGGATTGTGTATCCAACAAGATTGGGAAGCTTAAGGTGTGGCCTTTATCTCTTTTTTCTTTAAACCAAAGGCTTCCTAGCTCAGGGCTTGGTTCAAAGTTTATTAAATGAATATTTAGGTGAGACGGACAGGAGAACATAAGTTAGCATTTGTTGAGGACCTCGTGGCCAGTTGTCTTGGAGCACTGGGGTCAGCAGTTAACAAGAGAGCGTAAGTAAATGAATTTGACGAGGACGGTACCTAGCACGAAGTGGACATGTTCGTTGTATGAACGATGGTGGATCCACATTCTGAAGATGAAGATACTGAGGATCAGAGAGCTTACACTGCTTCCTGGGGTCACATAGGAAGACTGAGGTTGGAGCATAGCTCTCTTTCCGGTCCCTAAGTCCTTGGTTTCACCTGTACTTCCCTGTAGCCTTTCACTTATTCCTCCCTGCATCCCTTGCCCCAGCAAGTAGGCAAACACTTTTTTGTTAATAATGATCTCTGAATCAACTGTTAGCAGTCTTCCACAATGGCTTTACATGGAAGGAATTCCACAGATATTTGTTGGATAAATGGATGAATGTTTACATTTCCAGTGCTGAGAAGGGTGGCTGACTAGTCTACACAGTTCATGGTGTTGTAATAGTCCTTTAGAAAATGTATCAGTATCACTGTAGTGACCTGTGAAGCAGAAATGTAATGTCTTAAAAAATAACAGTGGGGAAAGGGCTTTAAGAGAAATGTAATAGAATTAAATGTTAAAAAAAAAAATCTTTCCAGGACACTGACAAAGTTAAAATCTAAGACATTCAAAATATTCTTAAGAATCTCTCAACAGCAGAAAGGAAGCATTTTAAAACTCCCTGCTAAAATCTGGTTCTCTGATTTTGAATTATCTGTGATGATATTAACACAGATCTATCGAACTTTTTAAAATCTGTGACTTTTTTTTCCCTTAGTCAAAAATCTCCTCTTATTCTTTGTTTTCTCTTACTCTGAAAATAGATACATATATATATGAATATATACACACACATAAGCATGCATTACATTGTAGGAATATTTTCTAGGGTGTAAGTAACAAAGGGATTAAAGTGTCTGACAGTTGGAATCCTGGTTCCTGGAAGAGAGAGATCTGTGCTGAGCATCTCCGCCCATCGTTTAGCACCCCCGTAACCTGCAGAGCATCTGATCCCTTCATCTGCACCCTCTTCCTCTGTGCTCGCTGACCTGACCTTCAAGGCAGCTGGACTAATACCTCGTCTTTACATCACATGATTGGAGAGGTCCCAAGGCTGGCAAATCAAACATGGGACCAGGTCATCGCCTATTTCCAGCAAAATGAGTTCATATCCATTTCAGGCTCATTTTACTGCTGTTTGTTATAACTGTTGTCAGGAAGAAGTAAGCAGGTTCGTGTACCACAAGGCAAAATAAAATCTGAAATTTGAATGTTTGCTTATTTGTGAAAATTGTAAGAACCCTATTGTGGTGTGGGGGGCTTTTTGCTGGTCTTCGATCCTCTCCCATGATGTGCAGGAGGACTGGGTTGCTTGGCCTTGGGGTGTGTGGTCTTACTCCGCATCCCCAGAGGCAGTACCTTGCCCACAAGTCCCTGACGGTTGATTGTCCAGGCAGCAATGCCACAGAGGCGGCACCCTGTGAAAGATGAGGGTAGGGAAGCTACGTGTTGCTGCATGTTGTGCTGGGGCAGGATTCTGAGAGGCAGGAAGCAAGGATGTGTCTTAGGTGACAAGAGGTTAGGTCATTGAGGAATAACAACCACAGCTGCCGTTCAGCATGCTCCTTTTGCTGGCAGGCACTTTGCTTATGTTGTATTACTTAATTGGTCTCCACACAACCATGATGTGGTAGGTTTCCTAGCCACATTTCAGGTACGATTTCACAGAGATTGTTGTGCCCGAAGTCCGAGTCCCCAAAACTGAGAGAGTAAGACGTCCACAGCAATGCAAAAGCAAAAGGGGGTTTATTGCTAGCTCGAGCTAGGGCTCAAACCACATCCAGCGCAGTGGAGTCGAGCAAGAGCCCCGAGCCCAGAACTACAGTAGTATTTATAGGTTTAGGACAAAGACAGGGAATTGGCAAGGGTGGATTGGTTGCAAGGGTCTCTGGGCATCTACTAATTGGCTAAATTTTCATGCGCACAGGCTTTCTTGGGGGATATTCTGATAGACTCACACCTGGCTACAGGGGAACATGCTGATTGGTCAAGTCCTGACCCCCCCGGAAGATGATCTCAGTTCCTCTTAGGCAATGACCCAGCTTCTTGATAAATGGAACTGTAGGCCTTAAAGCCTGTCATGGCGTATGTTAGGTCCCAACAAGATTAAGTAATTTGCCCATGAGAGGTTGTAAGTGCCAGCTCTTACCCCAGATTCATCTGACCTTAGCAATGCAAAAAGGCAAAATGGTTGTCTGAGGAGGCCTTAAAAATAGCTGAGAAAAGAAGAGGTGAAAGGCAAAGGAGAAAAGGAAAGATATACCCATCTGAATGCAGAGTTCCAAAGAACAGCAAGGAGAGATATGAAAGCCTTCCTCAGTATTCAATGCAAAGAAATAGAGGAAAACAATAGAACGGGAAAGACTAGAGATCTCTTCAAGAAAATGGGATACCCAGGGAATATTTCATGCAAAGATGGGCTCAAAAAAGGACAGAAACGGTAGGGACCTAACAGAAGCAGAAGATATTAAGAAGAGGTGGCAAGAATACACAGAAGTACTATACAAAAGATCATTATGACCCAGATAATCAAGATGGTGTGATTACTCACCTAGAGCCAGACATCCTGGACTGTGAAGTCTAGTGGGCCTTAAGAAGCATCACTAAGAACAAAGCTAGTGGAGGTGATGAAATTCCAGCTAAGCTACTCAAATCCTAAAAGATGATGCTGTGAAAGTGCTGTACTCAATATGCCAACAAATTTGGAAAACTCAGCANTGATTACTCACCTAGAGCCAGACATCCTGGACTGTGAAGTCTAGTGGGCCTTAAGAAGCATCACTAAGAACAAAGCTAGTGGAGGTGATGAAATTCCAGCTAAGCTACTCAAATCCTAAAAGATGATGCTGTGAAAGTGCTGTACTCAATATGCCAACAAATTTGGAAAACTCAGCAGTGGCCACAGGACTGGAAAAAGTCAGTTTTCATTCTAATCTCAAAGAAAGACCTTAGACACAGGGCCTACACAGAATCCATAGCCTGGCTGGCCAGACTCTGGACCTTGTTCTAGGAGTTTCTTCGACTTCTTCCTGAGAGCAGGAAGGCCTCAGGCCTTTCACCCCCACATCTCCAGTCCAAAGTGGAAGTGAAGGCCTTGCAGGAGGAAAGTATTTATCCCCTGTAGGTGAAGCTAAGAGTGCAGAGTCAACTAGTTAGGAGAAAACACGTCAGATTACATACTAGCAGGCATTTTCATTATGTAACTTGTAAAGACATATTTAAAGCACAAAGGTCTGACCAGTTCAGTTTTATTACATCGTGATGAATGTCCCGGGGCCCCAATCTTATTGAAAAAAAGTCAACAAGGGTAAAGTAATTGTCCTTCAATTAAAAATAAAACTTAAAAAAAGAAGAAAAAAAAGTCAACAAGGTACATAGAACGCTTCTTGGAAACAGCCCAGGACTCCTCAGTATCGGAGTCCCCTCTCCCCACTTTGCAGCCAAGCATCCCCTCATTTCCTTACTCATAGACACACTTTACTCTGCCCAAGAAAGAGTTCTGATTCTGTTCAAGGACAAACACCATCCTCAAGGACATGTCATAGGTCACAACAGTAAGGCTGGGGCTTCTTTACTCTCGAGAAACAAAAACGTCCTTTCTTTCATCTCTGCCCCAGTGGTATAAGCCGAGATCGGTCTCACTTCTCCTCAGGAGGTAACCTCACCACTGGAAGACAAACAAAGCCGGTGCAGGGCTGGAGGTGGGGGAAACGGTCTGCTGTGGTTTGTTCTAGGAGAGAGGGGGCACTTTTTAAATAGCTGATGATGTAAGATGGGACAAGGGTTGCCTTTTGCCGGTTTGGCCCCTCAAGCCCTTGTAAGGCCAAGAAGAAATCAGACAGGAACAGGATATGTATACGGGGCTTGAGAACCTTGGCACAGGTGGTCAGGGACCTACACTCCAGGACAGTTAGGAGATAGCCCATAGTAGGTGAGGAGGCTGGGGAGAGGTTTAGAAAGGCAGGAGTCAGGAGCTGAAGACAGACTTTCCTTTTTGCCTTGGGCTGACTGTGTCCCCTCCCTTCAGAGACAAAGGTGTCGAATGAAATAAAAACACACAACCTGAGAGCTCTGAGTTTCAGTTTTATTTGGGGGCTTCCTGAGGACGATATAGCCCAGGAGCCACTGTCTCAGAGGGCTCTGAGGAACGGCTCCCAATAGGTAAAGGGAGGGGTTAGCATGTTACTAAAAGTGGGGAGCCGGCTACTCACCGCTCAAAAGCCAATAAGGAGGCCAGGCTGGTGGAAAGGAAAGTTTGCTTTAGTTTGGAGGCCTCTAATGGACTCCTGTACAAAGGCAGATCCCTCCCATAGACAATCCGGGCAAGAACTTTTATAGTTGGAGGGAGGTGGCTGCGTGCAGAAACAGAACAGTCAGCTCCGACAGTCATCTTGAAATTAGTCATCGGTGGGCTGAGCAGCAGTATCCTGTTTTAAGTACAGTTAGCCTTTTGTTCCGGGGTTGGCTTGTTCCCATCTCTCTGAGGCCAGCTCTCAGAATAGTGGCAGCTATGTCATGTCCACAGTCTTGTCATCATGTGGTTAATTTCTCTGCCTGCGGGGGGTTGCAGCATCTATAAGACAGTCCACAGAACATGGCTCAGAATATTATCTGTGGCCCTTAGGAGGGACGAAAGCACCGGGATATACTTAATGACTAAACTCTCATTACTTAATCTTGTTGGAATGTTTTCCTTTTTTTTTTTTTTCATTTTCTCACTTCTCTGATTAAAGTTATTCTTTGGCTAAAGTTTATCTACACACAAAAGGCAGGCTGAAGACATGGGAAGGGTGGGGAGAACCATACAGTCCTACTCTGTTTCAAGCACACATGTGATTTTCAAGAAGGGGGAGGTGCAACTAAGCACGTATCTTGGTAGATAGAAGGTTACTGCTAGTCACAAGGCACAGATACCTTAGTGATTTTAGTGCTTTTCTTAGGATGAGAAGATGCAAGAAATTTGGTTCATGAAATTTTCTCCTGAAAATATCTGTGCGTAAGGCCTGTCCTGCCAGTCCTCCCAGAGCACAGAGGGCTTCATCCTGATCTCTATCCTGAACTTTCAAGGTGTATTGAAGGTCAGCAACTGCAGTGGTTAATGACTGAATCCCTGTAGAGCTGGATGATTAGTGCCTTTCTTTAATTGACAAAGGGGAAGAATTTCTACTGTCAAAAAATGAAAAGAGTTCATAAATGGTGAACTCCTCAGAAGAGACATTTTGCAAACATAAAACAAAGCATAATAATGTATTTGTGGAGTGTCCTTATTTTTTGTTTAAATGAAAAATAACAGTTTACAGGGAAGTCCCCAGCAATCTAGGTTAGAAGGTGGTGCGTCCACGGCCAGGTTCAGTGCTTGGTCAGGGAATCAAGATTCTGCAAGCCTTGTGGTGAGGCTCCCCCGCATTAAGAATAAGAAAAAGAAAGAAAAGAAAAAAACCAACAATTTACAAACTTCCTCANTTTACAGGGAAGTCCCCAGCAATCTAGGTTAGAAGGTGGTGCGTCCACGGCCAGGTTCAGTGCTTGGTCAGGGAATCAAGATTCTGCAAGCCTTGTGGTGAGGCTCCCCCGCATTAAGAATAAGAAAAAGAAAGAAAAGAAAAAAACCAACAATTTACAAACTTCCTCAGGAAAAACACACTTAACATTTCACAATTTAAATAGCTGGTTTCAGGTTCCCTAGTCAGCAATACCAGCTTCCTAAGATCAATATGGTTTTTTTTTTTTTGGAAGCATTTGCTCCCCTGAACATACCTTAAACCTTGCGCTTGCTGATGGAGAAAGCAGCCAGAAGGAAGGTGAAATAATTTTGGAGTGCCACATCACTCTAAAGAGCCTCTTGATGAGGATGAAAGAGGAGGGTGAAAAAGCTGGCTTAAAACTCAACATTCAAAAAAACTAAGATCATGGCATCTATGTCCATCACTTCATGGTAAATGGATGGGGGAAAAATGGTAACCATGACAGACTTTGTTTTCTTGGGCTCCAAAATCACTGCAGACAGTGACTGCAGCCATGAAATTAAAAGACGCTTGCTCCTTGGAAGAAAAGCTATGATCAACCTAGACAGCATATTAAAAAGTAGAGACATTACTTTGCTGACAAAGGTCCATCCGGTCAAGCTATGGTTTTTCTAGTTGTCATGTATGGATGTGAAAGCTGGACTATAAAGAAGGCTGAGTGCCAAATAATTGATGCTTTCAAACTGCGGTGTTGGAGAAGACTCTCAAGAGTCACTTGGACAGCAAGGAGATCAAACCAGCCAATCCTAAAGGAAATCAACCCTGAATATTCATTGGAAGGACTGATGCTGAAGCTGAAACTCCAATACTTTGGCCACCTGATGCGAAAAGCCGATTCACTGGAAAAGACACTCATGCTGGGAAAGATCGAGGGCAGGAGGAGAAGGGGATGACAGACAATGAACTGGTTAGATAGCATCACCAACTCAGTGGACATGAGTTTGAGCAAACTCCAGGAGATAGTGAAGGAGAAGGAAGGCTGCTGTGCTTGACCAATGACTATGGTCAAGGGGAATGAATGTGCTGATTAACTCAAGCCAAACAGTAACCACCCTCTGGTGCCAGGGTTTAGTTGTGAATAACTAAACAAACACTGGCATTGCAAGAAATATCCTTTTTGCTTTTTATGCTTTGTAATTAAAAGGGAATTAAAGGACTTCCCTGGTAGCTTATCTGGTAAAGAATCTGCCTACAATTTGGGAGACCTGGGTGCAATCCCTGGGTTGGGAAGATCCCCTGGACTGAGTGACTAAGCACAGCACAAAAAGTAATTTTAAATTGCATGTCCCTTAGTTCTCTCTCTTCCACATTTTTCTAGTTGTCCACCATGAGATCTCTTCAAGAAAATTAGAGATACCAAGGGAACATTTCATGCAAAGATGGGCTCGATAAAGGANGGAGAAAGGGACGACCGAGGATGAGATGGCTGGATGGTATCACTGACTCGATGGATGTGAGTCTGAGTGAACTCCGGGAGTTGGTGATGGACAAGGAGGCCTGGTGTGCTGCGATTCATGGGGTCGCAAAGAGTCGGACATGACTGAGTGACTGAACTGAACTGAACCACCATGAGACAACTGACTATTACTGATTTTATCTATTCTTGCCAAGATTTCACTTTGCCATCAGGTGACCAGCTCTTCCAAAATGTCTTGAAGGAGGGATTTTATTTCATGTGGTACGAACGAGGTAAGAATAGCCCGACATGACTGATGAAAACAAATTCTGAAAAATGCTATTCACTTTACCACTCCCACCCTCCTGAGTAGATTATTAATTCATTGGGGGGAACTGAATACACCCTTGGGTTCAAGAAGTTAACGTGCCCTCCACCGATGGCATCCATCATGAATGCTAACATCTCTGGAGCTCAGAAATATCCTGGTTTCAGAATTCATCTGATTCAAAAAAAAAAACCACCACCAACATTTCGGTGGTTATTTTCTTGTTGAAAGGAAGGTGCTTCCTTTCAACAGGACAAATCCAAACAGTCTGCACTGAAATGACTCATCTTTAAGTATAAGACTTGACCCCATTATAGTTGAGAACAGAGTAGACAAAGGCTCCTCTTTCTTCCTTTGCTTTTTCTCCCACGTGTTGAAGAAACAAAGCAAAGAGAAAAAGGGATCTATTTATGGCATGTGAATTTAGTTTCAGGGTGAAAAATGAGAATGTAAGGCAGCAATGATCCTGGTTATTCAAATGCTAAATTTCTTTCTTTTTTCTAGTAAAGCAGAATGGTTAAGGTAATCAGAAATGATTATTTAATAATTTTCAGCAAGTGTGCAGGCATTCAAATTATTACTTCACAAGCAAGGAAAAACTAAGGAAAGGAAGGTTGGTGAGTTATACATACTTGCCTGAGGGAAATAATTTATCATCGCAAAAATACTTTTCAATTGCAGTCAAAATGAACTCCTTGGAGTGGATAGGTCACGTTTTCACAACAACCAGCATGTCCTGTAGCTAAATGGGGGGCAGCCTACCCCTCCTCATCTACTGAACCAAATACAAGCTGACGTTGCCTGTTTCATTCATAATGAGGTCATCATTCTTCCCATCTCTTATTCTCTATGGTTCAGAAATCAAACATTACTTTCTTTTCTCTCAAAAACATGTCCTGAGGCTATGCCTTTTGGGGACTTCCCTGGTGGTCCAGTGGCTAAGACTCTGTGCTTCCCAAGGGCCCAGGTTTGATCCCTGGGGTCAGGGAACTAGATCAGGGAACTCAATCCCACACACCACAGCTAAGAGTTTGCATGCCACAACTAGACCAGTTCCTGCGTGCTGCAACTAAGACCAGGTCAGCCAAATAAAATAAATAAATATTTTTTAAAAATGACTATGTCCTTTTTGTAACAATGAAGCTTAAATAAAATCTTACAGCTGTGGGACTTAATCAGGGACAGTTTGGGGTGGGGTGGGGTGGAGAGTTGCTACTACTGGTATCTAGTGGGTAGAGGCCTAGGATGCTCTGAAACATTCTATAATGCACAGGACACCCTCCACACACACACAACCAAGAAATATCTGGTCTAATACATCAACAGTTGAAAAAAGCCTGTGTTACAGGAAACCTGATACGTATCCCTTTTCCCTAATAAGTTTATAAGAGAAACAAGGTCATTGACTTTCTGAGCCATACAATTGAAAAAGAAAAAAATAAGTTAATGAATAAATAAATAAGCAAGATAATTGCAGCTTGTGGTGCACACTGGAAAAGAAATAAATGGATTAACAATAGAGGATAACTAGGTAACCAGGAGACACTTCAGATAATAAAGCCAAGGAAGCCCTTCCTTACAGAGGAGATTAGGATATTTTTGTCAGCAGATAAAGTGTTAGTTGCTCATTCATGTCCGATTCTTTGCAACCCCATGGACTGTAGCCCACTAGGCTCCTCTGTCCATGGGATTCTTCATGCAAGAATACTGGAATGGGTTGCCATTCTCTTCTCCAGGGGATCTTCCTGACCCAGGGATTGAACCTGGATCTCCTACATTGCAGGTGGATTCTTTACCATCTGAGCCACCAGAGAAGCCTGTCAGCAGGTAATAAACTCCCAATTCAAGCTGACTTAAACTGTAAGGAAATGTACGGTTCATGGAACTCAAAGCAGAGGTGGGGTGGGTTTTGGGGTTGGCTTAGGTCCCTGGTTCCAATGTCTATCTAACTCCACACTGCAGCTTCCTTTTGAGGATGGTAACATCACTGTGATGTCATAACCTCACAAGATTGTGCCTGGAGGAAATAGGAGGAGGTGGAGGGCACAAAGATGGATAGGGGCAGAGAGGTAAGGCTCCCATCCCTACTATCTTTCTTCTTTAAAAATTATTTACTTGGCTGTGCTAGGTCTTGGTTGCAGCATGTAGAATCTTTGGTTGTGGCATGCACACTCTTAATTTTGGCATGCAGAATCCAGGTCCCCAAACAGGTATCAAACCCCAGCCCCCTGCACTGGGAGTATGAAGTCTTAGCCACTGGACCATCAGGGAAGTCCCCCCATCTCTACTTTCTAAGTGATGGTACTGAGAGTCACCTTGTTAGACTGAGTAGGTCACGTGCCTACCCCTGAATCAATGACTGTGGTTGAGAGGAATGAATGTGCTCATTGGCTCAAGCCAAATAATGACTACCCTCTGGTGCAGGGTCACCTTAATAACTAAAGAAACACTGGGTATTCCTTGGGGAACGGTGATGTGTTTATAGGTTGGCATTTAGGAACTTCTGTGGGAGATGAGATTTATACTGAGCCTTTTAGAGTGAGAAGGAGCTGGCCTAGCCAGGAACCTGAGGAAGAGATTTCTAGACTAGACAAGCACAGAAGCTTCCAGGTTGGGTGAAAGGCCATGTGTGCTCCAGGGGAACCGGGTCTCAGTGAGCTTGGAGGGACATATATGAGTATTATCCCATGATTTAAGTTTTAGCTTCACCACATTTGTTGTAAAATATGATGATCCTTTCTATGTTAGAGGGAAAAAAAGCCCATATAGTCTTGGTTTTCTTCAGGATTTTTCCATGTATTTCCATTTTTAGGTGATCTAACATGACTTAGTTCAGTTCAGTTCAGTCACTCAGTTGTGTTCGACTCTTTGCGACCCCATGGACTACACCACGCCAGGCCTCCCTGTCCATCACCAACTCCCGGAGTTTACCCAAACTCATGTCCATTGAGTCGGTGATGCCATCCAACCATCTCATCCTGTCATCCCCTTCTCCTCCTGCTCATGTCCGATCTCCTTTAGGATGGACTTAAAAACAAGACAAAATAGAATCTATGAGTACCAATTAATTTTTAAAGAATAAAGTTCAAGTTAATGTATGAGAAGGAAAAAAAATAGACTCTTTAGAAAGCACATACTGAAAGAGACTGAAATGGACAAGATTTCAGGTACTGACATTACAGAGAAGCTATACCAAAGGCACCCTGATTTAGAACAACTTTGATACTTTTTCTGTAACCTCCAGTACTTGGCACCTCACTGAATACAGAGGAGACCACAACATACTGGCTCACATCAAAAGCTGAAAGTCATGAGCACTTTCATGTATATTATTCTGTCTACATATCCTCTCTTTGCCCATCACTTCCTTTCTTTCAAGGAAGTCTGTCACAGCCGTTTACATCTACTGCACATTATCTTTTGACATTTTGATTTGGGCTTTCCTTTTCTTATGCTTGAATTTTTGTTTTATCATTTTTTTTCTTTTGCTATGTGGCATAACGTGTGATATCCTAGTCCCCTGACCCGTGATAGAACCCATGCCCCCTGCATTGAAAGCGCTGAGTCTTATCCATTGGACTGCCAAGGACGTCCCTGTCATTTTTCCTCTTTGGGAGCTGTTTCTGCTTCCAAGTTTGAAAACCCTCTTTGTTCTTTAAGACACATATGGGGGAAAAACCCAGTAACTGCAGTGGTAGCCACCACACTTAGGATAAAGTCACCTTCATTCCCTGTTTACCTCTGGATCCACAATGAGACACCAATTTCTTGGGATTACTTTCATTTGGTTTCATTCTAAAATTTCTCATACCATAATAGAAATAGTGTGAGAAATTGTATATGTATAAAAAACATAATAAATCAAAATAAATAAAATACCATGAGGTAATAAAAATGATAAGGATTTCAAGCATGTCATAAATGCATCATTAGATAATACATATGATGGTTCATATGGCCCCTACTCATTTACCTGTTCCAATAAATAAATAAGTGGACTGATTAAATACAAGAGGGCTATACAAATGTACAACTCGGCATCAACAACAGTATGAGTTGAGCTCAAAGTTCTGGCACTTGCCTTTCTTGAACAGTATTACTACTCACGGAGAAGGCAATGGCAAGCTACTACAGTACTCTTTCTTGCCTAGGAAATCCCATGGACGGATGAGCCTGGTAGGCTGCAGTCCATGGGGTTGCTACCAGTCAGACACGACTTCACTTTCACTTTTCACTTTCACGCATTGGAGAAGGAAATGGCAACCCACCCCAGTGTTCTTGCNCAATGGCAAGCTACTACAGTACTCTTTCTTGCCTAGGAAATCCCATGGACGGATGAGCCTGGTAGGCTGCAGTCCATGGGGTTGCTACCAGTCAGACACGACTTCACTTTCACTTTTCACTTTCACGCATTGGAGAAGGAAATGGCAACCCACCCCAGTGTTCTTGCCTGGAGAATCCCAGGGAAGGGGGCGCCTGGTGGGCTGCCGTCTGTGGGGTCTCACAGAGTCGGACACGACTGGAGACTGAGCAGCAGCAGCATTACTATTACAACAACTTTCTGAATATCTGAGCTTCCCTGGTGGCTCAATGGTAAAGAACCCATCTGTCAATGCAGAAGAAAAGGGTTGGGAAGATCCTCTGGAGAAGGAAAAGACAGCCCACTCCAATATTCTTACCTGGGAAACCCCATGGACAGAGGAGCCTGGCAGGCTACAAAATTGTTAGATAAGAGGTAGGGACTAAGCAATAATAACTGAGTATCTACTACCAAACTAGATGCTTTATTTATATCTAACCCTTCCAAACTCCCAAAATGATAGGTATATGTCCTTTTTACCCATATTGAAACTGAAGCCCAAGGGAGAATATGAAGAATATTAAATGAAAATCAAGCAATAATGACCTATGTGTAGTGGTTTACATATCCTTTCAATCATTATACTTACCCTGTGAGGCGGGGCACAGGAAGGCTTAGTAATTATCTCAAGGTCACAGAGCTGGCAAATTATTGAGAAATATATATGGCCAGGATTCATGTCCATAAAATCTACCTCCAGGAGGCCTGATGGTCTTATAAGCTGTATTATAAAACATATCAGTATTGCCCCAGGATTTGAACCTGATCCAAATTCTTCTGGCTTCAGGGACCTAGAACTGTTCCTTTATGCTTTCTGCACAACAGTTTCCTCATATAAATGTGGGAAGCAGACCAAAAAAAAAANGTGTAGCTTCTTACTCATGCTTGGATCATTTGTGAAAGATGTAAAAGACCTTTTTGATCGTTTTATGAAAGCCATTATAGAGGAATTGTGTTCTAGTTGTTTTTTTTTTTTAAATTTTGCACAGCTTAAATAAGGAGAGAAAATAGAAATTCTACACTTGCACTCTTGAGCTGGATGTTGTTACTGAATTAAACGGTGTATTCTGCAGCAGCATGGGGTGGGCAAAGGGAAACGTTTTAAAAAGCAACTTTTTTTTGAGAGGTCTTAATTTCTGAATATAATGTATAAGAAATGAATCGTTGAGCCCAGAGATGAAATGACTGGGCTTCTGTCAATATTTGAGTGCAGATGAACATTTATAAAAGTGAATGTAAACGAGAAAATACCCAGAGACAGTGTCAGTACCATTGGGAAGACTTATTCCCTAAGCATCTCATGCATCAACCTTTTTATAAATCTACAGTCTTTTCTTCAGCTGTGCCAACGTCTCGGATTGTAGTAAGGAAAAAGACAGAATCTCAGGTTTTCATGCCTAGAGACAGTTTATATCTTTGTTCTCTTTTGTCCAATAAAAGAAAGAAAAGCTATTGTAGGAAAAAATTGTATTTGTGGTTATAGAGATTACTGTGAAACTAAAGATGACAGGTGTGTCTCTCAAAAAATACAAGCGGAGGGCAGTATTGGAGTTTAATATTTTATATAATAGATGACTCAACTGCGTTGGCTACTGTTAATTTGTTTGGTGTAATTAATTTTATCTTCCCCTTGGAAAATGAGTAAATTCGTCAGGCAACTGTATGTTTACTTTGAGTTGGGGGGTGACTGTTTTCGGAAGGCATTTTAAAGGTCCAGCCTTTGCTCCAACAGTTCTCTGGCTTTTTGGAGGCTATTTAGCACCTGCTCAGATAATTTAGGTCAGAAATGTCTCTGTTACAGCAAACTTGAATTTGATTCGGCTTGGTATTTAATGCCCTCAATGTATTCCCACTTTGCTTGTATGGCAGTGTTACTCTTTTTCCGCCTTCTAATCTGAAACCTAATTCGCTTCCATCCTTCTGACAAGACTCTTGTGCTTGTCTCTGCTCTGTGCTGCCTTTCTGTTCCCACTGCTCTGAAGGCGATTTCGCAGTTAGAAGTCACTTCATCTCTTCAAAGCTGACCTAAAATGTAACTGATTACTCGGTCGTTTTGCTCAGCATTGGTACTTGCCTCTGTTGTGGTACTTGGTCTGCGTCATTTTTACTTGACTTGCGCAAGTAGAGTCTTCTGTATAGGACCCACTTTGGTGTTTTCAAATTCCGGAAGCATAATTTAGGCCCACTTGTTTCTCGCTATATGAAAATTTTCTAGAGAGTCAAATGGTCTATTAGAACAGCAGTAGGTAGAATAGAGATGTTTAGATTTCTATGAAGTTGGTAACTGCCATATTTTTGTCAATGGTATCTAGGACCAAGTTAATAATACACTTTAACTGTTCAGAACATTTTCAGAGTTAATGTCCACTTCCTAATGATTGGGGCCTGGTGCATTATGCTGGTACTTGTGTTCTTGAAAATGTCCTCTGAGCCTAGAGCAGTCTGGAATGGGAGCTGGGGTTGGAGTAGTGGGAGTATGGCTGCCACCTAGATAGGATTCTCAGAGTAGCAGTTAAGTTGGGCCCTCATAGAGTAGCTGACGAAAGCTGTAGACTCCAAACGTGCTAAATTGTGTCCCCCTTGCCTAAGAATGGAAATTTATAATTCCATTATAAATGGAATTATGTTTTAAAAATCCACATTTATGCTTCTTTACATTTGTGAAACGGGGTTTTTTCATCTTTTCTAGATCAGTCATATCATTTGGATCAAAAAACAGAACAATTGGAGTTGCAGCCAAAAATCAGGTATGTTCGAGAGGATTCTGATCATTTTTGAAAGAAGTTTTAAAAGTAAAATCTCAGAAACATAGGAGAATATGACATGCCTAAGCCTATCAGGTTTTGAGTTTGTGGCCTATAATGCAAGTGTTTCTCATGAGCCCTTGCATGTATGTTCACTTGCTCAGTTGTGTCCTGCTCTTTGCAGCCCCATCAACTGTGACCAGTCAGGCTTCTGTGTCTATGGAATTTTCCAAGCAAGAATACTGGAGTGGGTTGCCATTTCCTACTCCACTTATGAACCCTTACATCCCTGTTTTCCTTTTCTCTTCCTTTTGTTTTATTGAATAAGATATACTTTTAACTCTCTAATCTTCCAACCTTAGTTTTTAATTTTTAAAATAGTGTATCCTATTTTTAAGACATTGGACTTTTAAAAATGAGATACATGAAATTCTTTCATGTGAAGTTTCTCATGATACTCATTTAAGAGTTAAAGATGCCTTTTATAGAAGGAACTTCTAAGAAGTTCTGTTGTTTAAGAGCATTTTCAAGTTACTTAGTAATTAAGGAGAGCTAGTTGTCTAGGCCTGTGGTGTCCTATAGAGTAGCCATTAAGTACAGTTCTTGAGCACTTGAGATGTGCCTAATCGGATTAAAATGTAAAGTATGAAATACATGCAATTTTGAAGGCTTAAAATGAAATAAAAAAGAAAACCGTCTCATCAGTTTTCTACAATGAGTATATGTTGAAATGACAGTATTTTAGATATATTAGGCTAAATAAGTTATTGGAATTAATTTTACTTATTAAGAGGACTTGACAATTTACCTATGTGACTCCCATTTAGGCCTCACATTATAACTTGAATTTTGGGGGCTGGGGAGAAAAAAGAAATATGAAAATCTAAGAAAGGGACTGAAAGCAGTCCTATATATGGAAACATACCAAAGTAAACATACTCTGTATACCTTAAATTCACACAAGGTTATACATCAGATTTACATAATTAAAATAAGGTTGAAAAAATTCTTTTAAATACAAAAAATAGTATTGCTACAAAGGAAGCAAAACTAAAAACGCTGGAATTCTGTGTCATGGCTAGTTGGAAGAGAGGAACGAAAGAAGACAAAGCAGGGACGAGAAATGGGCATGCCACGGAGAGTGACCTACTCAGAAGGGAGAGCCTGGTGAGCTGAGAGCCCGGTGAGGGAACAGCCTCCCTGACTGGCGTAGAGAAGACTCACATCCCAGCCCTGAGAGCCACTGCATTGTTGTTACACAAGGAGACTCCACTGAGGCTTCAATCTAGCCTGTAGAGTACTAGACATCTGTCATCTCAGTTCCAGAATCACAAGGAATGTTAATACATAAACATTGTTGGAAATATTCCGTATTATTTGAAAGCTAGTGTTGCTAAGTTGTATTTTACCCTTTTATAAGAAGTAGATCAGAGAGAGAAGTAAACAGTGAACTGTTTTGCTGTTTTCAAACTAGTCACTTCAGAAACCTTAGTTTTCATCTTTTATTGTAATTATTTTTGTGCTTTAAATAAGGTTCCCACTGCTGACATCTTTGAGTAAAGTATGCTATCAAGTGTGACTTTTGTATACCCAGAGCCTAACCATCAAAAATACCTACAAGCAGTTGAAAGCATTTCCTCATAAGGAAACTGTTTGAATTATCCTTACCTTTTCAGAGTCCAAAGTGCTCAGCCTTCCACCATGGAACCACTGGTCTGTCCTCACCTTTTCTGCTTTTTGGTATAGATTATTAATATTCCATGCTGTTGATGTGAAAAGTAGCAATCCATACATTTGGGGGCTCAGAATAACTTATCCTGGCCACTTAGCAACTTAATAGACTATAACAGTTAACTCCTTTTTAGAACAATGTGATTGGACTATAGGGCTTTCTAATTACCCTTTTTCAGTTACTCATTAGGTATAAAACAAGTTCAGTGGGAGAAAAGGAATGAAATAAAGTGATACATAAAGTTCTTGGGGCTTGTTCAGAGTTTTAGTTGATAGTTTCATTACCTTTGAGTTCATCTTGCAGATTTGGAAGCCTGTGTGTATATTCCTCTCACCGCTTCCCTCCTGGCATTTCTGTAGGAAAAGGAGAGAAAGTGTATTCATTGGTGGAGAAATTCAGGGATCTTGGGCAAGTTACTTATATCCTGGTGATTTGAGTTGGACAAGTGACTTGCTTTTTAATTACTGTAACTAGTGATAGATGTTGAAATTAGAATTTAATTTTTTTTTTTTTCCAGCAAATCACTCACGCAAACAATACAGTGTCTAATTTTAAGAGGTTTCATGGCCGAGCATTCAATGACCCCTTCATTCAAAAGGAGAAGGAAAACTTAAGTTATGATCTGGTTCCAATGAAAAATGGTGGAGTTGGAATAAAGGTAATTTAATTGAACAACATTAGGTTCCTTACTAAGAAACTGTTCAGTTCATCTACAGAGAAAAGTACTTAATTCTTAGTAAATGTTTAACTCGGTTTCTATAATTGGACATGGTGGTCTTTTTATTTTTTATCTGGTTTTTCTTAAACTATGGGTCTGTGTTTAAATCATCCTTGAAGAATTTCTCAGATGGTATATACTGGTATAAAACTTAGTTTGTGTTTCTCATAACATCTTGGTAATTAGAAAAATTGAGGATTTCTGGTGTCTAAAGAAATCTAAATTGTGTTGTTGTAGGAAAAGCAGTCTGTTCCACTGTAGCTCATTTGCAGTTGTCTGGAGAGCTCGGGTGTAATACAAGCAGAAACCTTTTTTTAAACTACGGAGGCATTCCTGTCTTATGATCTACACAAAATCATATTTGTCTCCGTGATTCATCTCTGCAGTGAGATTGGAACTTCACTGCTGTCTATAGTGCTTGATCTAGTACTTTGGGTAGGGGAAAACATGCCCCAGCTCGTTTTCTCCTCTTCATCTCTGGGGAAGAATATTTCTTTTTTACTTCTGCTTTGCTTTCCTATCCACTTTTCTCTTTCTTTTTCCCTTTCCTCCTCATAAAGAGCCAAAACAATAAAGATTTTCTGGAAGAGAATATGTACTGTTTGGAAGTTAACATTAGTAGCATGTAGCTTTAATGACTGCAATAATGAGAGCATTTTCTTTCCTCAACGCAGGTGATGTACATGGATGAAGAACATCTGTTCAGTGTGGAGCAGATCACAGCCATGCTGTTGACTAAGTTAAAAGAAACCGCTGAAAACAACCTCAAGAAGCCAGTAACAGATTGTGTTATTTCAGTAAGTAGAATTCAGCAAGGCAGTGTGTTTTATTTTAATTTGCCTTCTTCATGTTACTTTTTAGTATTAAATGTGTGAAAGCTGTTCTACTACCAGAGATCAGAATTCTGCTGGACTGTATCACTGCAGAGTTTCGCAGCATTGCAGAGTAGGTTTGAATGCTATCTTTAGCCAGAAGTTGCAAAGTTTTTTGCATGGTGGTGCGTATCAAAATCTCCTGTTGGGCTTTTTGAAAATATAGACTGGCTGATCAAATTGGAGAGTGTTCTGTATTGAGAGACAATTGTATATGTCCACCAGAGATTTCACCCACAGATGAGAACCAGTGAGTTCTTGGTGAGCAGTAGTTTTAACTAGGGACTTTCCTGGCAGTCAGTGGTTGGGATTTCAGTTTCCAATGCAGGGGGTGCAGGTTTGGTGAGCTAAGATCCTACATGTCTAAAGGCCAGAAAGCCAAAACCTGAAACAGAAGCAGTATTGTAACAGAGTCAGTAAAGACTTTAAAGATGGTCTGCATCACTCAAAAAAGATTTCATGCCTTAAACGTTTTTGAACTGCTAGCAAAATTTTATCAAGTCTTCCAATATATTCTTCACAAATGGTGATATGCCTGATGGTCACTAAAGATGTCCAATAAACGGAAAAATTATGGGGTAATGCACTCTAAAAAGAGAACTTGCCATTTGACCCAAGTCAGTAACTAACTTACTCCTCTGGGTTAGAATTTTCATATGGTGAAAATCAGAAGTTTATTATGGTAAAGATTAAATGACTTTAAGGTTCTTATATCCTTAAATTACTAGGATTCTAAATCTGTATTCTCTAGTATGGTAGCCAGTGGCCACACATGGCTTCTGAGCTCTTGAAAAGGAGCTAGTCAAAACTGAGATGTGCTGTATGCATAAAACACACACCAGGTTTTGAAGAGTTAATATAAAGAATATGAAATATTTTGGATATGTTGGGTTAAATAGAATATTTTATTAAAATAAAAAATAAATAAAAATGGTCCACATAAAAAATAACTTAAAAAGAATGCAACCAACCAGTAGTGATAGAACCCAGGTTTTAAGCATTGGTAAACTCACTACTTTTCAGTAGACAATTGATAATTAAGTTATTCAGGAGGATTTGCAGTGAACAAGAACCATCTTTTATTGGCAGGGTGACCTGCCCAAACCTATCAGGTGCCTTTATGGTCGTGCACCTTGGGATATGAGAGAATCCCGAGATAAGAGAGGCAGAAAGGCTGAAGTTTCTTTTCTAAGACAGAAAGTGTTCTACTAAAGGAATATCCTGGAGAAATGCCATTGAAGAGGGGCTTCCCAGGTGGCGCTAGTGGTAAAGAACCCGCCAGCTAATGCAGGATGTGTAAGAGACGCGGCAGGTTCAATCCCTGGGTCGGGAAGATCCCTTGGAAGAGGGCATGGCAACCTGCTCCAGTATTCTTACCTGGAGAATCCCATGGACAGAGGAGGTTGGCAGGCTACAGTCCACAGTGTCACACAGAGTCGGACATAACTAAAGTGACTTAGCACAAAGTTAAAGTTTTAAGTCAGTGGTCCTTCCTCCTCCCCCACTTCCCTTTAAATAATCTCATATGGAAACTGCAGAAAGAAGGGTTCTGACCGGAAAGGTGAACAGAGACCCACCTTTGCTCTTGGCGCTCTTTCCGAAGCATTTATAGATACTTGGGGATAAAATGTGGAAGCTCCTGTACCAAGTTTTTTTTAGGTACTTTCCAGTTAAAGTGATTATGTGAATGTATTATTAGATGCTCTTCTGGAAGAATGTGCTAGTTAAAATGGTGTCCTAGAAAGTGATTCCTCTTAAAAAAATCAACAGGCTTTGACAAAAAAAGTTTCATTTTTGTAATCTTAATAGGTCTGCTGAATTAAAAGGTACCCCATCTACTAATGCTTAAATCCAACAAATAGCAAACCAAAGGGCAGTGGCTAGGATTAACTTTGTATTATCTTTAAATTCCTATAGTCTTTATAGTGTAATTACATTTAATGATGATTTAGCAGAATAATTTCCAAATGTTAGTAGAAATATGACCACTTTAGAAATAGTATTTCTTCCACTCAAATGTAAAACTTTGTTAGATTTAAAGAACTGGTAATATATCTTATGAATATCTTAATTAGTTTTTATTTCAGGTTAAAATTTGGTTATAATAAACCTGATACTTAAAATTTTAGGGCAGTCTTCTCAAAAGTAGTTACTGTTTCTTAAAGAACTTGGCAGAAACTTAATCTAAAGTCCCTCTTCTGTTTCATGACATGGCTAGGCACCTGTGTAGCTGGACTGTTGTGAATTGATTGCTGGTGGTTGTGAGGGATTTGTATGTATTTTGGTTTTCTAGGTAAGTTAACATTTTTTCCCTTCTTGTTTGCAGGTCCCTTCTTTCTTCACAGATGCTGAGAGGCGATCCGTCTTAGATGCTGCACAGATTGTTGGCTTAAACTGCTTAAGACTCATGAATGACATGACAGCTGGTAAGAAAAAAACTGTTTTTGTGTAAAAGTTAACATACTGTTGAAACTAAAGTTAAGACACGCACAGTATTGTAAAGCAAAACAAACTAAAAAATAAAAATTAAAATTAAAAAAAATAAAAGAAGACACACGTGTCCTGTTATTAAACACTTCCATATAGAAATATCACCTATTAAAAAACTTAAGATTTCAAAGCAAAAGTTATAGTCTTTCAGATGCTTGTTTTAATCAGAAGTGGAACTTTGTCAAATGGGTGAATCTGTTTTCATTAGGAAATACTTGTGTATATTTTTTAATCTTTTGAGTTAGTTGTGTTGGGTTTAGTTTTTTAATTTCCTTACATTGTTTTTATAGTTGAGAAACAAGTTTTCCACAACCTTATTATGGGGTTTTAGAACTACCTTGAGTGTTGATTTAGTGGAAAATCTTTTTTCCCCTCATGTTTCCCAATTGTTGGTAGTTGGGAGCCAGTCATTCCTCTTAACGTCAGATGATGATTTAAGCCGCGCTATTTGCTAGGCGCTTTGCTAGGAACGAGGCGATGGGGAACAAAGTACTCAGTAGCGCCTGCGTCAGTTAATTGTGGTTAAGGATGGACCCAAAGCCAGTTACACCTTAGTGTATTAAAGCAAAGCAAAGAGGACTTTGTTTAGCATATTTTTAATAGATATTTTAAGGATTCTTAAAGTATTGATAAAGGTGTGTTCTTACGTATCCACAGTGGTTTCAAAATTCAGAAAAAGTGAACCATAGACTTTAAGGTAGATCAGTTTAAGGTAGATCATTTATTTGCCTTGAATCCAGTTGGTAGGAACGTAGTTGCTATAGTTATATATTAAATTCTTAAATTTTTTTGGATAAGCAGTCTCCTAGCAGGTTGTGGTTCAAATGTAAGTATTGTGTAATGAGTCTGATACTGTCTGTGTGATTTCGTGTGGTTTACCTGCCATTGTTTTTGTATTACATATGTCTTCTCCGTCACATCTCTTCGTATATTTAAAAGTGATGGAACATTGTTCTAAAATCAGAAAGGGATGAAGTATGAAGTCAGATATAAAAGAAGTGTGTTCACCTTTAATTGGTTAAGTATAGTCAGGTTCCCTGCATGTGTAATTATATCGGTAACTATGAAATTACTGAAAGAATGTGAACCAAGTATTGAAACATACTAATTTCCTTTTAGTTGCTTTGAATTATGGAATTTATAAGCAGGATCTCCCAAGCCTGGATGAGAAACCTCGAATAGTGGTATTTGTTGATATGGGGCATTCAGCTTTTCAAGTCTCTGCCTGTGCCTTTAACAAGGGAAAATTGAAGGTAAGGTCATAAATTGGAACTAAGTGACCTAGATATTAATGTGTGACAGTTGTTGTTACTTTAAGCTACTGAGCTTCTTGGGTAATGAAGAGTTTGGGAAAAAGCTATTAACAGAGAATTGTTCCTAAGGTTGATCTCCATAAAGACAATGCAGTTGTCTTAGAGTACTCTTAATTGTTCTTGCTTAGGAAAGAAATACTTTCTAAGATTATCTTCTATTAATCATTAGAATTAAAAATATAGAGATATTAGCATTTCATTTGGATTTTATAGTGACATATATTCTAATTGACTTGGGTTTCATGTTGTAGTTTAAATAGAAGTTTTGAGCCTATTAGTCTTTGATTGAGTTAGCAACGTTTAAGTTTCTGGTTACAAATATGATTGAAAATAACCAGATTATTTGTTGTTTTAACTAAATTAGGTACTGGGAACAGCTTTTGATCCTTTCTTAGGAGGAAAAAACTTTGATGCAAAATTAGTGGAACATTTTTGTGCAGAATTTAAAACTAAGTACAAGTTGGATGCAAAATCCAAAATTCGAGCACTCCTTCGTCTGTATCAGGAGTGTGAAAAATTGAAAAAGCTGATGAGCTCTAACAGCACAGACCTACCACTGAACATCGAGTGCTTCATGAATGACAAAGACGTTTCCGGAAAGATGAACAGGTGTGTCTCAAATTCTGACAAATTAAATAGAAGGAACTTCTTGCTGAAACTGTAGTCCGGGTGTCAGTTCTAATTGTGGTCTTCTGAGTCTTGGCCCACATTTCAAGATTGTACTACCTGAAAGACTGTGAGCATCATTAGAACTAGAACTGCTTCTGCAAAGAGGGTTTTTAAGAAGATCTGTGCTAAGTGTTCTCACAGTGAAGTCTTTTTAGTATTATTTCTGGGCCAGTGATTGAAAAATGTTTTCATTCACAGAAATGTTTAGAAGTGAATGGAAATATTCAAAGTAATGAAAATGGGATCACATAAAACATTAAGGACTAAAAATGGAAATCTTAATATAAAAGTGATTTCTTCTGTAGTTACTAATTTTCTTTTCATTCTCCCTTCTGCATCTGGATTTTGTATATTTTTAGGGAAAAAAGTTATGAATTATGGTATGGCTAAACCTGGCGCATGTGGAATTCAGGGTGTCTGAGAAGAAAAAAGTTTGTTGGGTTAATAAGGCCAATATTCTGCCCTACTTTTTAAATAATTGTTAAGATCAGTTTTCTTAACGTTTTCCTCTTAACTGCCAAGGGCGCAATTTGAAGAGCTCTGTGCTGACTTACTGCAGAAGATAGAAGTTCCCCTTTATTTGCTGATGGAACAAACTCAGCTCAAAGTAGAGGATGTGAGTGCTGTTGAGATAGTTGGAGGCACTACACGAATTCCAGCCGTGAAAGAAAAAATCGCCAAATTCTTTGGAAAAGATGTCAGCACAACGCTCAATGCAGATGAAGCAGTGGCCAGAGGGTGTGCGCTGCAGGTACTGTCTTCGCATCTCCTCTGGGAGTCATTCCTCAAACCACTTAGGCTTTATCTCATCCTGGCAGAGTCCCGTGCCCAGTTAGACACCACCAGGGAGTTACTTTTCAATAAATCAATAAGGCTGTGGGGACACAGGATCTTCCAGTATTGGAAGATCTGTTGTATTATTTATATCTTTTTATCTAGTGAATGCCACTATTATTTATCTTTATATCTAGTGTTTAGATGATAAATACTTCATGAATAAGATATATATATGCACTGTAAGCAGTTTTGAATTTGAACCTACCCGTCCTATTTGATCTTTATGTTAGAAGCTGAGTGAAATTTTTCATGTGCTCATGATAATCTCTTTTTTTTTTTCTTATTTAAGTGTGCAATCCTTTCTCCAGCATTTAAAGTTAGAGAATTTTCTGTCACTGATGCAGTTCCTTTCCCAATATCTCTGGTCTGGAGCCACGATTCAGAAGATGCTGAAGGGTAAGTAGGAGAAAATAATGTTCAGATACTTGGTTTCAATATATATTAAAAAAATGAACGGATGACATTCATGGTAGAGGGTTTGATTAACTGAGATCTTTTAGCAATCAAACTTACCAAAATACTTCTCTCATTTTGGCTTGTAAACAGTGAGATGGGGTTGATAAAGCTTTTAGATTGCATTCTGTTTGTGTAGCACAGTGAGCTTGAGCCCTTGAAGTACTGAGTACCTTTGCTTTCCTCTTAGTGTCCATGAAGTGTTCAGTAGAAACCACGCTGCTCCTTTCTCCAAAGTTCTCACGTTCTTAAGAAGTGGGCCTTTTGAGCTGGAAGCTTTCTATTCTGATCCTCAAGGAGTTCCATATCCGGAAGCAAAAATAGGTAAGCAATTAATTGTATTTATTCTTTTGAAGATTTAGTGTACCAACTTAAACACTCTGCTCTTAGTGGTGTTGAGTGGAATGCCATGAAAACGTGCAGTGGAACATAATTGAAGATGTGAGGACAGTTTCGGTTTGGAATAGTGAAGATGGGGAGGTCTCCTCTTTACTGATGACTGAACTGGCCTAAAGAGATGAAATGGCCTGTGTGTGTGTGGGGACGCTTGAGTATTTTTCCTTTTCTGATACAGTCTGTGCTTGAAGATTATCACCTACTTTTAGTATTAACCTTTCCTCTGGGTGAAATGTTACTTGCAGAACATTACTTCAGTTTAAAATCTGGCGTGGAAACCATTGAAACTATCTCCGAAAGGTACCTTTGTATTGTAGTCCCTTTAAAAAAAAAAAAAAAAACATTTTTTGGGTACATTTTTCTTTGAGAAGTTTGACACTGTCCATCTATTTTGGCCCAAAGTAACACTGAAAATCTGTGGGAGACCTACAGGCCTCTTCTTGTCTCTCTTTTCCCAAGTAAAATGCTAGTATTGCTAGGTCTTGTCGGGACTTGCCTTTGCCCAGCGCCGTTTCATAGTGAAATTGTTGGAAGGAGTCTGACCTGGCCATTTGTGTTTTCTTTCTTAATCCTTAAAACTGAAAACATTCTGACACAGGAGGGTTTTATATTTTAAAATAATTTTTTCTTGTATTTGTTGATAGAGAGTTTAAATAATCATTGAATATAGACTAAAATTTTGACAGGCTGGATTGTAGTCCTCATTCAACGGAGGATAAAATCTAAGCTCTTTAGCCTGGCATTAGCTCTCTTATTTTGTCACCAGCACTGAAAAGCCTGCACAGACTTACAGAGCCATCTTACATCTCTCTCCTGTGAGTCTTCTTGAGTACTCTGGTTAATGCTGTTTCTTTAACTGGATCTTATGACAGTTGCTTCCTGAGCCTAGTGATTTGATAATTAATGAAGATCTGTTCCAACCTATTTCACTGACCTAGTAAATAAATCTAACTTTCTGTGTGTTTGTGTAAACAGGACTTTAAATACAAGACTATTAAATCCCATGTAGCGCTTTGCACATAATAGGTTCAAAAGACTTAGTTTTTTTTCAGTGTTATTTGTAGTAACAGTACTGTTGGTACAGGTGATAACACGTAGCACTTGGTTCCACAGTAAGTACTCACCATAAACCCTTAGGAACTCAAACTGTAGAAGCATAGATAAAGTAACTTAGAGCCATCGCAGGGCCAGGATTCAAGCCCAGGGAGTCTGGGTCAGAGTCACCACTCTTGATTTCTACTCAGTCGTGCTCTGGAACTGCTCTGTAGTGCATCATAATTTGGGGCTTTGATAACAGATTTTATCTCACTTCTCCTATTTGAAATGCAAGAAAATGTTTGGATAGTCAGAAAACAGTATACCCTACCCTGAAGTTCCTACAGAATCAGAATGAGGCAAGCGCTTGATATCATTTGCTGTATACTTGGGATTTTCATGTTGAGGTTGTGCTCCCCTGTAAAGTGGGGTAGGAGGAGGTGAGGATGGCTGGTCTGTGTCTCTCACAGTGTCTGTGTCAGGAGTGTTAAATAGAAAGTCACGAGAGTGCCCCTGCCTTGGAAGGTTTCATGTCATTTTAAGACTAATCCCAAGTATTATAAGGATACTGTGTACTTGAGTCTATTTTAAAAGGTTATGTTTCTGGTATACACTAAAGGACTTAAATCTAACTCAGTTGGTAGAGAAAATGGAATTTTGGAATTGCAGTCTTTCTTAGCCTTTGTCTGCGTGATAGATTTAGATTTGGTTCTGAAATTGTCGATTTCTTTTTGCTGTAGGCCGCTTCATTGTTCAGAATGTTTCACCACAGAAGGATGGAGAAAAATCTCGCGTGAAAGTCAAAGTGCGAGTCAATACCCACGGCATTTTCACCATCTCTACAGCGTCGATGGTGGAGAAGGTCCCAGCCGAGGAGAACGAAGTGTCTTCTCTTGAAGCCGACATGGACTGCCAGAATCAGAGGCCACCAGAAAACCCAGATGCTGAGGTAAGTTTGTAGGTAAGCCTTTGAGATTGAATATATAGTTGACTTAATTCTAAGCCTGAAGAGATGGGTAGGAAAAGGTTAAAGTGTGTTTTTCTTCATGGTAATTAAAATTTTCATTAATGATGCCAATAGCAATTACTAGATGATGGTAATGTACAGCCTGGAGTTTGGTGAACTGTGATTAAATTCTGTGTAGCTTTATTTGAACCAGCATGTGACAGTTTGATTCAGAGTGGGCTAAGTTTCTTGGAATTAGATTTTTTAAGACCTAGGCCACATATTGCAAAGTCAGATGCTGACTGATGATTAAGAAATAGAAGACTAAAAAACTGTTCTTTGAAATACATACCAGATATTAAAACTTGTTTTATGTTTGGCTTGTTTTTCAGTCATATGGCAAAAATGAGTTTTATAACTTGCTTGTAGTTACATGGTTTTCTGGGTTGTGAGAGAAAGGAAGTGCAGTATCCGACTAGAGTTTAGAAAGTTGTGAATTGTTCATGATGTTAATTGAGACTTCTGTTAGCCTAAGTGCTGGTTTTACATGGTCAACCAAAGAATTCTAAGAAACTTTTAAATAGATGTGCTCTTATAGTTTGCATTTAGACAGTAACCTTCTGTAGCTTAAATGAAGAGGTAGGTAGGCAGATACAGTGTTTTAGTTCCCATGAGCAAGTGTGACATCCCTGTGGTCAGAGAACTGTTAACCACTGTGACCATTCCTAGAACATTAAGGAACAGGAACATCTGAGCCTTAGCTTTGTTCTCATCAGGAAAAACTTCAGTGTAATGAATTAAATGACCAGTGCCACATACCAGTGCTTTCTCATCTGGCTACAGACACCATTATTCTAACGCCTGTGGTATCCAATCTCTTAGTACCTTTTAGATGTAGATATACCAGGAATGCCTTGCTTCAGGTACTTCAGTGTCTGCCTCAGAATCTTGAGGTTCTGGAAGAAAATTAATGAGAGACTTCAGTCATTGAAGTTAGAATGCTTCAGGCTTCTCCCTAAGATGGGATAAGATCATAACAAGCTCTGATTTACTGGGGGATTGAGGCATCTACTAACACGTAGCATTTGTTCTTTTCTTGGGATTTTTTTGAGGTGTAGACTGTTGGGACATGGAAAGAGAGCGGAGACAGAGAGGGTCTTGCATCTCTAAACTGGAGTGATGAGCCCCCAGGTGATGGATTGTTGGCTCTTTTATGTAACTCCTCAGTCCACCGACATGCAGACACGTTGAGATGTGTGATGGCCGCTGGTGAAGTTACGTTTTGGGAAGTTATTTTTGGGAGAGAGGCCTGGAGTAAACCTACTTGCTTTTGAGAATTAATATCTGTGCAGTGCTAGAGGGGAGCTTCTTGAAGGAGAGTTCTTGTCATCACACCAGTCAAAATGCCTACTACTTGTGTTATTTAACTATTATATTAACTGTTACCGTTCAAAGAATTTCTTACAGGTTACCATATCTAAGAAGTTTTCAAATACTTGTTCGTTATGCTTTTATCCAGTATCTTTTCCCCTCGCCTATTAAGATTTCAGAAATTGAGTGTACTGTCTTTGGTGCCCTGTAACCTTTTCAATTTATACAAGTACACCTGCTTTCTACATCCTTTGTGCCTGGGCTTTCATTTCAGAAAAATATCCAGCAAGACAACAATGAAGCTGGAACACAGCCCCAGGTACAAACTGATGGTCATCAAACCTCACAGTCTCCCCCTTCACCTGAACTTACCTCAGAAGAAAACAAAATCCCAGATGCTGACAAAGTGAGTGACTCTTCTAGTTCATTCCATTAGACAATGTTGCGACGTGGTCATTAATGATATCATTCAATCTGCAGTTTCAAGAGCAAGCACCAAGTTACCTTATTCTATATAGGATTTTTTCTCTCCTATTAGTTTTCTATGTTTTTCAACTGAAACCAGTGAGAGGTACTCCAGCTGAACTATTCTACTTTTTGGACCTGAAAGCTTCTCTTGAATAACTGCCACTCCAGGCAGCCCGGGGCAAATGCATAGCTTTTGTTGTCTTCTCTAGTGCTACAGGTGCCTGCAAATGCCAGCAGCCAAAAGAGACACATCTCAGTGTTGTGTGATGAGTTTCACTCGAAGTCATCCGATGATAAATACATGGGCTATAGGAGTCTAGTAGAACTTTTTTCTCCTCTCAAATTGCCTGTCAAATTTATATAAACTAATTACAACGATCTGGTAATAAGTTTCCATTGTTATTCCAGATCTGTGCTTTGCAGAACTTCGTTCTTTGTGCAGGTTGCATGTCAATTATTCTTTCATTAGAAGTTTGGTTTTCTCTCATTCTGAGGATAGAATTCTTTACCTTCAAATGAATTACTGAATGGTCCATTGGGGTCCAAATACACGTTACTCTTAGTAAAAGTGTCTGGTTTTAAGCTCCCACGCCCTCACTGATCCCCTCGGGGGTCCTGATTCTGATTTCTGAAAGAAGCTGCCGCCGCCTCTTAACAAGTTGGGTGTGGATGGTCTGGCGACGATGGCTCCTTAACTTGAGTGTTCTTCCCCTTCACCTAGTGCTGAGCATTGACTGGCTCCTGCCAGTGGTCTCCATACCTGTTAGAACACGATCCTGGGTGGCCGCTCATGTTCCTAGCTGTAAGTGGGACCACTAGTGCCAAACCCTTTGGGGTGTTATCACAGACCCCCTTGGAGTGTCCCTAGTCCGTGCCGTGTGCCATTTTGTGATGCGTTGGTTTTGTCAGCAGTTGGTTTGATGTTGTACTGCCCAGCTTAGCCTCCATGCCTGTGGCTGTCATCCGTTTGATTCCCAGTATCGGCTGCACTCCTGTGTTTTTGCCAGGTGTAGGTGTTACTTTCTTTCTCGTGTTCCGTGAGCCCCAGAGCATGCACAGTGTATTGTGGGGGTGGTGGTGGGGTTCTCATGCTCCCTGGAGGGGAGACGACAGGGATGCGGCAGGCTGGCTGACAGGATCCTCCTCGTGACCCAGCTCTCAGCACTCCACAGACAAGTGATCTCTCAGGAACGCAGAAACAGAAGCCTGGAAAACACGCCTGAAAAACAGTCTCTGTCCTTGTGATTGTCAAGCCATTGAGCCTCTTTCAAGTCCCAGTTTCTTTTATTTTATTTATTTATTTTTTTGAATCAGTTTCTTTTATAGAGTCTGAAATTTTAGCATCCTTCGTGACTCCCCCGAGTTAACCAGTGTCAGTTCCTGTTGGGCCTCGTGGGCTCGTCTGTTGCTGTTTTACCCGCAGCCAGTCAGGGTGCATGTCAAATGCCCCTTGGTTTCTCCTCATCTATTGTACAGCTGAGTTTGCTAAAGTTGTGCTCTTTGTCATTATTGTCTAGAAGAACCTGCAGAAATGAAAATGCTAAGAACATCTTGGAAAATTAAAGGCCATAGGAGATACTTACTTCTTTAGCCCTGTATTTACATATTTTGGAAAAACTTAACAGTAAACGTAGCTTTTGCTACATTATTCCATTTGCTGTTTTAAGACTGTAAACATTTTTTTTGATCTTGCAGAGTTGCTTATGAGAAGTGGTATAACTCAATGGCAGATAATAGAGATAAGGAGATGGATGTATACACACACACATATATGTGTGTTTATAACGTCCAAATTCAGGGAATTTTAAAAGGCACTCATCAGTGTACTAATAATTGTAGCTGGAATACAGGGACTCAAATATATATTACAGGAATAGAGTGGATCCTAGCATGCTTAGCAGCTGGTCAGTCTTGTCTGTGGTTACTGTTAAGATTACAGACTATAATTTAAAGAAGTGGTAATTTAGTAGTATTTTTGACTTTGCCAAGTCATAAACATCGCTTAAAGGGATTAGAAAGTTAAGGACCTGTAAAGAAAAGCTTTAGCCAGAGAGATTAAATTTGAGATGAAGAATGTTCTGGTGAATTCTTGAAGGGGGAAGTACAGCAGGTATAAGTGTAATTGCAGCCCTGATTTAAAATGGGTGGGTGGGTAGGAGTTAGATGATTTTACACATTCTTCCAGCTTTATGATTTTAGGGATTTCACTTTTGCCTGAGTCCTCAGTAAGTATGGTGGGGATATTTCTCTTATTCAAGAACTATTTAAGAATTTTTCTTTTTCTTTTTTTTTTTTTTTTTAAACCCCCTCTTTCCAAGGCTAATGAGAAGAAAGTTGACCAACCTCCAGAAGCTAAAAAACCCAAAATAAAGGTGGTGAATGTTGAGTTGCCTATTGAAGCCAACTTGGTCTGGCAGTTAGGGAAAGACCTTCTGAACATGTATATTGAAACAGAGGTAATTACTTCACTTAAATATTTTTATTTTGGAATATATTTATTTGTTTGGCCCTGTTAGGTAAATGGCTATAATTCTTAACATTTCATAAGTTTTATACAACTTTTAGGGGCAAAATGAAGCCAAAAACTAATGGTTTTTAGTTAAATATTTTTAGCAAGTTTTTTTTTTCCCCTAATATTTTTGCAACTTTATTAAAGAAATCGATACCATAGGTCATTCTGCTTGGTGTAAAATTGATTGCCCAGGTTCTTGTGAAGCAATTGAGTGCTAATATCTTCTAGCACAGAGCACAATACCATTAGTATGTCAGGCCACACTAAATATTTCTGTTAAAATGCATTGTGTAGTTTGGATAGGTGAAATGATTGAGACTCTGTTTTCCTTTACTGAGATGGGACCATTGTGTTTAGAAATTTAATAATCCCTTTTTCTGTTTGATAAATAATATGTTTGTTTGTGCATGCTAAGTAGCTTCAGTCGTATCTGACTCTTTGACCCCATGGACTGTAGCCCGCCAGGCTCCTCTGTCCATGGAGTTCTCCAGGCAAGAATACTGGAGTGGGTTGCCATTTCCCCCTCCAGGGGATCTTTCCGACCAAGGGGTCAAACCTGCGTCCCTTGTGTCTCCTACATTGGCAGGCGGGCTCTTTACCACTAGCACTAGTAATGTGGTGGCAAAATTGTGTGGCCATTACACATTGGCCAGTATTAATCCCAGTAGGAGACAACCATATAACTACATAAAACAAACACAACTGTATAAAAACAGTAGATAACTTTTGTTCCCTTAATGTTAATCTGAATTGTGAAAGTTACATAATTTATTGCGCTCAGCTGTGTCCAACTCTTTGTGGCCCCGTGGCCTGTAGCCTGCCAGGTTTCTCTGTCCATGGGGTTTCCCAGGCAAGAATACTGGAGTGGGTTGCCGCTTCCTGGTCCAGGGGATCATCCCGACCCAGGGATCGAACCTGCATCACTTGCGTCTCCTGCATTGGCAGGTGGATTCTTTACCACTAGTGCCACCTGGGAAGCCCTTATACAATTTATCATATAATGTTAAAAACAAAAAACCCCTCATTCTGTGTATTTATAAGATGAAGAACTGTGTAGGAATCATTGGGAGAATCTTGTGAGGTATAAATTAGAACTGTTAAAACTGATTTGGGGCGGGGAGGGGGCAGTATAATTGTTGACTTTGTCATCTCCAGAATCTAAGTAGTTAAAATTCAGTTGCGTTTAGCAGAAGACTGGAGTTAACCTTTTCTGTCTCTGGACAGGGTAAGATGATAATGCAGGACAAATTGGAAAAGGAGAGAAACGACGCTAAGAACGCGGTGGAGGAGTATGTGTACGAGTTCAGAGACAGGCTGTGTGGGCCATACGAGAAGTTCATATGCGAACAGGTGTGTTGAGGGCTGTGTTCTTATTCAGATAATCGCACTTTGAAGTTCTTAATACCAAATTTGATGTTTAAAACCTCTACTAGATTGCATAACTTGAGCTTTTTGAAAACAGACAGCTTGATACAGAAATCGTATAAACAGAGTCATGGAGAGAGAGGCTAACTAGCAGTGTGCAGTTTTATACTAGATTATCCTAGTGACTACCATTGAAAAAAGAACCTACCAGCACTTTTATTCATAGTCTGCAACGTCACAGTCACTGGGGGGTAGAAGCGTAAATAGGAGAAAACCCTTGCTTTCGAAGACCTCAGAGCCTTGGTTGTTCTGCCATCGCTTTATCCCATGAGGCTTGCTCATCCAGTCATTCCAGAGCTTGTCAGGGACCGTAAATCCCAGAGCAGAAGCGTGTCTGTGGAAGATGGGCCTTGGAGAAAAATTGGGCTAGTTATAGAAGTCCAGGGTGGATTTGTGGTATGACTTTACTCAACCTAAAGCTAGAGCATAACCACATGCTTTCCGAGTTGATTAGGAATGACAGTTGTGTGCAGTGATGGAACTATCAATTTGGCTTAGGTTCCCTTTCAGTATTTGGTGATTGTGGAAGTGAGTAGGAAGTTACTAACCACAACCTAATTGTTTTGGAGAATTGGAAGAAAACTGCTCTTCTATGACGACATTTTAGTGTACAAATTGTGCAGAGTTGAACTTCTAAAATTTATTTTAAGTCCATAAGAGCAGTTTACCACAACTTTTCAAACATCCTTATGTGAAGAGAGACTAGCCTAAGACTAACTCCCTCCCCTGTGTAAAATACTGTCTGGAGCAAGGTGTGGCATGTTTTTGCACCTTGATGTTTTTCAGTGAAGAGAATCCAGGTAATCAGGTTTGCCATCCCAGAAATAAGATGAGCTTGATACTGAACACTTCTGAGGATGCCGTTTTGTCATGAAAGCTTTTAAAGTAAGGTAGCCACTAATACTGGTTTTCGTGTTCTGTATATAGGATCATCAGAAGTTTCTGAGGCTGCTCACAGAGACTGAGAACTGGCTCTATGAAGAAGGGGAGGACCAGGCTAAGCAGGCATATGTTGACAAGCTGGAGGAATTAACGGTAGGCCCTTCTCTTCCCTGGAAAGTGGTACTTGTGTTTCAGACTGTAGACTTCTAAAATATAATTACTGCGAATACTAATTTATCACATTTGGTTTTAGAAAATCGGCACTCCAATTAAAGTTCGGTTTCAAGAAGCTGAAGAAAGGCCGAAAATATTTGAAGAACTAGGACAGAGGCTCCAACACTATGCCAAGATAGCAGCTGACTTTAGAAATAATGTAAGTCTCTGTACACAGTGAGGACATGAACCCTGGCTTTACAAGCTACTGCTTAAGTGGAGGAGTCTTCATTGTGAACAGATGGTCTTAAGTCAGAAATTAGGTTTTGGTGTGTGAGACGAGAAGTTATTGATAGATTTGAACTTCATGGAAAATTGGGTCCATTAGATGTTACCATTAAATACTTGATTCTACAGAATGGCCATGTTTTCCCATTTAGGATGAGAAATACAACCATATTGATGAGTCTGAAATGAAAAAGGTTGAGAAGTCTGTTAATGAAGTGATGGAGTGGATGAATAATGTCATGAATGCCCAGGCTAAAAAGAGTCTTGATCAAGATCCCGTTGTGCGTGCTCAGGAAATTAGAGCAAAAATAAAGGT
This sequence comes from Neotragus moschatus, assembly GCA_006410615.1. NCBI lineage: Eukaryota > Metazoa > Chordata > Mammalia > Artiodactyla > Bovidae > Neotragus > Neotragus moschatus. The sequence continues at coordinate 120,912 of SJYA01001865.1, read as the reverse complement.
GAGTGTCACTGTCCAGTGTTTACTGCTGTGGTTTCGTAGGGGTTCTGGTTGCAACGATTTGAACCTTGAGAATAGCCATTTTTCTTTAAATCTTTTTACCTCATCCAAAGATCAGATTTCTTAATGGTTCGTTATTGATACTACAAAATGGTAAGTTTCATCCAATTTCTATTTCTTCGTTTATTCATTTAGCTCAACAAATACATTTGTTGAGCTTCTGCCATGTGCCCAGCTGTTGTTCTAGGAGTTAAACTGTCAGTGCACAAGGAAAGTCCCTAATCCTGTGGAGGTTGCCTGCCGGTGGCCTCCACAGTGAAGACTTGACAGTAAACAAGTGTGGAAGGGTGTCAGGCTGTGTTAAATACCAAGGGGAAAAATAGTCAGAAGGGTCTAGGAAACCTGGAGATGGGGAGAGTCCCAGGGTGGTATTTTATCAGGGAACGTCTTGCTGAGTTCATGAGGCTTGAAGGAAGTTGGTAAGAAAACCAAGGAAGGTGCTCTGTCTGGAAGAATGCTCAAACACAGAGAAGGTTAACATGAGCCTTTGAGGTCATGGGCTATAAGCTTGAATTCCAGCTCTTTGCTCACTACTTTTTCTGTTCCTAAGGTTAAGTTACTTAACCTCTCCTCTGTAGGAGATGATACCTTTTAATACTTGCTATGAGGAGTAAATGGGTTAATAATAAACTGAATAGTTAGCAAGTGCCTGACACTTTGTAGATGAATATTTATATATCTGGATCAGGTGTCAAGCTATAGTTTTAGGCCAATGTATTGAGCAAGTAGAATTCTTTGAGATCTGTATGATTGGAGTTGGTTGAAAAATACTGGTTTAAGTATGTAGGAAAGTAATTGAAAACATATTGGAGTTAGTCTGATTCTTAGTTTTGTTTTCCTTTCTTAGGAGTTGAATAACACTTGTGAACCTGTTGTAACACAACCCAAACCAAAAATCGAATCGCCCAAACTGGAAAGAACTCCAAATGGCCCAAGTACTGATAAAAAGGAAGAGGACTTCGACGGCAAAAGCAATTTCAGTGCTGAACCTCCACATCAGAATGGAGAATGTCACCCTAACGAGAAGAGTTCCATTAATATGGACTTGGACTAGATGACGTGAAACTGATTCCGTCCTTCAATTAATAAAATATTTTTGCCATAGTATGTGATTCTACATGACATACTGAGACTATTTATATTTTCTTTTTTAAGGATGTTTGGAAATTTTGTGTATTATATGGAAAAAGAAGAAGCTTAAGTCTGTAGTCTTTATGATCCTAAAAGGGAAAATTGCCTTGGTAACTTTCAGATTCCTGTGGAATTGTGAATTCATACTAAGCTTCTGTGCAGTATTACCATTTGCATCACTGAGGATGAAATTGACTTTTGTCTTTGGAGAAAATAAAGTGTACTGCTTGTTCACGAGGGCTGTGATTAAACTCTTTAAAGCATTTGTTCCTGCCAAGGTAGTTTTCTTGCATTTTGCTCTCCATTGCAGCATGTGTGTGGGTGTGGATGTTTATAAACAAGACTAAGTCTGATTTCATAAGGGCTTTCTAAAATTAATTCTGTCCAATAGAATATGACTTTTGCTTTGGTATTATATTAAAAATCCATTGACTAAAAGCAAAAGCTAGTGAAATGTGTTAGCAGCATGCAGATCAAAATCTTTAAAATATATCTCTTGTTATACAGTGCGTTGTCATGTGAAGGTGTACCATGGAAGAAACACTGATTCTGTTTGTAACTGATATTGTGAAGCCTCTTATGAGCTTTAAAATAAAGTTCATCTTATGGTGTCATTTCTAAACATTTTTGTCACTAATTTAAAAATGGGATGGGGGAAGCATGATATTATAACCTGTGAAAATCCAACTTCTTTGCTGTTTCCTACATATGCTATTGCTTTTGTAAATGAGAATGATCCTCACCCTGATTAAAAAAAAAAAGCATATATTGATTACAGATTTTTTTAAACTATAGAGTTAAATATAACTCATCTACCACCCAGAAAAGCAAACTCGTATGGTTATTCCAGCCTTTCTCTCCTGAAAGTGGTGTGTGTCTTTTAAAGCTCTGTATATCAGAGGATTTGGAAAAAATGGTCAGATGTTCCATACATTCTTCTGGACTGGCCATGTGCCATGTGGGAGCTAGTTCCCTGACCAAGGATCGAACCTACTCCCCCTACGTTGGAATCACAGAGTCTTATTAGCCTCTGGACCACCAGGGACGTTCTTGGTCAGGTGTAAACCACTTCACTGTTAGTAATACTGAGTCCCATTAGAATAACTGGTTCCAGTATGGGTGGGCTTTATCGTAGTCTAAACAATGCTGCAGCGAAAACTTAGGACAACACAGAGGCTGTGTTGAGGGTTGGGTAGGGAGAAGGCCTGCATGCTTAGGATGGGTAACTGACAACCACGCTGCACACTGATGTCCAGCAGTCCCTCCCTCACCAACGGTGGAGTTCATCTACCTGCTGCCACCCCCGAGGTGAATTTACAAGATCACGTGGGAAGTTGGTCAGAGTGTAAAGCCTACACTCAGGACAGCCATTCTACCCGAGGTGACATGTCTTCATTTGTGTAGTGATAACTTTCACACTAAATGTGCTCATTAGTGTTTCATCAATGGAAACACTAGTTTCTCATATGTAATGTTTAAACATCAGTTTCTGCATGAAGTATTCTTAATCTTCCTTGTGGCTCAGATGGTAAAGAAGCTGCCTGCAATGCAGGAGACCTGGGTTCAATCCCTAGATCCAAACCACTCCGATAGTCTTGTCTGGAGAATCTCATGGGTAATGGAGCCTGGTGGGCTATGGTCCATGGGGTCCCAAAGAGTTGAACATGACTGAGTGGCTAACACTTTCACTTTCTTTCATAAGAATCTTAACCATTCTCCAGGTAGCTAAACACTTTACCACTTTGTAATATCTTAAGTCTTGCCATCTAGAACCTTACATTTATGTGTAATCTATGGGTTTTCATGGTTTTCCTTATGTTCTCTTAATGTAACATACATTCAGTGGGTATACATTTACCCATTGAGAGGTGAACACTGCTCTGTGTACAATCGGGAAACTCAAAGATTTTTTAAAGTATGAATGGAAAAACTTTTTTCTTCTGTCTGTCCCCAAATAGCACCTGGTGATAATGGAGAAAGTACCTACCCAGTGTAAATGGTCAGAAATTTTCTGTAGCGTCACTTTCTATAAATATGAAGCAGAATCTCAAAAAAATGGGTCAACTTGCCACAGTTTGCAGGCCTCAGAACCGCATTTTTGGCTGTGGGGAGAATGCATTGTCATGTTGACTGTTTTGAGTACTTGTTAATATCATACCTAGTAATCACCTAGAATCCCCAGGACCTAGATCAGTTTGGATAAATGTTCTATTTAACAAAGGAGTAGATTTTATAATTTTCCTTTAGATTGTCACTTTGGGACTGTTTCTGGAAACGTCTAGTCATTCTAGTAGTTGAACTTTGAACGTTGAATCTGGTTCATCTTAAACACTGGTAAAGCCACAATTAACTCACTTTCTTGGGTAATGTCCCCCAGACTGACTTGATTTCCATTGTCCTTGATTCCTTATCAAAAAGAAATGTAATATACCCCTCTATGAAATAGCCTGTGGACAGTTACTTTCTGAAAGTAAAAATACATTTCGCATTCAGTTAACATGATCAACGACCACTCACTTTTATCAGCAGCTTTTGAGAAATTTTTTCTGATGTTAAACACTTGTCAATTTACATGCAGACTTCTGTCTTGCTTGTGTTTGCTGTGGAGGAATATCTTACTTTATGGAATCAGCACAAAACAGTCATGTCATAGTTTTATGGGGAACACTGAGTCTTAATGTTTGGAGAGATTCGTTTTCTCCTAGTGGGCAAGATGATGAGAAAGTTTCCCCATGCTATTTATTGCTATGTGCAATGGCTTTGTTGTGGTCTAATTTTTACTAGCCCTGGGTGCTTGCTAAAAGACAACTAGTGGTAAAGAACCGGCCTGCCACTGCAGGAGACATGAGAGACTCAGGTTCAATCCTTGGGTCGGGAAGATCCACTGGAGGAGGAAATGGCAACCCACTTCAGTATTCTTGCCTGGAGAATCCCATGGACTGGGGAGCCTGGTGGGCTACAGTCTGTGGGATCGCAGAATCAGACACAACTGAAGCAACTGAGCGCAGTTATTTTTGAGTCTGCATGTGGTCTTTGAACAGTATAAGCATGTGTAGTATAACAAAACTTTAGGATACATTTAGCTTTGCCGGTCACTGGTGGTTTTACTTTCCTAGAACTGTAGTATAACATGGGCCCCTTAATTTTTCTGCTGAAGGACTAGGGGTAGTATAGTGGAAAGAGCACATTTTGGGGGTAGGAAAAGATTTGGTTTTTCATCCGAGAATCTAAACTTCTGCTCCCACCCCCACTGGCTCCAGCACTGTGGTTTTGGGGCAGATCGTGTAACTTTTCTGAATCTCCATTTCCTCATCCAAATCTAGAGAACATAAACTGAGTCCGTTTCTCATGTGGATTCCTCTAAGGCAGGGTCTTTCAGCCTCAGCTCTATTGATATTTTAATCTGGGTAATTTTTAAAAAAATTTAACACTCGTTTTTATGTAAACACTGGATATTTTGTTCATCGTGAACTTTTTAACTTGAATTTTTAAAGTACAGTTGATTTACAATATTAGTTTCAGGTGTTCAACATAGTGATTCAAAATGTTTATAGATTACATTCCATTTATCCTGGGGCTTCCCAGGTGATGCAGTGGTGAAGAATCCGCCTGCCAATGCAGGAGACGTGGATTCGATCTCTGGGTGGGGAGGATCCCCTGGAGAAGGAAATGGCAACCCACTCCAGTATTCGTGCCTGAAAACCCTATGGACAGAGGAGCCTGGCAGGCTACAGGCCATGGGGTTGCAGAGTCAGACGTGACTGAACACACAATCACCTTATATTTCATTTAAGGTTGCAACATTTTGGCTATATTCCCTGTGCTATCCGATGTATTCTGCTTCTTTACGATGCACAGTGGTCTGTATGAGCTGGGTAGTTCTTTGTCGTGGGGGGCCACCCTGAGCGGTGAAGCATGTTTAGCAGCATCCCCACCCTCTACCCACTGGAAGCCCTTGTTGAGACAACCACAGATGACCCTGTCCCTTGAGGACTTCAGCTCTAGGGAAAGTGGCTTTGGACGTCAAAATCCTACACAAAGAGAAGAAAGTATACTGGCACTTACTGAATGCATTCTAGTGAGCCGGCTCTGTGCTCTTCCTCAGGGGCCATGATAATTCTCTCAGCTCTTTTATTGGTGGGAAAATGAGGTGAAAGATCATCTGACCAAGTTAAAAGATTAATCAGAACTTCTGACAGACTCCAAAGCCCACGTTCTTCTGTATGTGGTAGTAGGGTGAGCATAACATGCACTTACCCAGGCCGAGAAGCTGATCAGCACTGTCAAACCATACTTTCATCCTCACTGAAGACTCTAAATGTGAGTTCTCCAAACCTTTTCTCTGAAATTACCCATAAAGGTCAATCATGTTAGGATTTGCTGTGTTTTCACCAGGCTGTACCCAGTTTTCCAACCTGTACTTAAATGAAACACTACAGCTTTTCTTTACTAAATAAATATTCTTAATCTGGTGTTTTCAAACCTGATCAAGATCAGAATCTTTCCTAGGGGGAAAAAGAAAAAGTAAAATATCAGTGCATCAGAAGGAGGCGAGGAATTATTTATTGAATGCTTTTGTTTGACAATTGCAATTGTTCCTTTGAAGAACAAGAAACAAGCTTGCCTTTTCTTTGACCGTTATGTTAGTAATAGTGATTCACAACACTGACTGTGTTTCAGAATTTCTCAGGGGCTTATAAAAATGTAAACCCACTCTCAGAGATTCTGACTGAATTGGTCTGGATGGGAACGAGGCAGCCAGATGACTGTAATGTATGAACTGAAGGACCGCTGGACTGTGAGCCATCCTATGTGATAACTGACATCTCAGCCCTAAGAACTAGAAGTTTCATTTTCTGATCACTGATGCTGTATTTGAAGGATAAACTAATGTGCTTATCCATTTATGTGTTTCTGTACTTAGCCTTTTCCCACTGACTATAGATGTTTACCACCCCTCACCCCAACAACTTCTGTACAAACACATCCTCCATCCCAGACATTTCCTACAAATATGGTTTTGTCTTTTATTATTAAAAATAAGTAAAGTGCAGAGAATCAGGAAAAAAAACCCTCTCTGTACTGAGTCCTGACTCCAACTGAGTTAGAAGGCAGTAGGGCTTCCCTAGTGCAGAGTACATCATGCGAAATACCAGGCTGGATGAAGCACAAGCTGGAATCAAGATTGCTGGGAGAAATATCAATAACCTCAGATATGCAGATGACCCTTGTGGCAGAAAGGGAAGAAGAATTAAAGAGCCTCTTGATGAAAGTGAAAGAGGTGAGTGAAAAAGTTGGCTTAAAACTCAACCACATTCAGAAAACTAAGACCATGGCATCTAGTCCCATCAGTTCAGTTCAGTCACTCAGTCATGTCTGACTCTTTGCAACCCCATGAATCACAGCACACCAGGCCTCCCTCTCCATCACCAACTGCCAGAGTCCACCAAACCCATGTCCATTGAGTCGGTGATGCCATCCAACCATCTCATCCTCTGTCGTCCCTTTCTCCTCCTGTCCTCACTCTCCCAGCATCAGGGTCTTTTCAAATGAGTCAGCTCTTTGCATCAGATGGCCAAAGTATTGGAGTTTCAGCTTCAACATCAGTCCCACCGATGAATACCCAGGACTGATCTCCTTTAGGATGGACTTATTAGATCTCCTTGCAGTCCAAGGGACTCTCAAGAGTCTTCTCCAACACCATAGTTCAAAAGCATAAATTCTTTGGTGCTCAGCTTTCTTTATAGTCAAACTCCCACATCCATACATGACCACTGGAAAAACCATAGTCTTGACCAGACAGAACTTTGTTGACAAAGTAATGTTTCTGCTTTTTAATATGCTGTCTAAGTTGGTCATAACTTTCCTTCAAAGGAGTAAGCGTCTTTTAATTTCATGGCTGCAGTCACCATCTGCAGTGATTTTGGAGCCCAGAAAAATAAAATCAGCCACTGTTTTCACTGTTTCCCCATCTATTTGCCATGAAATGATGGGACCAGGTCCCATGATCTTAGTTTTCTGAATGCTGAGCTTTAAGCCAACTTTTTCACTCTCCTCTTTTACTTTCAAGAGCCTCTTTTGTTCTTCACTTTCTGCCACAAGGGTGGTGTCATCTGCCTCTGAGGTTATTAATGTTTCTCCCGGCAATCTTGATTCCAGCTTATGCTTCCTCCAGCCATCACTTCATGGCAAATAGATGGGGGAACTTTATTTTGGGGGGCTCCAAAATCACTGCAGATGGTGACTGCAGCCATGAAATTAAAAGATGCTTGCTCCTTGGAAGAAAAGCTATGACCAACCTAGACAGCATATTAAAAAGCAGAGACATTACTTGCCTGACAAGGTCTGTCTAGTCAAAGCTATGATTTCTCCAGTAGTCATGTATGGATGTGAGAGTTGGATTATAAAGAAGCTGAGTGACGAAGAATTGATGCTTTGATCTGTGGTGTTGGAGAAGACTCTTGAGAGTCCCTTGGACTGCAAAGAGATTCAACCAATCAATCCTAAAGGAGATCAGTCCTGAATATTCATTGGAAGGACTGATGCTGAAGCTGAAACTCCAATACTTCCACCACCTGATGAGAATCCACTCATTGGAAAAGACCTTAATGCTGGGAAAGATTGAAGGTGGGAGGAGAAGGGGACGACGGAGGATGAGATGGTTGGGTGGCATCACTGACACGATGAACATGAGTTTGAGCAAGCTCTGGGAGTTGGTGATGGGCAGGGAAGCCTGGCAGTCCATGGGATCGCAGAGTCAGACATGACTAAACTGAACTGAACAGTGGCTCAAATGGTAAAAAATCTGTCCGCAATGCGGGAGACCCAAGTTTGATCCCTAGGTTGGGAGATGTGGAAAAGGAAATGGTGACCCACTCCAGTATTCTTGCCTGGAGAATTCCATGCACAGAAGGGCCTAACAGACTACAGTCCATGGGGTTGCAAAGAGTTGGACATGATTCAGTGACTAACATACACACATACTGCATGGTAAAGTAAGTGTTTGTGTGGCTTTTTCATCAAGCACTCATTGCTTTATGCTCTGGCCCCACTTTTTACACTCGGCACGGCCTTGGCATTGGTTTTCCTTGGGCAGTTTCCTCTGTGAGATGGGTTTGTCTCTCCATGAAGTGGTTGTGAGGATTAAAGGAGAGAAGTGTTTGGTGATGTTCAGTTCAGTTCAGTTGCTCAGTCGTGTCTGGCTCTTTGCGACCCCATGGACTGCAGCACACCAGGCTTCCCTGTCCATCGCTAACTCCTGGAACTTGCTCAAACTCATGTCCATCGAGTCGGTGATGCCATCCAACCATCTCATCCTCTGTCGTCCCCTTCTCCTGCTGCCTTCGATCATTCCCAGCATCAGGGTCTTTTCAAATGAGTCAGCTCTTTGCATCAGGTGGTGGAAGTATTGGAGTTTCAGCTTCAGCATCAGTCCTTCCAATGAATATTCAGGACTGATCTCCTTTAGGATNTTGACCAGACAGAACTTTGTTGACAAAGTAATGTTTCTGCTTTTTAATATGCTGTCTAAGTTGGTCATAACTTTCCTTCAAAGGAGTAAGCGTCTTTTAATTTCATGGCTGCAGTCACCATCTGCAGTGATTTTGGAGCCCAGAAAAATAAAATCAGCCACTGTTTTCACTGTTTCCCCATCTATTTGCCATGAAATGATGGGACCAGGTCCCATGATCTTAGTTTTCTGAATGCTGAGCTTTAAGCCAACTTTTTCACTCTCCTCTTTTACTTTCAAGAGCCTCTTTTGTTCTTCACTTTCTGCCACAAGGGTGGTGTCATCTGCCTCTGAGGTTATTAATGTTTCTCCCGGCAATCTTGATTCCAGCTTATGCTTCCTCCAGCCATCACTTCATGGCAAATAGATGGGGGAACTTTATTTTGGGGGGCTCCAAAATCACTGCAGATGGTGACTGCAGCCATGAAATTAAAAGATGCTTGCTCCTTGGAAGAAAAGCTATGACCAACCTAGACAGCATATTAAAAAGCAGAGACATTACTTGCCTGACAAGGTCTGTCTAGTCAAAGCTATGATTTCTCCAGTAGTCATGTATGGATGTGAGAGTTGGATTATAAAGAAGCTGAGTGACGAAGAATTGATGCTTTGATCTGTGGTGTTGGAGAAGACTCTTGAGAGTCCCTTGGACTGCAAAGAGATTCAACCAATCAATCCTAAAGGAGATCAGTCCTGAATATTCATTGGAAGGACTGATGCTGAAGCTGAAACTCCAATACTTCCACCACCTGATGAGAATCCACTCATTGGAAAAGACCTTAATGCTGGGAAAGATTGAAGGTGGGAGGAGAAGGGGACGACGGAGGATGAGATGGTTGGGTGGCATCACTGACACGATGAACATGAGTTTGAGCAAGCTCTGGGAGTTGGTGATGGGCAGGGAAGCCTGGCAGTCCATGGGATCGCAGAGTCAGACATGACTAAACTGAACTGAACAGTGGCTCAAATGGTAAAAAATCTGTCCGCAATGCGGGAGACCCAAGTTTGATCCCTAGGTTGGGAGATGTGGAAAAGGAAATGGTGACCCACTCCAGTATTCTTGCCTGGAGAATTCCATGCACAGAAGGGCCTAACAGACTACAGTCCATGGGGTTGCAAAGAGTTGGACATGATTCAGTGACTAACATACACACATACTGCATGGTAAAGTAAGTGTTTGTGTGGCTTTTTCATCAAGCACTCATTGCTTTATGCTCTGGCCCCACTTTTTACACTCGGCACGGCCTTGGCATTGGTTTTCCTTGGGCAGTTTCCTCTGTGAGATGGGTTTGTCTCTCCATGAAGTGGTTGTGAGGATTAAAGGAGAGAAGTGTTTGGTGATGTTCAGTTCAGTTCAGTTGCTCAGTCGTGTCTGGCTCTTTGCGACCCCATGGACTGCAGCACACCAGGCTTCCCTGTCCATCGCTAACTCCTGGAACTTGCTCAAACTCATGTCCATCGAGTCGGTGATGCCATCCAACCATCTCATCCTCTGTCGTCCCCTTCTCCTGCTGCCTTCGATCATTCCCAGCATCAGGGTCTTTTCAAATGAGTCAGCTCTTTGCATCAGGTGGTGGAAGTATTGGAGTTTCAGCTTCAGCATCAGTCCTTCCAATGAATATTCAGGACTGATCTCCTTTAGGATGGGCTGGTTGGATTTCCTTGCAGTCCAAGGGACTCTCAAGGGTCTTCTCCAACACCACGGTTCAAAGCATCAATTCTTCGGCACCCAGCTTTCTTTGTAGTCTAACTCTCACATCCATAGATGACTACTGGAGAAACCATAGCTTTGATAGATGGACTTTTGTTAGTCAAGTAATGTCTCTGCTTTTTAATATGCTGTCTAGGTGGGTCATAGCTTTTCTTCCAAGGAGCCAGCGTCTTTTAATTGGTGATGCTGATGCAGGGCAGACACCCAGTGAGGGTTACTGTAGCCACGACCGGAGGGCTCTGTCTTCCGTCTGGCCCTTGCTAGTTTTCTTTTCCACCATCAGTGCATATCCTGTTTACTCCTCACCTCCCACCACTGCACACACACAAACACACCAGTTCTTTAAAAAATTCTTCCCTTTCATGTTTTCTGTGGAAAGTGTGGCTTTTTAAATGACACGGGCAGTCAGCTCCTGCCTTTCTTCCTGCTCGGTGAACCAACCAGCCACTCACTATGGGTTTAGTGGAAATGTAGGATCTGCTTTCACTGCCCAGGGCTACCTCTCTGCTAACCACGTCCAGGCCAGGGAATGTTCGGAAAGGCAGATGGGGGGGGGGTCACAGATGTCTCTCGGGAATCTCTCCGACTTGACAGTCCATAAACAGGGGACAATATCTTCCCAGCTCCAAAGATGCGGTGATTGTCAGAATTGGTGGATTGTCTATTAACATAAAAAGCTTCTCTTCAAGAGTCGCTTTGATGATCTTCTTTTCCCTTCACGTGACAACAGTCTCAGAGTAGCATTCTTTTTTTTTTTCTCCACATTTTAATTTAGTTGAAAGCTTAGTGCACGGAACCCAGGACCAGTCACTACAAGTCTCACCCAACATCTTCACCACAAAGCTTCTTAGCACAGGGACCTCGTCTTCCCAGCGGCAAGTCCAGTCTCAAGTCTGAGGACTCTCTTGTGGTCATGATAGTATTGTCAGGTTCAATGTCCCCCAGATGTCCTTTACAACTATTTTTTTTTTTTTGGATTCAAGATACAACCGAGGATTATATGCTTCATTTGGTTGTTATAATCTGCTCAACACTTTTTAAAAATGAAACCAGTTTTGTTTCAGAATGTGGGGTATTTCATAGTAATACTATAGGTGGCTCAGTGGTAAAGAATCTGCCTGCCAAGCAGAAGATGCAGGTTTGACCCCTGGAGGAGGAGATGGCAACCCACACTAGTGTTCTTGCCTGGGGAATCCAATGGGCAGAGGAGCCTTGCAGGCTACAGGCCAAGGGGTTGCAAAGAGTTGGACACGACTTAGCAACTAAACAACAGCAAAAATAGCAGTTCTAAATGTAAACATTTTGCCTAAAGGATAGCTTTATTAGACAACTAGCAGATGGTCTTTATCAAATAATTTTTGTTAGTACTTGTATCCACTTAAATAGACAAAAGCAGCATTCATTAAATGTGGCTCATCAACCAAAAGGTTCATATAAAATTTGTAGAATGTACTTGTTAAATTATATCTTTATAAAAGCCACTGGGTTGATCCAGCGATAAGGTCATAAACTCTCTTCCACTAGGACACAATATATGACCAGGCATAAACAGTCCCAATGCTTAACAGCTGCAAAAATAAGATCTAGACCAACAAGGACTTATCACATAGCACAGGGAACTCTGCTCAGTATTCTATAATAACCTATACGGGAAAAGAACTTGAAAAAGAATATATACTTGTATATGTATAAGTGAATCACACTGCTGTACACCTGAAACTGATACAACATTGTTAACCGACTATACTCCATATAAAATTTAAAAATCTTTTAATTATTTAAAAACTAGAATAGAAGATCTCTGGTTGACAAATGCTATTGTTTTAATGGAACATAGGTGTGTGTCCTGCACATAACTGGTCTACACACTTCCCATGAACAGCTAATGTGTTCTGGTCACGCTCACCAGGACTGCTTGTCTTCCTGGAATTTCTCTCTGCCTGGCAGTCCTGGGTCCTCTGGAGGGGCCGTTGCCTTTACCACACTAAGCAGGCCTCCAGGTTTATGGTGCATCGTTAAAGAACTTGCAAAACACAGAACATGAAGCCCCCTGCCCTTCCCCACTGTGCTTGCTGAAGTCTTGCTTCCTGGGCAGGACGGGAAGCCCCCAGCAGACACACACCTCCCTGTGTCAGAGTCCAGAGAACACTTGTGATGGGGACCCTCCTGGGGCCCAGATATGCCCAGGGGTGGGCTCTGTAAGAGCTCGGCCACTGCCCTGAAAGCGGTGGGTGGAGTGGAGGGGAGGTCACTTCTCAGAACAGGGGGCTGCAGCTCCCAGAAGAGGAAACGCACACACACACCCTACTGGCCCCACCTCCACAGCCCAACCGGTTTACTCCCTCCCTAGACCTCTCTCTCCTCAGGAATCCTGGCCAAACCTCCTGCCAACCTCCCTTAACTCTCCCTGGGGAGCTCCCTTTGTGTCTACTCCTGACTCATTGGACAAGAATCTGAGCAAACTCCAGGAGATAGTGAAGGACAAAGGAGTCTAGCGGGTGTGCTGCAGTCCATCGGGCTACAGAGTCAGGCATGACTGAGCAACAAAATAACAACAACAATGATCTCTTTACATTTCTCTCTCCCAGTGCACTGTGTGTTCCTAAGACAGGAAGAGAGTTTCTTATCCTATCCATGTCCTCCAGAGCTTAGGGTACAGCCTGACGCATAGGTGAAATGTTAACTAAAGGAATAAATGAAATAATAACAGGTGCTGGCCAGATACCACATTCTTTGTCTTCTTTTTTATTAAAAAAATATTTATTTATTTGTCTGTGCCAGGTCTTATTTGCAGCACACAGGATTTTTTCTTTTTAGTTACGGCATGTGGGATCTAGTTCCCCAACCAGGATTGAACCCCAGCTCCCTGCATTAGGAGCATGGAGTTTTAGCCACTGGACCACCAGGGCTTCTCACATTCTTGAGAAGGAAAACCACGTACCATTCTAGAAACCTTGGAGTCTGTATTCATTTCCTGAGGCTGGTGTAACCAGTAAAGACAAACTGTGTGGCTTAGAACAACAGAAGTTTATTCTCCTACAGATCTGGAAGCCTGAAGTCTCAAATCAAGTTGTTGGCAGGCCCCAGTTCCCTCCAAGGGCAGACTCTTCCCTTTCTTCCTCCAGCCTCTGGTGGCTCCAGGCATTCCCTGGCTTGTGTTCCCTCTCTTCCTCTGTTTCTCCCTCACCTTTTCCCTTTTGTGTCCCCACCATCTCCCTTTGCCTCTCATAGGACCCCAGCAATGGCCTTGGGGACCCACCTAAAAAATCCTTAGTAAAATCATCCCATGAGCCTGAATTAAACACACGTGCAAAGACTTATTTCCCAATAGGGTCACATTCACAGATTCCAGGAATTGGCACTTGTTATCTGTGGCTGGCCACGATTCAGTTCATACAGTGCTCCACCGTGAAAGAAAAAAATATTGCCTGTGTCTTTCTTGCAATGTTTTCCTGCCTGTGCTTCACCAGAGAGACGTCTCCCAGATGCAGTGTGCTTGCTTTGGTTGTGTCTAGGAAAATCAGGCTAGTAACATCTCTGTCATAAAGATGCACACAGATGGCATCATTCTTTGCGAGAGTCCACAAATAGGAGGTAGAGGAAGAGGGGAGGCTGATGGGTGAGTTTCAGGATGGGAGGTCCAGGAAGGTGTGATAAACTACAAAATATTCTCTTGGGGTTCTTGCAACCCAGGGGAGGGTGGGCCCAGGTTTCACCTGAGCTCAGCAAGGGCGGGGGTGGTGGTGGTGTGTGAGGGATGGAGGGAAGATGATGATGGTCCCTGGAAGGGGCTCCCACGCACTCAGGTTTCAGGAAACACAGAGTGGCCTCCAGGATCTAGAAGAATGATCCTGGCCCCATCCTGAATCTCAGAGGGACCTGACCACACTTTCAGGAACTGTAGCCAGGCTCCCCCTGAGCATCTGGAGCGGCAAAAAGACCACAGTCCCTCCTTGATGGGCCCCTGTTTACGTTCTTTTTTCTTTCTTTTTGGCCACACCATGCAGCAGTGCCCCCTGCAGTGGAAGCTCCAAGTCCTAATCACTTGACCTCCAGGCAAGCCCTGATGGGGCCCTATTTTCTACCAAATAGGGGTAGAAAAAACAAACAGCTTGTGTCCTGAGGCTTAGCCAAGAAGCGTTCCTTTGGGTTGTCCAGACAAGAAGAGAGAAGACAGTCTAACCCTATGATACTACTGATTAGCGACCAGGATCCTGACCGGACTTCATCACTGATGGCAGGTCACACACACCAGGGCTGTCAGGCTCACAAACTGGGGGTCAGATCCGGGGAGGAGGAGGCAATTCCCCACTCAGGAGCCAGGACAGACAAAAGTCAGATGTTCACTCCTTCGTTTCATGACTTCGCCCTGTTTTCTTCCAACAAGGCCAGACCAATTGGAAGCAGCATCTGGAAGTATCTGGAATCCTGTTTGGCTTGATTTATAAGATGGGTTTTGCTCTGAACACCGCTGACTTTGTATAACGGTGTTATTTCCTCATGGGATTAGTTAACAGAGGCAACACAGCCCTCAGCGAAACAACGCTGAGCTCTCAGTTGAAAACAGTACCAGGCAGGCAGGCTAGGACCCTGAGGATTAAACTCTAAATGCTCTGGTTCAAAAATCAAGGATTAAAAATGAATATTTCATTAAAATAGAAATCCAGTTTAAAGGTTTATGAAAAGTAGGGTGGAAAAAGAGGTCTGGACAAGTTAGGCTGATTGCTCAAAGATCTAGAAACAGAGTAGGGAAACCTGTCCGCTCCCCCACTGCCTTTTTAACAGCTGCAGAAATTAAGGCAGAAGGATGAAGTCATAATTTGCTCTGGCCCATCAGCAAGTTGATGCCAGAGTTGGGACTGGGTCCCCTCTGTGCCTCTGGAGCCTGGATTCAGTGTGAAGGAGAAAACTCAGGATTCAAACCCAGGTCAGGAAGGAAAAGCAGGGCGAGGGGAATGGGGAGGGAAGGGGTAGGCAGATAGACAGAAACAGTCTCATAGTCTGAGACAATGCAACTTGATCATAGACTTTAAGGGACACGCAGAGGACTGTCTGTGTAGCCAATGTCCTCTTCTTGTCTTTCTGTGTAACAGTGACTGCGGGGCCTTTTCATCCCCATGGCTCTGGGATCTTAATTCCCTGATCAGGGATCAAACCCTTGTCTCCTGCATTGGAAGCTCAAAGTCTTAACTGCTGAACCACCGGGGCAGCCCCAGAAGAGCCATTCTAAAGGAACCAGCCCCAGATTTCAGTTGGCTAGGCCGAAGTAAGTGCGGACCTGGGGATCTGCCAGCGAGTGCCTTTGCTAGGAATCTGGGACCTGGAACCTGAGAGAATGCGAAGTCTGTCTCTGTGAAGCTAAGGCTGCAGATTAAACCTGGAGATTGTTGTGACCCTGTTTCCTGCAATGTGGAGGGAACTGGTCTGCAGAGAGAAGACAGGCAGCACTGCAGGGGCGAGAGCTGAAAGGACAGTCCTGGTAGGGTTTTTAATTTCTGGTCATAGTTTTTCCCAAAGTGCTAGGAGTCAATACATTGGTTTTTTTTTTTTTTTTTTTTTTTTGCCTAAGTTTGTTTAGCTTGGATTTCCTCGTGGCTAAGTCCTCACTGATGTGAAGGTTCTCCACAGACATGAGCTGGAGGGGCTCAGGTCTGGGTTGCTGGCTGGTTGGGTCAGAAAGATCCTGGGGGAAATCAGACAATTTAACTTGGTAGCAGAGCAGCTGGCAATTCAGACACATGTGAACTGTCAGTCATGGTGAGGGTGGAGGCAGGGCTGGGATTCCTAAAATGTGCCCAGTGAGGATCCAGTAGTCTTGGCAAGGATGGTCTGTCAAGGGGGATTGAAGTCCCTAGGTTACTGAAGTGTGGGGTTAGAGGAGTCCGATAAATGAACAGGAAGTCAGGGCAATCTCGCCCCTAGTATTTGGGGGATCCAGGACAAGGCTACAGATGGAGACCCAGTTTTTAAACATTAAGTGTCAAGTTAACAAACTATGAAATAAAATATTTAACACATGACAAGTGTTCGGTCTTTCTACCTTGGCCATTCCATGAAGCCTTGGAAGGCCAGTTTGGATGTACAATTCTTGGGGTCCTCATAGTTCCATGGTGGATGTGGCAACGCAGGGACAGCCGGCCCCTGGCTCCCAGCCCTTGGCTGGCCCTCCTTTTCCCTGCACTGTGAGGACCTTAGTATGAATATGCAGGCACCCCCAGCCAGAATGTCCAATATCTGTCTGCACCCAGCAAACACCGTCCTTCAGCCACCTTGAGAGCCTGGGACCGTGTAGTACTCTTTGGATGGACACGTCCTGGGGAAGCTGCTCAGGCGGAACGTGGACTCGGGGCCACCTGGGCATGATATCTGGAGTTCCCGAGATCTGCAGCATGGTCTAGAAGTGGGTACGGGCTCTGGGAGGAAGCTTCTCCTTGGTTCTGTAGAGCCCAGGTCCAGTGAAATGAGCCTGGCTAGGACAGCACCGTCCTGCCCCTCTGAGAAGGATAAGGCCATGGGCTGACCCAAGGCAGGTGAGTTGGTCCTAGAACATGCTGGATGGGGGAGGGGGGCAAGAGACTACCCAGCTGGGCAGTTTGTGGGCTCTCTTTGCCACAAGGTCTTTGTAAAATGATAGTTCTGGATCAGAGGTAGAGATTAATAATCCACTGTTTGGGGCTGAGCTTAGGTTTGAATTTTGAGGGCTTTTATCCCTTTGCTGTGTGATTTTGGGCAAAGTATTTAATTTCTCTGAGGACTGATTTTCTCATCTGTAAAGTGCGGACATACCCTCTCCAGGCAGCTTTGAGGATTAAATGATGTCCATGAAGAGATCAGCACAGTAAGAGCTCTGTAGCCACCAGCAGCTGCGCTGTTATTCTTTTTCCACTATTGTTGAGATGGCTTTCAGTTCTGAAGTGACTGCTCTAGGGCTGTGCATGGAAGGAGAGACCCACTGGCCCTCCGATGTTATTCCCTCTTCTCCGAGAGTCACTACTGTTGATAGTCAGGGGCCTGGACTCTGATTTCCTTGTTATCATTTACTTGACTGTGAACCACTGGCAAATCACTTTGCTTCCTGGAGCCTCAATGTCCCTGTTGGAAAAATGGGACAATAACAGCATCCGTTCCCGACAATGCTATTAGGAGTGAGCGAGATGATCCATCTAAGATCTTAACCAAGGTTTGCCTGGCACAAAGCAGGCTTTCAAAGCTGTTATTTACTTTTCTTAATCAACACCTCCCTTCTCTCTCCTACTGTCCTCAGCCCAGCCGTGGGCAGCAGCTGCTGTGATATTCAGCGTTCTAGGGGAGCTGTTTCAGGACCCATCTGTCCTGGGCAATCTTCACTCCATGGAATAACGGCTTCTGAGGAAGGGAAACCTGAATCTAATTTGTTTGCTTAAGTCCAAGCTCTAATTGCTTTGGGAAAAGGCCCGTGTTGGCCGAAATCATTTCTTGTTTTGTTCTTTTTTGGCCCCTGCTGGGCAAAGCTTAATCTCAGTCAGACTTCTTGATTAACTGGGGAAGAAGAATTTGCCAAGGAAAGGAAACAGCAGGCTGGTTTCTTCAGAACTCAAACGAGGAAACTGTTATGTGATCAGTACTCTTTCTGGGCAGCTTCACTTCCTTTTCTTATGTAAGAAAATCTAAATTAAACAAATCTGCACCAAGGATGGACAAATCCGGCTTCTCTGGGAGTGCTGATAGGCAGGGGACCTGGTGGCACCAGAGGCTCTGGTAGATGCTGGGGGTCCCCAGCACAGGGGCACCCCCAGGGAGGCTTGCTCTGCTCCAAGGGCGGCCTGGAGGAAAGGAAGCAGGTGAGTGCAGATTCCTCAGGCACCTGGGGGCTCACTGCTGCCCCCTGCTTCCATGTAAGCCCTGGGTCGAGCACCGTGGGCCCCATCATCAAAGCATGTTGTCCACTTGCAAAGACATGTAAACACTGATTCTTCCTACTTGACCCTCCATCACCAGGTCTTTCCTCCTGTTGATCTCTGAACACATTGAAAAGCCATCTACTTCCACTCCTCAAACACCTTCCTTTCATGTCCAGGTCCCTGCCACCATCACCTCTGCCCAGCTCTGTGCCAACCAAGCTCAGAGCTCCCAGAAGCTCCCCTTTCTGCCTTGCCTGGGGCCTGGCCTCATGCGCCACCTTTCTCTCTCTCTCTCTCTAACTTTTTATTGGGGTAAAATATGCTTCCCTGGTGGCTCAGATGGTAAAAAATTCTACCTCCAATGCAGGAGACCTGGATCCTATCCTTGGGGTGGGAAGATACCCTGAGAAGGAAATGGCAACCCACTCCAGTATTCTTGCCCGGAGAATCCCATGGACAGAGGAGCCTGGTGGGCCACAGTCCCTGGGGTTGCAGAGCTGGACATGACTGAGTGACTAACACAACACAGAACATAAAATTTACCATCTTAGCCACCTTAAGTGCACAGCTCTGTGGCATTAAGTGCTTTCACATTATCATGCAACCACCACCACTGTCCGTCTCTGGAACACTTGTCGTCTTAGAAAATTGAAACTCTGTACTCAGTAAAAAAGAATTCGCCCTTCTCCTTCCCAGCAGCCCCTGGCAATCACCATTTTGCTTTTTCACTTTCTGTGAGTTTGACCACTCTGGAAAGCTTGTGTCAGTGGAATCACACAGCATTTGTCCTTCTATCACTGGCTTATCACCCTGAGCACCGTGTCCGCATGGTCCACTTGTGTGGCAGCAGCTCTTCCTTCTCTTAGGATTTCCTTTGGAATGGCTGCATCCTACTCGTCTTTAGGGTCTGAGTGTGAACTGCTTTCTTCCAGGAGGCCTCCTCGACCCCTGCCACTGGTGCTCCCACAATGCTTTGCACCCTCCTTCAGAGAGATCCAGGCAGAGTAGGGGCGGAGCCCAGAGACCCCTCTGCCCTCCCGAGCATAGATCCTCAGAGCACAGGCTCCTCTGCATTCCTGGCTATATCCCAGGGTCCCATCACAGCCCCGTGCCCGGAAGAGCAGAGCGGAGCACAGCAAACAGTGCAGAGTGAATGCTGAACACACTTTTCCTACGATAGTCAGTGACAGTTTCTCACAAACCTTGAGACCAAATGAGCACAGACTTGGCCCATCAGGGGCACGGGGAATCTTAGCCAGCGCAGGGCTTGTCTCTAAGGCACAACTCTCCATCCGATCACCGTTTCTCTGGCCTTTCCCTCAACCCTGCTCTGTCAGCACCCACTGCTTCTTGGGGAGCCCAGCGGTGTCTCCAGCCCTGAGTTCCAGGCACAATCCCCGTCACCCACTCGCCTCCTGGTGTGTTTGTGGAAGTCGTCTCCCCGTCTGTCTCTCCTGGCCTCACTTCACCCTGCACAGCCTGGAAAGCGCCTACTCCTGGCCACCTCTCTATCCCTGTTCACTTCAGGAATCCCGGCCCTGGTGTGTCTCAGCGAGTAACACTGGCGCCATCACTCAGGCCTGCCCTCTGGGGAGGAGTCCTCGTTCCACAGTAATCTGCCCATTGCCAACAGCTTCTTCTTCCTTCTTTCCTATGCTCATACAGAAGCTCTTCTCCAAGGCCTGGTCCTTTCACTGGGGGGGAGTGGACAGACAGTGGGGCCATGTTCCTGCCTTCCCATTGACCAGTGGTTTAACTTTAGGCAAATCACAGTTCATCCCTAAGGCTTGCTCTCCTCACCTGTAGGTGGAGATAACAAGGAGTATATACCACAGAGACTTCGAGAATGATCTTATGATTGCTGAGGGGAAGGATGGGAGGAAGGGATAGTTAAGTAGTTTGGGATGGACATGTACACACTGCTGTATTTAAAATGGATAATCACGGTCTTCCCTGGTGGTTCAGTGTAAAGAATCTGCCTACCAATGCAGGAGACATGGGTTCAATCCCTGATCCAGGAAGATCCCACATGTCACGGAGCAGTTAATTCTGTGCGCCACAACTATTGACCCTGTGCTCTAGAGCCTGGGAGCCGCAACTCCTGAGCCCACATGGCACAGTTGCTGAAGCCTGTACACCCTAGAGCCTGGGTTCTGCAATAAAAGAAGCCACCACAGTGAGAAGCCCACGCACCATTAGAGAGTAGCCCTGACTCGCCACAACTAGAAGAAAGCTCGTGCATAACAACAAAGACCCAGCACAGCCAAAAATAAATAAAAATTAAAAACTAAAATGAAGTAAACTAAAATGGATAATCAATAAGGATCAACTGTATAGCACAAGGAACTCTGCTCAATGTTATGTGGCATTCTGGATGGGAGGGGAGTTTAGGGGAGAATGGATACCTGTATGACTGAGTTCCTTTGCTGTTCACTTGTGACTATCACCACATTGTTTGTTAATTGGCTATACTCCAATACAAAATAAAATGAAAGATAAAAAGGAGTACGTCCCCAGAAGCCTGTGAGGGTGAAGCTGAGTCATGTGGCCGTTCCCCACCTTGCTGTCAGTTATGGCCCTGGTGGAAGACTCTGGACAGTGGTGGACACTGGATGGGGCTGGTGCTGTTGGAGGAGGTCAGGCTGCACGGAGGTGGAGATGATGCAGGTAACGCTAACCTGGGAGACTAACCATGAGGACATCGCCTGCCTCCTCCCACGTTTTCCCTCCCTGGCCTCCGTGCTGTGGCCAAGCTCTCCACAGAAAGCACCCATCTGATTTCTAGGGACTCCTTGCTGCTCAGGGGATCACCTGTGGTGGACACTCTGCTGACTGAACTGATGGGCTGACTGACTCTGTAAACACCTTGCCAAATGCCCACAGAATGCTCTAGACACTCACGTCTGCTTCAAAGGCTGGTACTTCAAAGGCTGGAGGTTGAGTCGTGTACTTAACAAGAATCAGCTGTGTTTGCTCCCAAACTTGTGAATGCCAGTTGTACATTTTATTGTGATCATAAACTTATTTAAACAAAATGAAAATTGATGAGAATAGTGTGAAAGAACTTTGTGAAAATCAAGATGAATACTTGGAAAAGACTAGATGAAGGGTCATGTTGAATTGAAGATAGATGAGACAACTGTTAAAGCTTGAGGGAAATTATAAAAAGAAAAAACTAGAAGTCTAGTGCTCTCTCATTGCTTTGCAAATATCTTTAAGTTCTAGCTCTACTTTAAAAAAAAAGCAGAAACTGAAAACGATAAATAATGCATTTATGGCAGACTGTGCTGAACTTGCCTCTTATGCGAAGAAAAAGCCTTGGCCCTACATCAAAAGATTGGGGATGACTGTGCGTTCTACTCTGGCAAATTGAAGTAAAATGTTTACAGGATGTACATATCATGTTTTAATGGCCCCTTGGTTTAAAATCTGTATTTTTAAATTGACCCAACAAGCACTGGTGTTGATCCAGCTGGGTGAGAGGGTTTCTGCCGTTCAGCCTCCTGTTTGGGGCCCTCCAAGCAGCCCCATTCTGGCCTCATTCACTGCACACATCTCCCACTTTCCCTTCCACTCCTTTAGCCCCTCACTGAAGATTGACTGAGAATCAGAAGCAGCTCTGAGTTCAGAGCCGACTTCTTGTGCTGCCTCTACCTGGAGAGGGTGGAAGCAAGACAGTATGAGAGTGCGCTTGGCCCCTCCTGCTGCGTGGGAGCTGCTTGTCTATGGTGTTGTGGAGTCTTTCCCCACCTGTCATCCCACCGCACTTTCAGCGCTTTGGATAGAATTGGGTCCCAGCCCGAATTCACATGCTGAAGCCCTATCCCCCAGTGAGATGGTATTTGGAGGTGGGGGGCCTTTGGGAGGTAATTAGGGTTGATGAGGTCGTGAGGCTGGGGCCCTTCGGATAGAATTAGTGGCATCACAGGAGGAGGCGGGGATAGAGGTTGCCCTCTCTCCACCCTGTGAGGACACAGAGAAAGTGCCAACCTGCCAGCTAGGAAGGAGGCCCTCCTGCGCCGGAACTGAATTGGTGGTGACCATGAGCTTGGCCTTCCAGCCTCCAGGGCTGTGAGAAGTAAATGCCTGTTTCTTGAGCTGCCTAGTCTCTGGAGCTTTGTCACAGCAGCCAGGGCAGGCTAAGACTCTGAGGCCCCTGAGACCACAGCAGGTCCCAGGAAGGTATGTAGAGGATGTCCACGATCCTGCTGCCACCGTCAAGGAAGATGCTGTCTATGATGCCACACCCTCGGACCCCCGAGGGGCCCGCTGCCTTCCCAGCCTCAGGCTCCAACTCACCGTCAACACTCCCTGTCTCAAGAGACCACAGACCCACTGGGAGATCTGCAGATGTACGGTCAGGGAGTTGATTGTACAATCAGGGAGTCTCACCTGAAGTCACACTGTTTCCAAAGACACACCTGTGACTGAAACCAAAGCTCATGACACGTTCTGATAAGCCAAGTGGTCTCCCAAATAGAACTTTAAATTCACGACTCTCTGCTGTGAAATGCATGATGAATGATATTCCTATATGATACCCTCTGACTCTGATGGCATCCAGAGCATTTACTATTTGACCTCCCAGAACAGAGATTTCTAGTTGTCTACCCTAATCCTCTCCTGCCTTCCTCCTTAGTTACAGAACTCCTAGCCTCTCCTGCAGGGAGATGTGGCCATGTGGCTAAGTTCTGGCCACCAAGACATGAGCAGAAGTGTTCAGAACATCCTGGAAAAGTCAGTAAAGGGGGTTGATCAGCTGTGTTTGCTCCCAAACTTGTGAATGCCAGTTGTATATTTTATTGTGATCATAAACTTATTTAAACAAAATGATAATTGATGAGATTAGTGTGAAAGAACTTTGTGAAAACTAAGTGCACCCTCTCTGTTGTGGACCCCTGATTTGACACCATTTCTTCCCGCTGCCTGGAGTGTGGGTGGAAGCAGGAGGCCTCAGCAGCTGTTTGTACCATATGGCACTGTGAACCTAGAAGCCGGAGCTAAGAAGGGGCAGAAGGATACAGAAGGGGCCTGGGCTCATGACCGTGGAGCCACTGCACCGAGGAAGTGGGAACGTTGAGGTGGGGGGCAGGGGTCATCCCTCATGCAGGTGCACGACCTTGATCTTAGCCCCATGATGAGAGGAGTGGCAGGGAACACTGAAGGGATCATTTCTATAGTTGCCTTGGTGATGGGACCTCAAGAAGCCTGGTGCAGGGCCTGGGGAACTGGAGTGAGGTGTTATTCACTCCCCTTACTTCTCTTGCCAGACTCCAGTTTGGGGAGAAGGTGGTGCCCCAGGTTTTCCCAGCTTTGGAAGCCCAGGCCCAGACCCTCTCAAGGGTTGCACGGAGCTCCCAGGAAAGGAACAGTGAGATGGTCCAGCCTCACACAGCCTCGTGGGCAGTTAATGATAGCCACAAAGCTCAAGATAAAGACTGTGAAGTAGCCCTTGACCGCACATGATGGCCAGACAACACAGGGACTTCTGAGAGTGTCCTGAGCTGAGCAGGCAGGACATCAAACTGGTGAGATTTGAGTTGGGGCCTCGCTGTACGCACAGGCTATGGGGCTTAGGGACAGGTGACTCATGGTGATGATGGAGTGGCCTGGATCCCTTAGCCAGGAAAGGCTGCCTTTTATTTCACCTTCAGCCTGGCTCACCTGTCACTGCCGAGTCCATTCCCTCCACAGGAATCTTCCTCCACTTCAAGGACGCAGTGTCCTGGAGAGCGAGGATCAGAGGTCTTTTCAGGCTGGAAGGAGATGGAGCAGATCTGGGAAGAGGAATCCAGGATCACACTGTGACAGGGAGCAAGTTTGACTCCAGTTACATGGAGTTTCTGTGTTAGAACAA
Organism: Neotragus moschatus; assembly: GCA_006410615.1. Classification (NCBI taxonomy): domain Eukaryota; kingdom Metazoa; phylum Chordata; class Mammalia; order Artiodactyla; family Bovidae; genus Neotragus; species Neotragus moschatus. The sequence goes on along the minus strand of SJYA01001865.1, from coordinate 96,769 downwards.
GACCCCGGCTGGCTGAATCCATGATACAACAAAAACATTTTCCCCTGAGCTTTCACTCGACTCTCAAAATCATTTGTGATGTTTTCCAGGTAAATTGTTTTCTGCATTCAGTCAACTTATTTTAGTTTGTGGTTGTGTTTGATAGGCTGGTATGCTGGAAAAATCACTCCAGACATCCAGAATCCAATCAAAACAGACGTGCAGAGAAACACGTGCTTAGGGCTGAAATGAAACTGGAAAATCAGCCAACCCCACTCCCCGTTTTATAAATCAATGGAAGTGATTCCTGGAGCTCACACAGCTAATGAAGGCGAACTTCAGAGCAGACCTTAGTTAACCCTAATTCATAAACTTCAAACACTTTGCTTCTTGGGTTTTTTTGACGGGGGAGGGACTTTGTTTTTTGTTTGACTGTGCCTCGAGGCATGGGGGATCTTAGTTCCCTGACCAGACCAGGGATCAAACCAGTGCCCTTTGCAGTGGAAGTGTGGAGTCCTAACCACTGGACTGCCAGGGACGTCGCCTCCAGATATACTCTGTAAGAGCTCCTCAGGTTCTTTGTGTGTGTGTGTGTGTGTGTTCATTTTTCTGGGAAAGAATTTACCGAGTGTTTCCTGAGGCATTTGGAGCCAAGTTGGATAGATCTACAAATGTCGAAGCCGCTTTCCCTACACGAGATCAAGGTCACTCATGAAGTCTGTTGCTTGACCCCCTTTCCCATTATAGGAGGTAGGCATTTGGATTGTGCCGAACTGAGCATGCTTCCTCTCCTCCTCCTCCCCTTCTCCTGCTTGCTCCGCCTCCTCCATCCCCCTCTCTCCTTCTGCCTGACGCTTCCTGCATCACGGTCTGATTTTCTCCAGGTCTGCTGTGCTGTATAGCACGGACCCTGGATTTTGTGCTGATCAGCATATTTCCCTCACTTGCTTCTTCCTTTCTCTCTTCCCACCCCTTTCTGTGCTTTTAGTTTCCAAACTGTGGGCCTGTCTAAATGAATTAATGAATTCATTTGTTTTCTCTATATCAAATGCACAGCAAAATGACTGTATTTCTAAATAGGCCGATCGTACCATGTAGACGCGTTCTGAGCCTCCCCGGAGCTGTGAAAGCTCCATGTTAAGCTCATGAGAACAACATGGGGAAATGAGGGTGCCCCTGACAAGGCAGAAGGTTTTCTTGATCAATGCTTGCCTTGTCCCCCTATTCCCCACGTTTAATGTGTCTCTGCGAAGACATCAGTGACGAGGATCCATTGTGTGATCAGTATTCCAAGAGGCACAGATACAAAATCCTAGACACATTATTTTGTGGGCAGAGCAGGTGTTCTGCCTTGAGTTGTAACATAACCAGTGAGCAATAGTTCATGAAATGACCTTTTTTTCAGTTTATTAAAGGGCAAGCATTTCCTGGAAATTCATATGTTTCACTGAGCTCTAAATCAAGACTGCATCTACCAGGGTCTTTTCACCATCTCTTGCTCTGACATTGACTTTCATGGATCCAGGCACTAAACCCATTATTCCTTCCTTTCACTCAGGAAGCCCGGTGTTAAAATGTATTTCCTAATGAGGACCGTGTGCTGTGGGGTGCAGTTTCAGCATCTGTCTCTCTGATGTGACAGGGGGTCGAGCATGGTGCTGAGTCTCTCTGTGTTCCGAGGCCACAGACAACAATCTTTTTGCTGGTGAGAAAGAGGGACAGTCAAGTCATGTTGGGAGATGAGCTCCAACTACCCCCAGATGAACCAGGAGGCCCCCCGGCCCGGTCAGTAGCAGGATCTTGGGATATGCTTTTATTCCCGAGTTGACTTGGTTCTCTGGGTCATGCCTCGACCCTTTCAGGGTGCAGTTTATAACAGTGCCGATCTGCCTGGAGCTATGAGCAAGCCCAGGTGAAGTGTATGTGCCGGGACCAACCTCAGCACTGGCCTTGCCCTCCACCACCTTGTCTTGGTCTTCTCCTCTGCATGTGGCAGGAACACCTCCTTCTAGCACTGGGTGAGCAGGCATGCTCTGGGGATCTGTCAGGACTTCATGGGGCATTCTAGGGTGGCTCCAGGAGACAGGAGTGAAAATATCCCAGGGGCTGCTCTGCCCAAAGGTCCCTGGAAAAGTAAATTGGTAAATGGTAAGCATAAGATGGGAGGTAACCTATCTTAACTCTTGATAGGTCCACTTAATCAAATTCAGTTCTGGTCCTGTAGTTTCATAAGAAATAATTCCAGGGAAATTGGCCCTGGAGGTTCCAGTCCAGAAACACCTCCTACAGAATGTATCACATTGGGGCACAAGTGACTCAGTATGTACTAAGAACCTGCACGACAAATCCAAAACAGTTCTGGTAGCTTCTTCAAGAAACATCAGCTAGGGAGACAAGAGAGCCTGCTGAAACAGGTAGAGTCCCTCTGAGCAGTCACTTGGGTTAATCTTATCACCACACCCCACTCAGGCCAGACCTTTCCCATCTCACATCTCCCTAGTCCTGAATGTTTTCTATAAAACATCATAACATGTTTCTGTACCAAATTCACCGTCACCAGTCTATTAGAGTTCTCTAAATTTAAATGTATATCATTTTGATAAATTTTGTGAAAGTAAACTGGTTTTAAGGTATACCCTGAATTTGGTACCCTTCCCCCTAATTCTTATGCTGAAGCCCTAAACCCTAGTGTGACTATATTAAAACATAAGTCTTTTAAAGAAATAATGTTGGAGAAGAGTCTTGAGAGTCCCTTGACTTCAAGGAGATCAAACCAGTAAATCCTAAAGGAAATCAACCCTGAGAATTCATTGGAAGGACAGATGCTGAAGCTGAAGCTCCAGCACTTTGTCCACCTGATGCGGAGAGCTGACTCATTGGAAAAGACCCTGATGCTGGGAAAGACTGAGAGCAAGAAGAGAAGGGGTTGGCAGAAGCTGAGATGGTTGGATAGCATCACTGACTCAATGGACATGAATCTGAGCAAACTCAGGGAGATGGTGGAGGACAGAGGAGCCTGGCGTGCTGCAGTCCACGGGGCCACAAAGGGTCAGAAACGACTTAGTGACTGAACAACAGCAAAGGTTAAATGAGGTTCTAAGAGTAGGACCCCGATCCCATAGGAACAGTGTTCTGATAAGGAGAGTGTCCATATTTTTTTCTCTCTCTCTTCCTCTCTCTCCGGGCCATAAAGTGAAAGTGAAAGTCACTCAGTCATGTCCAACTCTTTATGACCCTATGGACTAAACAGTCCATGGAATTCTTTAGGCCAGAATACTGGACTGGGAAGCCTTTCCCTTCCCCAGGGGATCTTCCAAACCCAGGGATCGAACCCAGGTCTCCGGCATTGCAGGTGGATTCTTTGTCAGCTGAGCCACCAGAGAAGCCCAGGAATACTGGAGTAGGTAGCCTATCCCTTCTCCAGCGGATCTTCCTAACTCAGAAATTGAACCGGGGTCTCGTGCATTGTAGGCGGGTTATTTACCTACTGAGCTATCAGGGAAGCCCCTGGGCCATAAAAAGACTCAGCAAAAGGTGTCCATAAAAGGAGCCCATCTGCAAACCAGGAAAAGCCCCCTAAGCAGCACCTGACCATGCTGGGACCCTGATGTCAGACTTCCAGTCTCCAGGATCGCACACACGTGACAAACAAAATTCTGTGGCTTAAGCTGCCCAGTCTATGGTAGTTATTTCATCATGTCAGTCTAATCTGACTAACACCCTAGACCCCAGAGAATTCACGACCCGGTGGAGACTTCAAGTGAGGCCCCAAACTGGGACTGAACTGGTGGCCAGGTAGATGGTCCTTACCGATGAACGCCCCGTCCCTGCTCCACAGCTGCACAGTGTGATCCAGGAAGGATGAGAGCAGAACCTCTTCTTCTATCAGCTCCAAACTAATGAGATGAAAGGGCAAGGGAGATGTGCTGAAGCTGCCCCAGCAAGAAACTCTCAATGCGTCAATATCCCATTAATTACAGCTGGAATATAGAAGCCAGGTTCATCTCCTGGGTTATTCTTGGTACCATCCTCTCCCTGCCTCCTACCATGCCACACCCCCTTCAGATGCCCCAGCTCCAGTCCCAAGATAGCAGAAAAGATATACTGAAAAAATTTCATGGACTGTGGGAACTGATGGGTCTGTGGGAACACCAAGAGGTTGGAAGGAAACTTCTGATCAGGGTCCAGGCCCCACACCACCACTGACTCCTTTTAACTCCAGTGAAAAAAGTCTTAAACATACTAAGCATCTACACTTACACTAAAATAGTGGATCAATTCAAGGAAAACAATCATCATTTATAAGAAAAATGACTTCAGATCTCTTTCTTTACTCTGTGTAAGGAACATAAACGTCTAGTTTTCACAGTAGCAGCAGAATTATAGCACTGCCCTTGTCTTCTGATTAATTCAGAAGGCTTCTGGGAGAATCCATTTACTCAAAGCTGGGAAAAGTTTTTGACTCTGTTATACATTCTTAAACTATACCATGCTGACGTGGGCCCGCCAGAATTTCACAACTAAATCAGAGAAAAGAGCACAGCTGAGTGCGGTGGGAGAGGCCCACCCTGATGTTGGATGCTGGGCAACAGTCACTGCAGGTGGGGTCGGAGCTGGATGAGTGTCCAGAAGGGAGGGAGGCCCACCCTGATGCTGGATGCTGGGCAACGGTCACTGCAGGTGGGGTTGGAGCTGGATGAGTGTCCAGCAGGGAGAGAGGCCCACCCTGATGCCTGATGCTGGGCAACAGTCACTGCAGGCTGGGGTCGGAGCTGGATGAGTGTCCAGAAGGGAGGGAGGCCCACCCTGATGCTGGATGCTGGGCAATGGTCACTGCAGGGTGGGGTCAGAGCTGGATGAGTGTCCAGCAGGGAGCGAGGCCCACCCTGATGCCTGATGCTGTGCAGCGGTCACTGCAGGGTGGGGTCAGAGCTGGATGAGTGTCCAGCAGGGAGGGAGGCCCACCCTGATGCTGGATGCTGGGCAACAGTCACTACAGGGGTGGGGTCAGAGCTGGATGAGCGTCCAGCAGGGAGAGAGGCACTGGTGTGACAAGTTGTTGGTCTTGCTACATTAATTTGATACAAGTTTATCAAGCATCTACTATGTGCAAGACCCTATGCCAGTTCCAAAGACATATAAAATGGGGCCTGTTCAAGGTCCTCACCCTATAGTTTCCTTTAGCACTTAGGGTTTGGTAAGGCTGCAGGAGTGGGAAAGTAATAAAAAATAATTTTTAATACAGCCTGGCAAAAGCTACATTCCCAGTACTCAGAGTAAAGACCAATGCAAGGCCTATCACTCTTACTTCTAAATTCCAATTTCTCACACTTTAGCATTTAAACTTCTCCTGTGGTGGAACAGGAAAAAGTTAATAAGGGGAGGTAGGTGAATATTTGCCTCTAAATTGGCTTTACAGAAATATATTTAACGAAATATTATATAGCCAAATATGCTAAAAAATATCTAAATATGCTTATATGTAAAGCTGGCTAAGATACAAAGGAAAAAATGAGTCCTGAAAGTATATATCGTGGGTGTGTGTGTGTGTGCTCCTGTATATATTATATATATATATACATATATATATGCATATATATGCATAGAAACTTTCTGAAAGGAAAGTGAAATTCATTAATAGTGTTGCTAGGATGCAGAAAAGTTGGGCTGGGTGATGGAGGAGGTCAGAGAAACAACTACTGCTTTTCATTTTATATTTTATCATGCTGCTTGATTTATTTTTCTAAATATGAGCATTTCTACAACTGTATGAAAGGCTTTTAGCACTTTAAACATATTCTGTTATTATCAAAGCAGTATATCTCCAGAAAAATTAGAAAAGACAGATTTTTAAAAAGAAGATAACCCTGTATGCGAGACAGCAAAAGAGACACAGATGTATAGAACAGTTTTTTGGACTCTGTGGGAGAGGGCAAAGGCAGGATGATTTGGGAGAATGGCATTGAAACATGTATATTATCATATGTGAAACGAATCGCCAGTCCAGTTTCGATGTATGATACAGGGTTCTCGGGGCTGGTGAACTGGGATGACCCAGGGGGATGGGATGGGGAGAGATATGGGAGGGGGGTTCAGAATGGGGAACACATGTACACCCGTGGCGAATTCATGTCAATGTATGGCAAAACAAATACAATATTGTAAAGTAATTAGCCTCCAATTAAAATAAATAAATTTATATTTAAAAAAGAAAATAAAAGCATAACTAAAACTTCAATATGGGCTTCCCCTGTGGCTCAGCTGGTAAATAATCTGCCTGTGGGAGACNGTGGCGAATTCATGTCAATGTATGGCAAAACAAATACAATATTGTAAAGTAATTAGCCTCCAATTAAAATAAATAAATTTATATTTAAAAAAGAAAATAAAAGCATAACTAAAACTTCAATATGGGCTTCCCCTGTGGCTCAGCTGGTAAATAATCTGCCTGTGGGAGACCTGGGTACAATCCCTGGGTTGGGAAGATTCCCTGGAGAAGGAAAGGCTACCCACTCCAGTATTCCTGCCTGGACTGTATAGTCCATGGGGTCGCAAAGAGTTGGACACCGCTGAGTGACTTTCACTTTTCAAAACCTCATGTACAAAGAGATGAAGATTTGTTACATCCTTAGTGTATATTTTTCTAGACTTTCAATCTTCTGTGTATGTCTTCGTTTTGACAAGGGTTGCATTATTGTTTTGTGACCTAATTTTTCACTGAACAATTTTATCATGAATAGTCTCCCTATAAATACATTTTCATATATGGCATCCTTACACAATAACTCAATGAAATTTCAATATGTTATATTCTATACCATCACGCATTTAATTACTCCCCTTACACTGGACAGTTTGGTTTCTCTGTTATTTTCTTCTGCCTCTCTTATAAACTATATGCTGATTCACAACCTTATAACTAAGTCTTTGTTTATGCTTCTTACTCTTTTTTTTTTTTTTTGGCCAAATCCTTAGAAGTAGAATTGCTGGTTCAAAGCTTTAATGCATATTGTCAACTTGCCCTTTATGCCCTTCAGGCAGTATATACCAACTCACCCTCCATCCAAGACCATGTGAGTGCCATTTTCCCCTCACCTTGCCAATACTGAATACTTTCATGAAAATATTTTTCTCTAGAAAAATATTAAATTTTATTTAATCTAATATTTAACTAAAACCAAAGCAATGCTCATCATGGCATTTCATGAGGAGAGCTCATGCCTGCCCGTGGGAGGCTGCGGCTCCTGTCCCTGCAGGCTGTCTTCCTCGATGTCATAGACGTGCACAAAGCCGCGCTGGTCAGCCACGTAGGCGCAGGCGTCTCCCGCCGTCACCACCATGCTGCTGACCCGGGCTTTGTCTCTGGACTGAAGACACGTACAAACAGGGATCATTACCCCCCCACACACACAGGGTCCATCACAGGCAGGCCACAGACACATGCACACACACACATAGAGGGCCCGTTACATACACACACACACACAAGCGCGTGGACACAGAGTCCATCACATATACACACAGACACACACAGGGTCCATCACAGACAGACAGACACACAGACACACACACAGGGTCCATCACAGACAGGCACAGACACACACGGTCCATCAGCGGTAAAGCACACCTGTCAGACAAGTGAAATACATTCTCCTTAATGAGAGAGACACTAGTTTTTTGACACAGGCTAATGTCACAAATGGCAGCCCACGCCAGTATTCTTGCCTGGAGAATCCCATGGACGGGGGAGCCTGGTGAGCTACAGTCCACAGGGTCGCGAAGAGTAGGACACAACTCAACGAGTCAGCCCAAACACAAGGTATGGAACTTATTTCCAACCCCCTACCCAACTTACAGGAGCGAAGTCTGCGATGGGACGGGCCCCACTGAACAGCTTCCAGAAGGTGACAGAAACGGGGAGGAGGGAAGCAGAAGGGAGGGCCCTTGGGTGCAGTTCTGGAGCTCCCGGGCAGAGTCTGGGAGTCTCTGTTGAGAGGCACCGCAGTCTCAGGACTCCAGGGTGGTGCCTGGGCAGCTTGGCTTAATCTGCCCAGCTGAATGATCCATCTGTGTGTATCTGGGGAAGGGGCTCCCCTTGGAGGCTTTGGATTAAATGTCTCGATAGCCTCTCCCTTCTCCACTATTCCAGGCAGCCTACCTGACAGAGGAGGCTTCCTTGGGCTGTGGAGGTGAGATATGGAAGTTTGTGCTATGGCGACAACTAATGTGTGCACGTATGTGTGCAGGCACTTGTGTGTGTAGGCACATCTTTTAAACACATTGGGGGACTTGCCTAGTCAAAGGAATTCTCTGGCACCTCCTTTGGCCTGTCAGTCACAATTCTTGAGTGCTTTGCCGGTGGGTGTTCACAGCAAGCCTGTGAAGTGGGAACCACATACATACCTCTTTGCCTCTGGAGCTCCCTAAATCACAGACTGTGGGATCCTCCTCCTCTCTCAGGGGACGGGGTCCTGTGCTGCTGACAGGTAAAGCAGAAGCGAGGGATGCCCAGGGTGGAGGGTGCCTGGTGCCAACAGGCCAGAAGCTTCAGGGCTGGGCCAAGGTCGGGCACCGGGAGGAGGCAGTCCCCTTGAGAGTGGCAGCAGAGCGGGGAGGCGGTGTCCTTCTCCAGTGAGGAGACTACAAACAACCGAATGCCCTGGGATTTGGGCTCTTGCAATCAGAATAACACAGGTGGCTGCTTCTAACTCACTGTTTAAAATAAAATTCCTGTGCGTTGGAGCAGGATACTGGCCCACTCCTTACAGTTCTCTGAAGCCAGAGGTCCTGTCATCTATGTGGCATCAGCAAGCTAGTTAGTAGTGGAGGCGGCCTCGGGAAACGTCCTCTACCCCAGGAGTCTCCAGCCTCCAGGATCTAATGCCTGATGGAGCTGATGTAACAATAATAGAAATAAACTGCACAACAGATCATCCCGAAATCATCTCCTACCTCCCAGTCTATGGAAAAACTGTCTTCCACAAAACCGGTCCCTGGTGCCAAAACAGGCTGGGTATGACTGCATCCCTGCAGGAGGACCCCCATTACGTGATTCTCAGCTCTTCTCTCAGGCCTCCCGTGGGTGCTGTGGCAGTCTGCTCCTCCCTCGCTAAATAAGCATTTGATGTTTATTTAACCTCACTGAACGACATCCTGTGAGCCCTATGTCCCTGCAGGAGTCACCAGGGGCCTCTGGGGAGGCAGCAGGCAGGGAGACTCAGCTGGGAGGAAGCTGCCCTCTCCTAGCTGGAAGGCTAGGCTGAGTCAGCCAGGGAGTGCCCGGCGAGTCCCGAATGCCTGGGGGTCCTTCCTCTTGGAACCCGGGCCTGCGGTGGCTGCTTCTGAGAGACGAGTTGACGGCCAGTGTGGGCTCCATTCTCACCTCGGGGCCCATTGGCCATCAGCGAAGCGGAGGCTGATTCCAAGTTGGCTGCCTGAGTCTTGAGGAAGGTGAGGCAGGAGACACTTCTGTCTGGGCCTGGAGACAAGGAGAGGGTTTTGGCTGTGCTTCCCATGCAGCTCCCAGCTCTCCTCTTGTCCTCTCTGGTGATTGCCCCGGGGCCCCAGAGTCTCAGAGCTGCCCCTGGACCTGGGTTGAAGCGGTCAAGGCGTACACAGGAGCACAGGTGGCCTCGCTGGTTGAGAAGCAGCCCAGCCTGGCTGGGGGCGTAAAGTCAGATGTGAAGTCAATCCAGGACACCCCTGCATTGCCCCAGGACCCTAGGGCTTTTGCAGAGAGTCAGGGATGGGGAACTTGGTTAGGGCTTGAGGGAGGGGCTGAGAGAGATGGTAGGGCAGTCGGGGGCTTTGCCTAGGGCTCTATGGGTATTTCCTAGGAGGTCCCCACTCTCTAGAATTCCTGGATGGGAATTAGTTGCTGTTCAGTTGCTCAGTCATGTCTGACTCTTTGTGACCCCCCCATGGACTGCAGCACACCAGGCTCCTCTGTCCTCCACTGTCTCCCAGGGTGTTGGAATAACTTCTAAACCCACCTCCCTACTTCCTTACCATCCACTCCTCCTGCTGGACTTGAAGCACCATTAGCACAGGGCTCACATTTGTCTTTCCCCCCACTTATCTCCAATGTCTCCAAGAGCTTAGCACATAGAACTCAAAATTTGCTCTTGCATATAAGTCCTACAGACCTACTTAGATGCAAACCTCCAAGAGCCACAAAAGACATAGCTGTTTGGGTGTTAGGAGATGGGCAAGGAGCTTCTTCATCTCACCCTCCTTGAGTCTGTGGGCTCTGGGGTGACTTGCTGCGACTGGAGGTGAAAGGAAAGTTCTCATGTAAACAACGGAGTAGGTGCTGGAGTGAAATAAAGAGGTGCTGCTCCCTTGTCTCAGCGCCATGGGACACCCACGACCCAGGCTAGTCATTGTTCAGCAGCGCTTGTTTGGGCCTGACTCTGAGCTCAGTGCTGTGCTGTGCACTTGGGAAGCCACAGTGGACGTGGCAGACTCAGACCTGCCCTCAGGTGGCCCACGATCACAAATTGAATTACCCACCTAGAACACGTTCTGCGCCAGACCTGGAACTAAGCACCTCTCAACACCACCTTATTCAGTGATCACAACAATCCTAGTTAGACGTGATCTCTTGGTTTTATCAAGCAGTGAGAGTATGGTTTAGAAAGAACCACATTGCCTGCGGTCATACAGCTGAGGGGCTGACATTCAAACTCAGATGTGTTTGTATCCAAAGCCCATGCCCTTGATATTGGGCTCTGTGATTGTCCTTAGGGGGCTGAGGGTTGTCCTTGAGGGACTGAAGGTTGTCCCTGGGGGAGGGTTCTCAGAGGCAGATGGAGGGCCACCTACATGGTGTCCTCCTTGGGACACACAGTCAGTGATTGGGCTAAGGGTCACTCAGGTTATCCAGCTCTTGGGGAACTGATTTACGGGGTGGTGGGAGGGAACATGATGAGTAGGGGGAGGGGCAGCAAGGATAATCCCCCCTAACTTGCCCACTTCGTCTTGGGTGGGGGGCTGCAGAGTCCTGGGAAATGGGCATATGTACTGCCTCCCCATTTACCCATGTGTGGGCTCGGGGAGCATTTCACTTCCCTAAACCTGTTTTCTTCACCTGTGATAGGGAGACAATACTTCCTGTTTCACAGAGTTTCAGTGAAGATTAAATTAGAGACTCTATGGGAATCGTGCTCCATGGCTTTGCAGTGCAGGCTGAATGGAGCTACTGAACCTAAGTTACTCAGAACACAGGGACACTCAGCAAATGGTAACTTATAATGGCTGTTAGTTAAGTCTCTAGCCTCAGTTTCCTCATCTGTGAAAATGGGTCCAAGAGCACCTGTCTCTCTGGGTCAATGTGAGGACTGAGATAAAACATTAAAAGCACTCAGGAAAATGACATATAAAATCAAACATGTCATTTATATGATTATTAACATATTATTATTATATTCATTATAATTCTATTATTAAATACTATTTAAATATTATTTTCTTAAAATTATATTAAATGTTGTTTTGTTATAATAAATATTATTACTTACAAATGAAGTAAATATTATTAGTTTCCCTAAGGAAAAAACCTTAGTCTCTTAGAACCAATAAATGAATTCCTCAAAGAAGCAGGATACAAAGTCAACACACAAAAAAATCAGTTGCATTTGTATACATGACCAAGGAATAATCTGAAAAGTAAATAAGGAAAAAAATTTCATTTTCAACAGCATTAAGAGTAACACACTTAGGAATTTACCTAGGAGGTGAAATATTTGTATGATGAAAACTGTAAGACACTGTTGAAAGAAATTAAGACATATATAAATGGAGACACATACCACATTCATAAACTGGAAGAAAATATTGTTGAAATGAGAGTGCGACACCAAATGATCTACAGATTCAGTGCAATTTCTATCAAAATCCCAAAGACATATTTGGCAGAAATAGAAAAACTCATTTTAAAATTCACATGGAATTTCAAGGGACCTCCAAATAGCCAAAACAATCTTGAAAAAGAAGAATAAAACTGGGGGGACTCATACTTCCTGATTTCAAACCGACTGTACAAAAAGTACAGTTATCAAAACAGTGTGGTACTGGTATAAAAACAGATGGGTAGAAAAATGGAATAGAATAGAGAGCCTCAAAAATAAACCCCCATGTTTTTGGTCAAATGATTTTTGACAAGGGTGTCAAGACTCTTTTCAGTGGGGAAAGGACAGTCTTTTCACTAACGGTGCCAAGAAAACTGGATATCCACCTGCAAAATAATAAGTCTGGACCCTTATCTAATGCCATTTGTGAAAATTAACTCAAAATGGATGAAGGACCTAAAGGGAAGACCTAGAACAAGGTAATTCTTAGAAGAAAACATAGGAGAAAAGCCTCATGACATTGGATATGGCAATAATTGTTTGAATATGACACCAAAAAACATGGGTAACAAAAGAAAAATGTAGACAGATTGGACTTCACGAAAAGTGATCTTTTTGTGCATCAAAAGACACCATCTGTAGAGCAGAAAGACAGCCTGCAGAATGAGAGAGAGTACCTGCAGATCATTTGTCTGGTGGTGAACTAATATCCGGAGTATACAGAAGACTGCTAAGAAGCAACGACAAGAAAACCAGATTCAAAAACGGGCAGGGGGGTTTCCCTGGTGGTCTGGTGATTAAGAATTTGCCTTGCAATGCAGGGGACGTGGGTTCAAGCCCTGGTTGGGGAACTAAGATCCCACATGCCTTGGAGCAACTAAGCCTGCACACGCTGTAATTGCTGAAGTCTGTGTACTCTGGAGCCCATGTGCCACAACCAGAGAGTCTGTGTGCCGCAATGAAGATCATGCATGACGAAACTAAGACCCAACGCAGCCAGATAAATTAAATATATATTTTTAAAACAGGGCAAAAAAACTTGAACAGACATCTTTCCAAAAAAAGATATAAAATAGCCATAAGCAGGTGAAAGGACGAGACCACAATAAGGTACCACCTCACATCCATTAGGATGACTATTATCAAAGAAACAGAAAACATCAAGTGTTGGTCAGGATGTGGAGAAATTGGAGCCCTGTACACTGTTGGTGGGAATGTAGAGTGGCAGGGCCAATGTGAGGAAACACTATGGTGGTTCCTCAGTTCAGTTCAGTTCAGTTCAGTTGCTCAGTCACGTCCGACTCTTTGTGACCCCATGAATTGAAGCACACCAGGCCTCCCTGTCCATCACCAACTCCCAGAGTTGACTCAGACTCACGCCCATCGAGTCAGTNCCAGGATATCTGGCGCTAGATGAGTGAAGACACCATCAAGATTATCTGAGTCATGAAGATCTTTTTTGTACAGTTCTTCTGTGTATTCTTGCCACCTCTTCTTAATATCTTCTGCTTCTGTTAGGTCCATACCATTTTTGTCGTTTATCAAGCCCATCTTTGCATGAAAAGTTCCCTTGGTATCTCTAATTTTCTTGAAGAGATCTCTAGTGGTTCTTCAGAATATCACAACAGAATTACCATGTGATCCAGCAGTTCAGTTTCCAGTTTTCTGCCTGCAATGTGGGAGACCTGGGTTCAATCCCTGGGTGGGAAGATCCCTTGGAGAAGGGAACAGCTGGCCACCCACTCCAGTATTCTGGTCTGGAGAATTCCATGGACTGTATAGTTCATGGGATCACAAAGAGCCAGACATGACTGAGCACCTTTCACTTTCACTTCACTTTTTTCCTCCAGCAATTCTACTTCTGGGTATATACCCCAAAAAACTGAAAGCAGCATCTTGAAGAGATATTTGTACAACTGTGTTCACAGCAATGTTATTCACAATAGCTAAAATGTAGAAGCAACCCAACTACCCATCAATGGATGAATGGGCAAGCAAACTGTGGCACACATAAATGATGGAATATTGTTTAGTCTTTAAAAGCAAGGAAACAGCAATATGCTACAACATGGATGAACTTTGAGGACATTATGCTAAGGAAAATAAGCCATTCACAAAAGGACAAATACTGTATGATTCTATTTCCATGAGTAATCAAAATCATAAAGACAGAAAGTATAGCGGTAGCTGCCAGGGCTTGAAGAGAAGGGAGAAGGGAGAATGGAGAGGTATTGTTTGATAGATAAAGACCTTGAGTTTCAAGAAAATTTATGGGGAAGGATGGAGAGTATGATTGCATAACAGTATGAATGTATTTAAAACCAATGAAAACTTAAAATCAGTTAAGATGGTATATGTTGTATTATGTATATTCTTCGTGCATGCTCAGTCACTTCAGTTGTGTCCAACTCTTTGTGACCCCATAAACTATAGCCTGCCAGGCTCATCTGGCAGGGAGTCTCCAGGCATGAATACTGGAGTGGGTTGCCATGCCCTCTTCCAGGGGATCTTCCTGACCCAGGGATCAAACCCAAGTCTCTTACATCTCCTGCATTGGCAGGCAGGTTCTTTACCACTAACACCACTTTTGGAAGCCCACGTGGATTCTACTACAATAAGAAAAAAGAGAAGAAAAAGCCTTCCAGAGAGCTCACAAATTTCCTGGATTTTAGCCTGGTTGAAATCTCTTGGTCTCTCTCTTTCACTCTCAAATTCTTTCTCTTTGATGTGGGAGAAGACATAACAATTCTCAATATCGCATAAGGGAGAATGAAGCTAAAATGTAGAAAAGTTGGCAGAAAGAATGTATTTTCAGCTCATCAGCTTTGCTAACACAATTGCCTTTCTCTCTTAGCTCCCCTTTCCATTGAGAATGACTTCAGAAGACTTGTCCAGATGGTTTTCCAAATAAGACGGCAGTCTCTTAACCAACCCCATGTGAAAAGGACCACCGTGCTTTGTTTTGACCTTCAGGCCGAGCCAGTGTTGCTCTTTTCTGGAAGGCCGCAGGAACTTTCACATCTTTCCACCTAATTTGTGCATTTTTTTGCACTGTTGAAATGTGAATAATTAGGAACTAGGGCTGGCTTTTGCATTTTTGGAGAGAAGAGGAGTTTTTCAAAAACCAATGGCCACATAACTTGAAGCAATCAATGCTGCTGCAAAGAGGGTTTTAAATTAGAACGGCTGGCTGAAAGGTCAACACTGCATTCTTGGCCAGTGACTTAATTCTCAATTTAATGCTATGAAAATAAACCTTTAGAAGGAAATGCCACCACTTTTTCCCCAAAGATTTTTTAAACTCTTAGGCATTCTCAGAAACAGCTTCACAGAAGGGTCTTTTTTTTTATATGCAGCAAAGGGGCTAGAAATAGACAGGATCATAAATCTACAGGTAAGAATTTCTTTTTAATCTCACAGCGTCCAAAGGTTTTGGTTTCTAACCACCGCCCTCCGGAGCGCCTCTCAAGCACAGCAGGCTGACTGCATTGCTTTATCCTCATTCTCTCCGTTGAGCATCACATCTTGTGCCTGAATTTAGACTGTGAGTCCCTTGGTGTGTACAGCACCAGGTCTCACATCTCTCTCCAGCCTGGTACACATCTCCCATGGGCTCCCATGTGAGCCGTGGGAGTGGCTCACATGTATTTTCTGATCCAAGGAGTCACTGGAGATTTTCCTTGGCTACTTCCTTTTCCTAAGGCTATTTTCCTTAGTCATCACATGTCTAATCCAGGGATCGTAGTCTGAGGGTCATCACTCTCTAAGGGTGGGCTGGCTTGGCTTCTGGAAATGCAGGAACTCCCCAGTTTTATGCAAAAATGCCTAGCACTTCTGTCTATGTCTCCCCTGCTGGGGCCCAGGGGTATGAGGGGTGGGAGCTCTGGCTGCTGGCTGATGAGCATCTGCAGATGGCCATGTGGGAAGGATGAAGCTGGACTCTGGACATGGGGAGAGAGCAGTGGCAAGAAGCTGCCTGTGTGGCCCTGGGTTCCTGCCACTTTTACAGTCCAGAACCACCAGCAATGGAACTGATAGATAAGCGGATCTCCCCACGTGTGTTTTCCACATGGCTCAGGACTCCTGGGGAGAGAGGGATGCGATTACCAGCCCGAGACCTAGCACTGGGCCTGGCACATAGCAGGAACTTGTCTGTATTCTTTGAATGAATAAGTGAGTGAACAGACCCCTGATCACATTAGCAGACAACAGAGAGAGAGCCTTGAATAATTAGGAGCAGTGAAGAAGAACTGGGAAGAGTGCAGTGGGACAGTGGGGAGTTTTCTGGCATACAAGAAATGGGGCTTCCCAGGTGGCACTAGTGGTAAAGAACCCACCTGCCAATGCAGGAGACATAAGAGGCGTCGGTTCGATCCCTGGGTTGGGAAGATCTGGAGGAGGGCATGGCAACCCACTCCAGTATTCTTGCCTGAAGAACCCCACGGACAGAGGTGATTGGTGGGCTACCATCCATGGGGTCACAAAGAGTTGGACATGACTGAGACACACAAGCACCTAATTGACTTACAATGTTATGTCAATTTCGGGTGTGTGTGAGATGGGCTCTGATGGGCAGGTGCGTAGGGATGGGTACTGAGCTAGCTGGACTCTCAAGCTCCCCCCACTGCTCCCGCCTTCCCCAGCTCTGAAAATCTCCATCTCACAAGTTAAGACCTGAAACCAGGCCACTCCCTTATAACTGGGAAGCATTCCAGAGATGAGCTCCCTTTAGACAGCTTGCCAGGAGCCTGAGCCTGCCGGGCCCATGCAGAGTGGCCATGGAGGCCACTTCTACCTTCACTATCTTCTGTGCCATCAACGGAGCTGGGGGAATTCAGCTTGCAGTACACGTGGCCTGAGACGACATTCCAGATGATAATCTCCCCATCGTAACTGGAGGTGGCGAGGAGAGAAAGTGGACAAGGAGCCACAACAGAGGGTGTCTTCCTTGTGCCCATGGTTCTAGGAAAGAGAGAAGGGGACAGAGTGAGAAATCCAGTCCCCAGTCACCCACAGCTCACTTGCCTGCATTTGACGCCTGGACAGAGGAGGAAGAGGGGTTCCTCCTGCGGTTACCCCTGGAACCTGGTGGCCCAGCCCAGAGGGTCGGGGCAACCCTCACAGACCAGCCAGAGAGGAGCTGCATTCTCCCGAGTCAGTTTCATCACCTTCCCCGGGGAAGTGCTCCTTCTGTCAGCTTCCTTACCACCCCCAGTGCTAGGAAGGAGGCTCTTTGCAAGGAGCCCTCTTTGGGGCTGAAACGTTGATGGGAATGTGACAATGGAACCCAAGCACTGGCCAAGGGGGTCTGGCCTCCCATGAGCCCCAGGTCTAAATTCCAGGGTGTGGAGTCCTTCAGCTCAGTTTCTCCAGGGCTCCCCTTTGCCCCCTAGTGTGGCCTACAAGTGCCCTTAGGAATTGGAATTACCTGCTCTCTTTGAAAGGAGGATTTGCATATATGCGTGCTTAAGAAAGACAAGAAACACAACAAAAACGTTTTTGTTTTTCAGAACAGAGCTGCAGAGCTCCAGGAGTCCCTGACTATTCTCCAGTTGAAGGTTGAAAGTTAAAACTTTCTCCCCGGGGTGCAGTTCCCCTGTGAAGAGAACTTCTCCTGGGGCTGTAAAGGATATTCTTTCTCCCTTGTCTTCATGCGCTTCCCACAGAGTGTCCCTTGAGGACCTCTCTGTTATCGGCTAAGACGTCCCTTCTGCCTGAAAGCAGCTGGGAAGGCGGTGGGAAGGACAGTTGGAGAGAAAGTCAATGACTTTCTCCTACCGACAGTCTGCCTCCAAATCTCACCTCCTTCTGAGATCTGTGAGCACTGGTGTCTGGAGATTCTCCCTCCACGGTCCCCACTACGTGTGGAATGCAGTTTACATGCCTTGGATGGCTTTCAGGCTCTGGTTTAACTTCTAGCCTCATTTCCCTCCTGTACCTGAATCTCCAGCTCCTCAGACTATTCATAGTCCTTCCAGACAACATGCTTCTCCTGCTTCCAGACAGGCCTCTCCCCATCTCCCCCATCCAGGCTGCCTTTTCCTACTGGGCCTCCCAGAAAAATCCTAGTAACCTTTTAATATCCTCCATGATGTTACAGCAAAATTGGTGGCTTCCATCTGGGGGTTTCTCTAATATTTCATACGTTCTTACATCATCCGTCACATCGTATAGTGATTACTTCCTTAGTTTATCTCCTTTCCAGTCCGTGAGACCCTGGGCTGGGAATCACACTTTATCCGTGTTTGTATCCTCTGTGCCTGCCCACAAAGGATGGCACTATGTCAGTGCTTGATAAGTAGGGGTTGAAAGAACTGATAACTGAATGAATAAATATTTGGATGAATTAAAACTTCCCTGACTCTTGCATGATTTCTGCCCTTACAATGGCTGTGGCTTTCCTAGGGGCATTTTATGCAAAGTCTGTTCTTTCACTTAATAATCACTCATCTGCAAACTTCATAAAGGCAGGGACCATGTGACGACCACTTTGCTCATCATTGCAAGCTCAGTGACCAGCACAGGTTGGGTGCATGTTTGACATATGTTGGTTGAATGAAAGCCTATTAATATAAGCTAGGCACTGAGCTACATCCTGGGAATACAATGGAGAAAGGCTGATGAGGTCTGTTTTCATGACTTTGTATTCTAGTGACTTGTGGCTTTTGGAATATTGACAGGGCATAAGGTGGGGATGGCTGGTGGGAAATGCTTGTGCACAGTGACCTTCCTTTTTTTAATACTTGTCTTAATGGCTTGACATCCAGACATTTTGTTAAATTGATTTTTAATTGGAGGATAACTTTTACAATGTTATATCGGTCTTTGCTGTACTACAGCAATGTGAATCTAGACAGTTTGGGGGGAGATTATTTGGCTCTGGGAAGCTGTAGAAGGTTGAGGACAGTTTAAATGCTAATAAGAATTATAAGACGTTCCCTGGTTCTGGGTCCCTAACAAGCCATGGGGCAGCAGGAGTGTCATTGCTTAGGTTCCTTGGCCGCCCACGGATGGCACGGTGAATGCTTATGGTTTTACGCTGGAGTAGAAGCAGGAAGTGGATGCTTCCTTGAAGAAGGTCATCTCTAGCAGGTCAGGGACTGCCATTCTTGCACAATAGGACTCCAGGATGAATTCAGCGAGAGCTGTGCGGACTTGCTCCTGGGCCTCATGCCCCAAACAGCACAGGCCATGACTCCTGTGGAGCAGAAGCAGCTGCCTGGAGCTCAGGGCTCCTGGCTCTACCTGGACCCAATCATGAATCTCACCACACCAGAGGCTCTTGAGATGCTGTGACCACCCTAGGCAGGCCCAGGGGACTCAGGGTGAGCCTCTGGAGGGAATGACATCCCCATCAAGTGCCACTGTTTGGGTTGAGAGTTGGACAGTGGACCAGGGCTCACCAAGTCATCTTGCCAGTGTGGCTGTGGCTTCTGAAAGTGATGAAAGTCACACAGTGTGTCCTGCATCCAAAGCCAAATAGGAGACATTGTACCAGCAGTAAAATGAGCTGCCAACACACTCACAGCTTCAGAGAGTGGTGCTGGCACATTTTACAACCCTACCCCTCACTCCACCAGTGATGCAGATTTTCAAAATGTCAAAGCAAATTCCCCTAGTGCTAGTGGGAATAAAAAGCAATCCACTCCTGACGTTTGGGTGATTGCATTTCAGCAAATCATATGCCAACTGACAAGCTTGCTTTGGATGGTCTGCATAGCTTCACCTCCATAATAAGACCCATAGCTATTGCATGAGCTAAAACAAAAGCCATCAGCTCAGGAATCTATAATACCAAAGGGTGAATTCAATGCCTCGATCTCTCAGGTAGTCATGTTGCAGATCATCTGAGGATGCTGGGCTTAGGCTGTGAAATACAGCATATTTTCAAATGAATAAAGAACTTACAATGTTTAAAGATGTTGGAAATCCAGAACCATCGGCATAGCAAGCAAGGGAAATAAAATGCGACAGGTAGATTTAAAATGCAGTTTTAAGTCAGAATTTTCATCTTCCCCTGTCTCTTAATTCCCTTTCCCAACTGTAAGTCATAGAAAATAATTTTTTTTCCACAGAGCTGTTTATAGATGGCATTTATTTCCTTTTCTCATTTAGAGACAGACTGGGGCACAGAGAAAGAAATGATAACCCGCTCCAGCATTCTTGCCTGGAGAATTCCATGGACAGAGGAGCCTGGCAGGATACAGTCCATGGGGTTGCAAAGAGTCGGACACGATTGACTTACTAACACTTTCACAGGGAATAAAGAGAAGATGAGAGAGAAGGAAGAATTTAAAGAGCCAGAGAGTTGACAGTCTGGTTAATTTTCAGTTAGGGGTGAGGGTATTAGAGATGAAGCTGGAAGCCCCTGCATGGAGAGGGGAGTACAGCCACCTGCACAAAGGGTGAGAAGACCAGCAGGGTGTGAGGAGCTGCAGCTGTCAGGGCTAGTCTGGTTTGGATCCCCGGAGATGCCCTCTCTGCCCCTGAGAACTTTTATACCCAGTCCTTTGTGATATCATGATTTATAATAAGAAATATCTGTTTGGGCTTTGTCCACATTCTGGCACAGAGTTGCTAAAACCTTGCCGTTTCTTGAGTGATGAGACCATGGAGGCTCCTTGCCCTTTCCCATACCTCATTGTCTTGTCTCTTTCATCTGACTGTCCCGGAGTTATAGCCATTTGTAGTAAAATGATCATCCACTAAGCAAAGTATTTCTCTAAGTTCTGTATGATGCTTGAGAAAATTAAAACAATCCAAGGAGGGGGTTGTTGGACCTTCTAGTCGATAGTCAGTTGAACAGGACTTGCAAATGGTGTCTGAAGTGGAGGGGCAGGAGTCTTGTGTCTTGGAAGAGTGAACTCTGCCTCATGGGATCCGATGCTCTCCCCCGGCAGACAGGGTCAGAACCGTAGGGTACCAGCTGGTGTTGGAGAGCGGCTTGCTGGGCAAAGCCCCACACATCAGAACTGGATGTTGTGTCATTACACTTCTTCCATAAAAAAGAACTAAAGAAACCAAAGGAGGAAAAGTGAAGTTTTTTAAAGGGAAGGAGGGAGGAAAGATGGGGAGAAAAGGGGGAGAGAAGGAAAGAGGAAACACTTTTTTCTGTGTCACTGCTTGGCTTATACCAGATAGAGGTATAAGAATTTCTCCAAAATCTATTTTTAGAGAGAAAAGATTCAGCAGGGGGTGGGGGTGGGGGGATGCGTATCAGTTTGAAGTGCGGTTTTGAAACATTGTAATTCTGCACATTTCCCTTACAAAGTACACATCTATTCTTCTCTCCCATCCAACCGCTATGATACACCTAGAGCAATAACAGAGGGTTATATTTGGACACTTAAGCTTGTCATGTGCTTAATTTTTGCATGGAATCAGCACTGGGGCTTGATTTTGCCATGTTCACGTGACAAATGAAGAGAGCAAGAAGGTCACCTCTTCCGTTTTTTTATGAAGAGCAAGATAAAACATGATTTGGTAAGTGAGGGTCAGTTTTTCAACGGGCTCCTAAAGGATTAGGAACAGAAACAGGATACTCTGTTGTTCCCAAGGTCTGTTCCCTGAGCAGCTGCCTTTCTGAGGACGACTCGGTCCGGAGAGCCTGGCTGAACCATGGAGGCAAGGACGCAAATAGAAATGGATCAAGCCCTGCTTTTTAACACTTTCATGTTCAGGAGGGAATTTATTGGATTTTTATTTGACTTCTGGCTGCTGAATATAGCTACTCTAGTTTGTGACTTATTCCTTGATAAAGCATTTGGTGGAAGACACACTGTTTCCTGTCTCTACCTCTAAACCATTATCAAAATGTGAAGAGAATTGTTTCCAGTATTCTGGAAGAGACGAGTTGCCTAAATTGCCATCAGGGAGCAACCACAGTTTGGGGAATTCTTTGACACATTTCCTTCTGGAAAATTCCCTTTACTATCTTTAGTATCCTTCCTTAGGACAAAGTTTGTGTCTAAAAGGATACCCAACCAAATATTCAAAGTTGTCTCTCTTATATTCAACCTGAATGTAACTCACTTATTTTGGTTCACTTCCAAGTAGGTGCAGTCACAGACTTCACCTTGCTCTGCATCTAGAAAGATAATATTATCAACTTAGAATCCAAATATATGAGTATAAATGAAGTCCAAGTAAATAAGATAAATTTTTTTTTTGTTCATTAGCTCTTGAATCAGTTTACACATGTTGGCTCAATCCAACTGATGACTGGGGAAACTTCAGCACTGACTTTCTGTTTTTCAGACCACAGTTAGGAGCCTTTCCAAGCCATCAAAACATAGCTGTTGCCAGTCTCACTGCCCTAAAAGGTCGATTCAGCCCTGGCTCAGCTGTGGGAAGAGGCTCACCTTCCCCTGCNCTTTACTATCTTTAGTATCCTTCCTTAGGACAAAGTTTGTGTCTAAAAGGATACCCAACCAAATATTCAAAGTTGTCTCTCTTATATTCAACCTGAATGTAACTCACTTATTTTGGTTCACTTCCAAGTAGGTGCAGTCACAGACTTCACCTTGCTCTGCATCTAGAAAGATAATATTATCAACTTAGAATCCAAATATATGAGTATAAATGAAGTCCAAGTAAATAAGATAAATTTTTTTTTTGTTCATTAGCTCTTGAATCAGTTTACACATGTTGGCTCAATCCAACTGATGACTGGGGAAACTTCAGCACTGACTTTCTGTTTTTCAGACCACAGTTAGGAGCCTTTCCAAGCCATCAAAACATAGCTGTTGCCAGTCTCACTGCCCTAAAAGGTCGATTCAGCCCTGGCTCAGCTGTGGGAAGAGGCTCACCTTCCCCTGCAGAGTGTCTGACAGTGATTCACGGTGAACCAGCAACAAACTCACGAAGTCAAAGGCGAAACTAGGAACCACACACACATTGCGCTGAGCAATTGTTGTCTTATTTACCGGGACTTTATTTATATCCTCCGATAGTTGAAGAACATTTGCCTCTGATCTTCCTCATAGTTTCATAGGCCAGAATTGCGGAAATTTTACCAGGAACAGACCTAGCACGTGAACAAAGGGAATAAGCAAACTTGCAAAAAAGATCATGATGACACATAAAAAAGACTTGCTTTTAGTTCATCTAAGTTCATCTAGACTTTGTGATGTTTGACTTCTGTGATATTTAAAATGTTTAGAAAAATTTAATATTTTTAAGATTTTTTTGAGGGGGTGTAGGGGGAGTGCTTTCCTCGTAGCTCGTGGATAAAGAATCTGCCTGCAATGCAGGAGACCCGGGTTTGATTCCTGGGTTGGGAAGATCCCCTGGAGAAGGGAATGACAACCTATTCCAGTACTCTTGCCTGGGAAATCCCATAGACAGGGGAGCCTGGCTGTTTTTAAAGCATGTGTTGAATTTGCTACAATATTGTTTCTGTTTCATGTTTTGGGTTTTTGGTTATGAGGCACGTGGGATCTTAGCCCCCTGACAGGTGATTGGAACCTACACGCCCTGTGATGCAAGGCAAAGTCTTAAGCACTAGACTGCCAGGCAAATCCCAGGTTAAACTTTTAAAGAATTCAGGTCTATACCAGGCAGTGAGGGAACAAATGCACAGTCTATAGATGGGAGCACAAACATATATGTGAAGTGTGTCCCTCCTGCCCAGTTTAGAGTCAGTGGCAACAAAATGCCAGAGAGAAAGGACATAACATTGTTACGTGCATCCTAGACCCTGTCTCATTTGATTTCTCCTGTATCTGCCCCAAATGCCTAATGTGTCTTTATTTTATGGGGACCCTTGGTAGGAGGTGACTCACCATGTTTCAGAGTGCACAGACAATGTCCCCTGTTGTAGCTCCATATTTTCAGACATCCGTCTCTGCCCCCAGTAACCAGCCTAAAAAGCAGAACCCTCCATCCGGACAGAAGTCAGGGGTCATCCAGCCTAACAGTAGGCGATTCTGACGCAAGCACATACCTTCTTCCACTGGAGTTGAAGGTCAGACAGGTGATTCCAACATTGCCATGAGCCCCGGTAAATCCAGACAACAGTCTTCCCGTTTCAAAGTCCCATATTTTCACCACCTGTAACAGGAAGTTTAAAAAAGTAGCCGGAGACACTGGCTATCAAATTAGAGAGAACTTACGTTTAGAGGTCTAGTGTCATAGACACGAAAGATAAGCGTTTACTCTGAAGGTTTCTGTACTTTTAATACAAGTTGGCTTACCTGAGTGTGTTCATTAGCTAGGGCTGCCAGAACAAAATACTGCAGACTGAGGCTATAAACAGCAGACGTATTTTCTCGCAGTCCAAGATCAAGTTGCCAGCAGGGTCTGGTCTCTTTCGAGGCCTCTCTGCTCGGCTTGTGGACAGCCACCTTCTCCGTGAGTCCTCACGTGGCCTTTCCTCTGTGCCTCTGCATCCCAGCATCTCTTTGTGTGTGCAAATTTCCTCATTATAAGAACACCAGTCAGATTGGATTAGGGCCCACCCTCACAGCCTCAGTTTAACATGATGACCTCTCTAAAGACTGTCTCCAAATACAACCATATTCTGAGGTACCGAGCATTAGGACTTCAACACATGCATTTGAGGGCAACACAGTTCAGTCCATAGTACTGACTGGGAAGATCAGAAAATTTAGAAGCACTGGATAAAAATCTCCTGACCATATACCTCAGAGAAGACAGGTGTGAATTGAATTTTGAGCAGCCAAATTTATTTACCACCAGAGCAAAGCTGAATAGGAAAGATGACACATTTTCTGGGAAGAACATATAAACCCTCAGCTTTAAAGCTTTGCTCAGTCCAGCTTGTTCCAGTCTTGCTGTTACTTTGTTTTTGCCCCATCTCTTGAGCACTCTTTGAATGAAAATCATCTTTAAAATTAAAAAAAAATTTTTTTGGCTGTGCCATGGCACAGTGGGATCTTAGTTCCCAGACCAGAGATTAAACCAGTGCCCTCTGCAGTGGAAGCAGAGTCCTAACCACTGGATGGCCAAGGAAGTACATGATTTCCATTCAAAGAGTGCTCAAGAGATGGGGCAAAAAGAAAGTAACAGCAAGACTGGAACAAGCTGGACTAAGCAAAGCTTTAAAGCTGAGGGTTTATATATCCTTCCCAGAAAATGTGTCATCTTTCCTATTCAGCTTTGCTTTGGTTTTTCCAGCGATCATGTATGGATGTGAGAGTTGGACTGTGAAGAAGGCTGAGTGCCGAAGAATTGATGCTTTTGAACTGTGGTGTTGGAGAAGACTCTTGAGAGTCCCTTGGACTGCAAGGAGATCCAACCAGTCCATTCTGAAGGAGATCAGCCCTGGGATTTCTTTGGAAGGAATGATGCTAAAGCTGAAGCTCCAGTACTTTGGCCACCTCATGCAAAGAGTTGACTCATTGGAAAAGATTCTGATGCTGGGAGGGATTGGGGGCAGGAGGAGAAGGGGACGACCGAGGATGAGATGGCTGGATGGCATCACGGACCCGATGGACGTGAGTCTGAGTGAACTCCGTGAGTTGGTGATGGACAGGGAGGCTTGGCGTGCTGTGATTCATGGGGTCGCAAAGAGTTGGACATGACTGAGCGACTGAACTGAACTGATGCATGTGTTAAGTTGCAGTTCGTAAGTAACATATTGTAAACATTTAATTGAACTCTATTAATCTTCACTGTGCAGCTTATAAGCATTTTGGAGGTGTCAGAATTTGGTGGTCCCTAGTGCTCAGTTTGGAGAAGGCAATGGCACCCCACTCCAGTACTCTTGCCTGGAAAATCCCATGGATGGAGGAGCCTGAAAGGCTGCAGTCCATGGGGTCACTGAGGGTTGGACACGACTGACCAACTTCACTTTCACTTTTCACTTTCATGCTTTGGAAAAGGCAATGGCAACCCACTCCAGTCTTCTTGCCTGGAGAATCCCAGGGACAGGGGAGCCTGGTGGGCTGCCGTCTATGGTGTCACACAGAGTCGGACACGACTGAAGCAACTTAGCAGCAGCAGCAGCAGCGCTCAGTTTATACAAATGAATGAATACAATGTGATATAGTGGTATTCATAAATTCAGGCCTTATCAAGATCTTGGGCAATGAAGTATAGATGTCATGGATTGTGATGATGGGCATGACTGTGCTACAGAGATTTCACACAGCAGCAGATTTGCAAGGTGAGCAAATACTTAAGTCAGTAATTTAATTCAGTAAGTATAGAGGTATTTATTACTGCAAGGAGATCCAACCAGTTCATCCTAAAGGAGATCAGTCCTGGGTATTCATTGGAAGGACTGTTGTTGAAGCTGAAACTCCAATACTTTGGCCACCTGATGTGAAGAGCTGACTCACTGGAAAAGAACCTGATGCTGGGAAAGATTGAGGGCAGGAGGAGAAGGAGATGACAGAGGGTGGGATGGTTGGATGGCATCACCGACTCAGTGGACATAGGTTTGGGACTCCGGGAGTTGGTGATGGACAGGGAGGCCTGGAGTGCTGCGGTTCATGGGATTGAAATGAGTCGGACATGACTCAGTGACTGAAATGATTGATTGATTGATTACCGGCATGTGCCTAATACATACAGTTATAACTGTAGAGTATTTATATCTCAATTCAGCCTCTACTTACCACCTACCACTGGGGGAGACTTGCATATCAATATAATGCCGTTGAGGGAGGTGGACTGTATTAGCATAGAATTAGAAGCCCAAACACTAATGGAGCCATTCATTCTGCCTGGATGTGGGAGGGGATCTAGGACTGTTACAGGGGCTGGTATCTCCTTGTGTTTTAAAGAATAAGAAGGGTTTTGACAGATTAAGAAGGAAAGAAGAGGGAAACATAGGTGCTCTGATTTCTGCCCTCAAACACCTGAAGAAACTGTTTAGAGGTGAGGCTCACACACATGAAGCAGCGCAGAACACCATACAGAAGGCTCAGTGGGTGATCAGGAAGAGGGAGGTGCCCGCACAAGTCAGGGTGGAGAAGGCAAATTTGCCGGGGTGGAGACAGGACTTGAGTTGGACCTTGAAGGGTTGCTTAGGTGTGTGTGGGAAAAGAGCAGGAAGAAGGAAATTCAGGGTGGAGATGGGAAAAGTTTGCATAGAGCCCGGGGCAGGAATGTGCAGAAGCTGAGAAGGGTGATAAGGGTGACTTCTCCAGACAGAGGTGATTCTGCTAAATCTGGAGGATAAATGCTTCTCTGTAAGTTTGAGCCCAAACTATACAGGAACCCACTTTCTTTGCGATGAACTGAGACTGGGTCATCACAAAAAATGTTTGACCAAGAGGTCAAGTAATCTACTTCTTTTGGTACTTAAGAAGACTATGGTGACCACTAATCTCTGGAGCAGAAGCTCAGCAAGAAGAGATGCCGGGAATGCAGCTGAAGTGAAGGTGAACGGGAAGAGGACGTGTCCAGGCTGTGATGCTCCTGATGCTGTAAATCCTAAAGACAGGGTGCACCAGGCTCCGGCAGGAGTGAGGGGAGAGGTCACGGCCACACTGCCAGGGACACTGACTTGCAATGCTAGGGCCTAGGTCAGTAATAAAGTAAGTGATTGAACTAATATTAGATTTCAGAACATTTCAGCAGCACCAGTGTACTTGGGATGTGCCCTCCCATTGCCTCAAGGACAGAAAAACATAAGTTGTGGGATGTCTGTGTTTCCCTGCTCTAGTTCCTTGTTCAAGGAGCAATGATTACTGATTATGGCCCCTCCGGTGGGCCAGCCACTGTGCAGGTCCTCCAGGAGGGGGCCAGCGGGGTCCTCATGAGCCCTGGTGAGAGGGGAAGTAGACGGCAAGCTCTGAACCCTCATTCTCAGACTAGAGTTGCAGTGGGTTAGGGATACATTGATCATCCTATACCACACAAGAGCATTGCCATGAAGTCTTAACCATTCCACAGGACCAGACAGACCGTCCTTCCAAATAGCTCACACTGCAAACGCCTGCAGAATCTGTGGGCTCTTCCATCCCTGTGAGAATTCACAAAAGAGTGTCCAAACACTACAGGTGGTCAGCAGAGCAGACCCAAACCTCTCATTTTTCACTCCTAGAGACAGATTGTCCGTGAAGGTGAGGACAGTGGGGCTGCACTTGCAAGCACATCATTGCTAAAGAGACTAATTCTTAACAGTTACAGATGCTTCTGAACAGCTGACCACCTGCCTGAATGTGGGGTTGTACTGGTAGCATACCACGGGCTCCTTGTGGGAAACCACTGGGTGAGGCTCATGGGGACAACTTGTTCATAAAAAACAGAGAGAGAGAAAGAGGATGAAAACTTGAACCGAGGGCACTACATGCATACCTGGGACAAAATGTTGATTACTTTGATTAAGAGGATGGTCTTGAGCTCAAATGATGGATCTGTGACCTTGGGCAAGTCACTTAGCTGCTCAAAACTCTACTTTTATGATCTATTAAATAGGGATAATGGTATCTACTTTAAAGCATTGTTTTGAGGATTAAATGAGAAACTATATATATAGTCATCCCTCAGTACTGAGGGGGGAGATTGGTTTGAGGACCCCCAAGAACACCAAAATCCACAGGTTCTCGAGTTCCTTATGTAAAATGGCATATTTGCATATAACCCATGCACATTTTTTAATATAGTTTAAAACACCTCCAAATTACTTATAAAAACCAATGCAATTTAAATGCTACATATATAGTTGCCATATGTGGCAAATTCAACTTTGGGGGTCCTTTTGCTTTTTGGAAACTTCTGGAGTTAAAATAATTTTTTTCTTCCATCTCCAGTTGGTTGAATGTGCTGATGGACATTCAACCCGTGGACAAAGAGGGCCGATGTGATGTCCTTAGCCCAGGACCTCACATAACCTGATGGGTCTGCAATGAGGAACAGCCACTAACCATGAGAACTAACGCCACATCTCCTTGATGGGGCAAGAAGGAGTGTGATTTCATGAAACTGCAAGGTGGACCTTCTTCCCTATTAACACACATCTTCCTGCAAACAAACTGTATCATCCCATTCTGAGTTCCCAAGCCTGAATGGCAGTGCTTTTCCCTCACAGCAGGGGCAAGGCCAGGCCAGATCCTGGGAGGCCCTGCAGAGTGCCTCCCACTGGCACCCATGGGCACAGGGCTCCCCTGTGTCCTTGGACTTCGCCTCTTAAGCCACCCAGTCCCTTTGCACTCATCGCCTCATCTGTAAAATGGAATCCTTTATAGAAACTTTGTGAGGAAAAAGTGTGGGGAAGGAGGTAAAAGTCTGGCATGCAGTGGACGCTGAAGAACTGAACGTTGGTCACCAGCCTTCACTCTCCTCAGTGCCCTGCGATGGTCAGCCCCAAGCCTGGGCCACTCACAGAGATTTGGGGGACCTGAAACCTCAGACTTAGTGCTGGAAGAGTCTTAGTGTGGGCAAAACAGGGCTTGGCATAAGGACGATTACAATTTTGGGGAGCAGAGTCTCCACATGTCACAGATGAGACCGCAGGAGGCCTTTTGCTGACCTGGTCAACATCACAAGCTCCCCAGAGATGGAGCGGGGACTGGCAGACAGTATCTGGCATTCAAGTGTTGGTGCTAGAGAAGAGGCTATTTTTGCTGTGAGCTGGAATTTTAGACACTGCTCCAAAAAAATCAACCCAGCAGGCTGTTTGTTCTACACGGTGATACCAAGTAGAACAAACAGCAGTTTGACTGAGAGATGCTCCCGTTTTTCAGCTGGTTGTTTTGGCCTCTTGAGTGAAGAGCCTGCCTTCCAGGGCTGGCTGGAGTGATGACCGGGCAGTGCCCACTGTGTCTTCAAGTGGCTGCCCTGCTTGGGGGACAGGGGTTTCAGGTATGGGCACTGCTGGACGGTGGGACTACAAGTAGGCTGATGCCTTAGGACTGAGTAAGCAGCCCCGGGGTTTGTAGGACAGTTTCCTATGGGGGTGGGCTGGTGGGTGGAATAGGCTCAAGGGGTGGATTTCAGTCTTCAGGATGATATAGGGAGGTGGTGTCAGAGTTACCAGTGGGCATGTTAGGGAGAGCTCACCAGATATGCACTGTGCTCTAGGGTGTGGGGCGTACAGCCGGGGGCTCACACAGAGCCCTTAGCTCTGGATTGTTAGGTTTCAGAAGGTCCTACGCAGCTGCACTGAGCTCTGCAGGACCTTCTGAGAGCTGACTGCCAGGGCCCAGAGGACACCCTCCTACCTCAGGCTCAGGTGCAGGAGTGCTAGGACGTCAGCGGCCACATACAGGGCTCTGGGATCGGGGAGACAGAGGCAGGCCTCGGGCTCACCCCGAATGCCGCTGGTTTTGGAGGAGGCAGTGAATAAGCAGCTGTTGGTCTCCAGATCCCAGATGTGAGGAGCAAGTGAGAACAAAGTGATCAGAGCTCTTGACTAGCCTGTTTTGCTGGGTTTCCAAAGCCATCACCTGTTGGGGGATCTCTTAGGCTTATGCTAAGTTCATGCATTGCCCCTCCTCCCACTCCCGCAAAGGAAAAGTATATGTCTAAGGAAGCAGGAAGTGGGGACCGAGGTCCTGAGTCCTCCTGCCAGGAGGAAGCTGCCTGGCAACTGCAGCTAAACTCCACAGAGTTGTGCTCTACTTTCCCACCAGGAGATGCTTCTCTTCCATAGACACAGCTTCCTTGGCGGGGGCTCACAGTATGGGTCTGATCTGTGGCTCAGAGCTACTGCTGTCCCCAAGATATGCTCCCGTTTCTTCCTATTGGTCCTTAAAACCCATCCCTGGAGGACACAGGGAAGAAACCTCAGGGTGACTATTGGAGGAGAGTGTAACGCCCCCGTCCCTGGGTTGGAATCCCAGCTGTATTGCCTACTCACTGTGTGGTGTTGGACAAATAACTACATTTTCTTTCCCTCAGTTTCTTCATCTGTAAAATGGGGAGACTAATAGTAGCATTTGCCTTATAGAATTGTTTTAAGGAATCTAAACATTTAATAAAAGATGGAGTGCTAGAAAATGGTATAATATGGCTAGAATAATACTATTATTGTTCATAATAGTATTGGGCTAATTTTTTTTTTTTTTTGCCTGCAGTGTGTGGCACATGGGATCTTGGTTCCCTGACTAGGAAGTGAACTATCATCTCCTGCAATGGAAATACAGAGTCTTAATGGCTGGACTGCCAGCAAAGTCCTGACAGCTCTGTTTGTGAAGGAAGAAAAAGTGCCCCTCACCAGAAGCACTGGTGCTGGATTGTTACAATAGACAGAAATACACTTACATTGTTTCAACCTATGGAAAATAGGGGTTTATCTGTTACAGTGGCAAGCCTTACCTTAACTGACATACCATGTTATCTTCCTTCCAAGAAATAGCTTTCTTTCCACCCCAATTCTTATTGACATAAAACAGCTCTGTTTGTGGTGTGCAATATTAAATGCACAAAAAATAACAAGTGAAAATGGAAATCTGAATCAGTCACTTTGCTCTTCTTTAGAGAATGCCAGAAACTAGCAGACTCCTAAAACATTTTGTGGGTCCCCATGATTTACAGACATGAAATATTTGGGCTAAAAAAAATCATCCAAAGAATGAAGACTATCTGATCAGGCATGCTAGAAATTTAGCTGTTTGCTTCCTAGTTGATTAGTTTTTATTTGATAGGAATAATATATTCTGAAATAAATTACACACCCTATTTCCAAGATAGGATTTCAATATATTTTAAACACACTTTGGGAAGTGATTCAATATGCCTGAATCATCACAGGCAAGATGCTAATCTTGTCATCATAAGTTTAGATTGGAAGAAAATGGAGAGGCACTAGGAAAAGAGATAGGATAGAAGACGTGTCCTCACATACAGAATTATGATTATCTGATGGTGGCAAGTTTTGGAAAAAAAAAAGTGAATTAAAAATATGAAATCTCCAACTTTGTGGTCCTGGAGAATGCCTTTGGATGAATTTGATTTTCAAAATAAATAAAAAATGAAAGTCCATAAATCTTACCATTTTAATCAGTTTTTCTTGGAGGACTGAATTGAGTTTCGGTCCTGGTTGTATCCCTGACTGTGATCTCAATACCTAATTTTATATAAATATGCTCTTCATTGTCATGAAATGGACTCTAAGCTCACTATACAGGAGCCATGCTGGACCCCACAAACAGTAAAATTCCAGAGTGTCACAGGGCCCCTGTTCTCAGTCTTTAGGGCTTTTCTCTCTTTTGCCCACTTTGGCTCCCTTTATGAGACTTCCCTATGGTTTAGCAGGTAAAAATTTTCCTGCAGTGTAGGTGACACAGGAGATTCGGGTTTGATCCCCAGGCCAGAAGATCCCCTGGAGAAGAAAATGGCAACCCACTCCAGTACTCTTGCCTGAAAAATCCCATGGACAGAGGAGCCTGGCAGGCTGTAGTCCAAAGAGTCACCAAGAGTTGGACGCAACTAAGCACACAAGCATTCTCTGTTTATGATCTCATATACTCCATGGCTTAAAATTCCATCTAAATGCTGATTCCCAAATTTGTACCTCCAGCCTTGACATCTCCCCTCTCTCAGGACGACTCTCTCCAGCACATCCATGACTGGGTTCCTGACATTATGCCCCTCTCACCCACCACCTTCCTCATCAAAGACCTAAAACCTTGGTGTCATTCTTGACTCCTCACTCCCTCTCTTCTTAAAAAAAAAAAAGAAAGAAAGAAAAACACAGTTTTATTGACATTTAATCCACATACTACAAAATTTGCATTTTAAAATATACAATTCAATGGTTTTTAGCATATTCACAGAGTTGTGCAACCATTGACACTAATTTCAAAACATTTTCATTCCTCCGAAAGGAAAACCCATACCCATTATTGCTATCCCCTATTCCCACCTCACCCCACCCCCTGACAAGCACTAAGCTCATTTCTGTCTCTGAATTTGCCTACTCTGGATATTTCATATAAATGGAATTACACAGTACACAGCCCTCTGTGACTGGCTTTCACTTAACACTTAGAGCTTCTCATGTTTTCTGTGTTGTATCATATGATAGTGCTTCGTTTCTATTTTTTGTTCCTGAATAATATTCCATTGTGTGGCTGATGGGATTTTGTTTATCCATTCCTCGGTTCATGGACATTTGGTTTATTTCTACTGTTTGGCTGTCATGAATGCTGCTATGAATATGTAAGTATTTTTGTGAACTGATGTTTTCAGTTCTCTTGGGTATAAACCCAGGAGTGGAAATGCTAGGTCATATGTTAACTTTCTGGTTAACATTTAAAGAACTACCAAAATGTTTTCCAAAGTGGCGGTACCATTTAAATTCCCACCAGCAATCCCCAAGGGTTCCAATTTCTCTACTTCTTTGCCAATGTTTGCTATCATCTGTCTTTTAATGTTGGCCGTCCTAACGGGCGAGGTTTGAATTTTCATAGTGATTGGTGATGTTGAGCATCTTGTCCTGTGTTTACTGGCCATGTGAATATTTTCTTTAAAGGACTTTCTGTCCAAGTCCTTTGCCCATTTGAAAACGAGCTATTCGTGCTTTTATTGCTGAGCACTGAGTTCTTTGTATTCTAGGTGCAAGTCCCTTATCAGCTGTATGGTTTGCAGGTATTCTGACTCATCCTGTAGGTTGTCTAATCACTTTCTTAATATTGTCCTTTAAAACACGAGTTTTTATTTTTGAGGAAATCAACTCATTTTTTCCTTTAGTCTCTTATGCTTTTGATGCCATATCTAAGAAATCATTGCCTAGACCAAGGTCATGAAGATTTGTTCCCATGTTTTCTTCTAAGAGTTTGGTAGGTGTAGCTCTTTTTACAGTTAGGTCTATGATCCATTTTGAGTTAACCTTTCTGTACAATGTGAAGTAAGAGATTTAAGTCCAAAATCAAGGCATAGAAAGATTTGGATTCTTCAGTGACCTTTCTCCTGGGCTTGCAGAAGACCATCTTCCTGCTGTGTCCTTGCAAGGTTGCCTCTCAGTCTAAGTGGCCTGATTTCCTCTTCTTATAAGGACATCAGTCATACTAGATTAGGGCCCACCAATATGACCTCATTTAACCTTCAGTATTTCTTTATAGGGGCTTCCTTGGTGGCTCAGTGGTCAGGAATCTGTCTGCCAGTGCAGGGGGTGCAAGAGACTTGGGTTCAATCCCCTGGTTGGGAATATTCCCCGGAGAAGGAAATGGTGACCCACTCCAGTATTCTTGCCTGAGAAATCTCGTAGACAGAGGAGCCTGGAGGGCTACGGTCCACGGGGTTTCAAAAGAGTTAGACATGACTTAGTGACTAAGCAAAAACCCAGAAATTTCTTTATAGGCCCTATCTGTAAATACAACCATATTCTAAAGTACCGGGGGTTAACACTTTGACATATGAATTTTGAAGAGACAGAATTCAGCTCAGCATCTATCAATCATTTATTATGTGAGGGGTCAGT
Organism: Neotragus moschatus; assembly: GCA_006410615.1. NCBI lineage: Eukaryota > Metazoa > Chordata > Mammalia > Artiodactyla > Bovidae > Neotragus > Neotragus moschatus. Next base: position 62,605 of record SJYA01001865.1, on the reverse strand, counting down.
GAGCTGGTTTATGTATCTGCAGTGAATCTGATCTCTGCCCTGAGGTTCCAGCAACTCACATTGCTCTAAACGCCCATCCTCTGGCCCTGTGACAGTCCAGAAAAGAAGGTGGATGAGCCATGGAAGCTTGTCATATTCACTGGAAAAGCATATGAGGTGATGGGTGAAACAAATCAGTGAGGTTTTTCTTCTTTTTTAATTAAAAATATTGTGTATTCCAGAGATAACAGAGTGACTGGGCTTTAGAGGCAGACAGGACCCTGGGTATAAAAAGAGATATGAAGGCAAACAAAATGAAGGTAGGGATGTGGCTACCTCTGCCAGGGACAGAAAGGTTTAAATTCTAAGCCTTAGAGAGAGCATTTCAGAAAGGGCCCACTTGGTCTACATGTCCTGCAAGATAAGATGATCACCTCTAGAGGCAAAGGACTGCTGACTCCTTCTGTCCCCATTCTGTCCCCAGCTCCCCATTTCCATCCCCAACCTGCATTCTCACAAGGAATCTCTGGACGGAGTGTAAGCAGAGGGCTCAGTGCTATAACGTTTACTCATCCCAACAAAACAGCAGGTATAGAAAGTTCTCAGAGAGGCTGCCCTTCCCCTGCTTGCCTATTCTTCCTTTCAAAAGCAGATCCATGGAAGCAAATGCCACCTGAGTATCTGCTAATCAGAGGCCCCAAAGGCTCCAGAGAGAGGAATGAAAACATGAAAGGAACACCTTTTCTGTCTGAAACTGCATTGGATAACACATCGAAACATAACAGGGCAAAGACCTTAATGGTGTTGTCGGTGGACATGGAAAAAATCTTGTTATCCTCAGCCGACACATGGATGTAAATGACTGGAGCTGTGTGGGTTCTCAGCATACCTGTTGGTTTTCGAGAATGGAAAAATAACAGATGAACACCAGGCAGTTCTAGCTGAGGCTTCTAAATAAAAATGCAAGACTAAACTTGGCCCGGATCTGGCAGCTCTATTCAGCCTGAGGAGGGTTATGTCTCCCTCTGAAACAACGTGCGTATATATCTTGTGTGATAAAAGGAGTGAAGCAGATAATATGCAGTTACAGCAACACAACTCGGTGTGAGATGAAGCCCTGGGCTTTGTTTCTCCCAGGGCTGACAATATCGCTATAAAAGGAATAAGCTCGGAAGAGCATGGGAGGGGGGGTTGGAAGAGACTCCACGCAGGTTGTTGCTTTATGCAGTATTCAGATCTGGTGTGAATGTCTTTCTAATAAGAGTTGAAGGAGTTCTGAGGGATAGCAGGGCCCTGAGGGGCACAGGGCTGCGTGTGCTGTGGGAGGGTGAGGGGTAAGGAGAAGGGATGCTGGGCTGAGGTTGATGAGGAGAGAACAGTGTCTTTTTATAACGACATCACTTGGAAGTAAGCAAATTTTTCTCAGTCTTCTGAGAAACAGGAGGCTAAGGTAATAGAAGTGGGTAGAAAAATTATGTTGCTTTTTCCCTTCCTTCCTCCTTCCTTCCTTCCTTCTTATTAGGCATCAGACATTGGACCGAACACTCTGCATGGATGGCCTCATTTGCGATCTGTACTGCTAATCTACAGAAGACTCCCAAGAGCCCCATGGACAGCAAGGAGATCAAACCAGTCAATCCTAAAGGAAATCAACCCTGAATATTCACTGGAAGGACGGATGCTGAAGCTCCAATACTTTGGCCACTTGATGCGAAGAGCCGACTCACTGGAAAAGACCTTGATGCTGGGAAAAACGGAGGGCAGGAGCAGAACGGGACGACAGAAGATGAGATGGTTAGATGGCATCACCAACTCAATGGACATGAGTTTCAGTAAATTATGGGAGACAGTGTAGGGCAGGGAAGCCTAGTGGGCAACAACAGTCCATGGGATTGCAGTCCATACGACTTAGCTGACTGAACAACAACTACTACTACTACTACTAATCCAGGAGTGGATATTCTTGTTATTTCTTAAGAGGAACTGGAGGCTGCAGCCCTTGCTCAGGATCATTCAGCTAGAAAGGGACTGAGGCAGGACAGAGGCTGGATCCGTGAACTCTTGGAGCACTGCCCAGCAGCTGAGGGAGCAGGGGTCACCTGGCAGGCCTCACTGATGTCTGTGCAGAGGCTCAGCCGTAACCCAGGCTTTCTGTAGGTGACTGGTTCTTACTCCAAACCCCATTTCAACTCCCCATTTTCCTCCTCTCCTTCCTTCTTCAACACTTGTCAACAGAAATGACATAGCTTTTAGCAACCAAGTTGCATTTGAATCCTGATTGTGCCATTAGTACCCCAAAATTACTTAGCAACTCTGACCTTCAGTTTCTTCCTTGGTAAACGGAGTTGACATGAGGATTAGAGAAGGAACATGGGGCACAGTGCCCGGTACCAAGTAGGTGCTCAGTAAAGTGACAGTTTCTGTTATTTTTAAGAAAGCATTTCTGAGACTCGTTCTGCAGGGACCCACATGAAGGTCAGGGAGGCACTGTCAGGAGTATGATCATTACACACTGAAGGGGTGATGGCAACCGGCTGCTCTTCTGATTAAACAATTTGCTACCCTGGCCACCCCAGTTTCAGGCTTTCCAGAAGAATCTCTGTTTTCTTAGGTCAGTTCTGCTATATTTCAGGAGTGGTGGAGTCCTTATTAGACGGGGCTATACGACTCCAGCAGAGAAGTGAGGGTAAGCTTAGGGCCGCCTGAGTGAGGCACAGAAAGGGCACTGATTGCAGATGAAAATCCCTGATTGTTCTCCACAACTGACCATCATTCACTGTAGGGAAGACAGCAATCTGGTCAAAGAACACTTTTCCAGTTGTGAGTGAATGATGGTTCTACACGGTCTCCATGTCTTTGGAAGCTATTTGCATTTTTAATAAGTTACTTATTAAACCCCAAAATGACTTTGTAATAGCCACAAGCAGAGATCTCCTGGGTTGCATGTCTGGGATATCAGTTTTGGACAGAGGCTCTTAAATTAAAGGGGAATTTTAGTGATTCTCAGTCCTGCTCTCCTGTACTTATGAGGTCAAGGGCACCCTTGGCTGGAGAGAGAGTGCAAACTTACCCAGGCAGATAAGGATTCCAGACTCTAATTATCTGATCCATTCCACCTGTCAACAGCAAGTTCTCTCCCTTGCAGAACGTAAACGCCTTGACTCCTTCGTGGATGCAGAAAACTGTTTGATCACATTCTGCTCGCCTTTGGGGCAAACCAAGGAGTGCTTGGTCTTTTCTTGCTTTGACATTTTCCCCAACATCCTTTATTTCTTTCATCTTTTGCTTGACATTTGTTGTTCCTATAGTGCACCCTAAAAATATTCACAGAAAAGCAAAACAGTTTCTCAACATGATCAGTCAATTTCTGGACAAGTTACTAATTTTTAAAGATCTCAGGTTCATTTTCAGTGATGACAGTGTTTTCTTCTTTTTTACCCCAGGTGTTAAACCATAGAAAGTCTGAAGAATGAAAATGACATTGTAAGAAAAGCAAGGTTTCCCCAAACCTCTACTGAGTGCCAGGCATTGGGCCAGAGCCTCCCCACACATGATCTTGTTTGAGCCTCAAAGAAACTCAGTGGGGTAAGCACCTTTACTGCTACCTTACAGGTGAGGAAACTTACACACAGAGAGGTTAAACACTTGTCATCAAGAAAACACTGGAGCCAAGGAAGCACCATCTGACTCCTAGATCAGGGCCTCCAGGTTTCATTAACTAATCAGCCAATTTCATTTACAACTATTCTGACAGATATTTGAGTCAAATGACTCAAATGACTTTTGGGCTTATGAATCCACAGAATTGAATAAAATAGTAGCATCACACAGAAGCGTCACACATAAATGATCAAGGGCCTTCCTGCAGGCTTTAGACGTTGGTTTTGAGACAGGCTGGGACCTAGGACCCTTGACTAGAGTTCTTGCATCTAGATAAAAGTCTCCTCGAGCAACAATAATATAAGAAACTATAAGAGGATAAAAATAACTTACATGTGTGTGTGCGAAGTCGGTGCATGTGTGCTAAATCACTTCAGTTGTGTCTGACTCTTTTCGATTCCATAGACTGTAGCCCACCAGGCTCCTCTGTCCATAGGATTTGCCAGGCAAGAATACTAGAGTGGGTTGCCATGCCCTCTTCCAAGGGATCTTCCCAACACAGGGATTGAATCCACGTCTCCTGCGGCTTCTGCATTGCAGGTGGATTTTTTACCACTAAGCCACCAGGCAAGCCCAAAATAACTACGTGAAAGCCCAATTGGGGCAGCTATGAACTATAAGAAGGCAATGGCACCCCACTCCAGTACTCTTGCCTGGAAAATCCCATGGGCGGAGAAGCCTGGTAGGCTGCAGTCCATGGGGTCACTAAGAGTCAGGCACGACTGAATGACTTCACTTTCACTTTTCACTTTCCTGCATTGGAGAAGGAAATGGCAACCCACTCCAGTGTTCTTGCCTGGAGAATCCCAGGGATGGGGGAGCCTGGTGGGCTGCCGTCTATGGGGCTGCACAGAGTCGGACACGACTGAAGCGACTTAGCAGCAAGATACAGAAAGGCCACAAACCAACCACTGTTTCTGAGATGGGGAGAGCAAAAGTAGGGTACTATGCATGATCCTTGCACACAGCACTACCAAGGGGGTGGGCAGGCCACCTAAGATACCCTTCCTGCCCAGCCTGCCCATCTGTCCCCACCCTCACCATGTTTAAGGAACCAGCTTGCTCCCTCCTGGGGAGCAAACAAGGCACCTGTGACTTGTTTTTGCTTCCTCCTGTTGCAGCACAAATCCCAATAAAGCCTTGCCTGTATTCCTCACCTGGCTTCTTATCAACTCCTATTGATTAAAGAGTCTTAGGACCCGAGACGGTCCTCATAGTCTCACCAGAAGATGATCATGAAGGAAATCCGAAATACACTCACCAGTGCCTCTCCCGTGCACCTGCCTGACATCTCCCTTGATCTCCGCCTCATCCAAGGAGCCTGAAGGACCTTGGAGGACAAAGGTGGGAGAACAAGTGTCTTCACCCCCCCTCCCCAACCCCCTCCCAATCCCTCTACCCCCAAGTCAGAATCCTCTTTCATCATCTGTGGCTTCAGCAACTGGCTCAAGGATTATCAGTTTGGTCTGGGTATTGTGCCTGCTAGCATGAATTACAACTCAGCTTTCTTCCAGGATTCAGGGAGAACAACGCGCTACTCAGGAAAGTTCCCTCAAGGCGACTGGAGGCTTCCACCTCCAGGGTGTGGTACTATTGCAGCTCAGGGGACCCTCGTGAGGCAGCCCTCCCCATTTCCCCAGAGAAGTGGGAAGTCTCCATTTTTCACTGGATATTGCCAGAACTTTACATGTTGGTGACCACTTTTAAAAGATGCTTTAGCTCTGTCTGTGGCTGTTTCTCAGGGCCTCTGGGTTAGGGCGTGTTGTGCACGGGAGGACGGGCAGGTGTCACAGTTGAGGGAAGGGAGCCCTCCTCTTTCCACTTCAGAGCTCCTCTGCTTCAGAGTCCCGTGGCTGTTCTCCATTCCCTGAATTCCAACAGAGAAGCAGAGTCATTTCTGAACCGGGGTCTCTGACATCCCCATTATTTGAGGCTATATAACCCGAGTCCAGAGTTATTCCTGGCTGGTTTATGGACAGCAGGTTGAGGTGAAGACCCTGCCCTCCATGGCTCCTCCCCACAGTGGCCAAGGGCTGGGTCAGGTGGTCCCTCTGGCCCCATCCTTCCTTTCTGCTGTAGCATGCAGCAGGGAAGGTAAACAGCCTTGAACTTGCAGCTCTTTCATCTGCCAGGCGGAAGGGAGGGGGGGACAAGTGCTGAGTGTACATAATTACTTCAGATGACAGCATGAGCCTGCGTTATCTGAGCACTTGAAATGTCAAAGCAATGCCGCAAACCCCCCACAAGCACCAGTTCAACACTTTCACCCCGCTTGTTGTGAGCAGAGATCTGAAACATCTAAGCAGGTGTGTCACTTTATTTTTAATTTTTTTAAGCGAAGGGAGAGCAGCCAGTTCATTTGCATGATCTCTAGCGGTTCTTTTCCAACCAAGCCAGAAAGAGATACATGTTTAAGTGGTTGTCATGGAAACCAGAGAGCATTGCTCTCCCCCAAGGTCTGAAGGAAGGATGATGAAAAGTTTAAGCAGTCACCATGGAAACTGAGAGAGGATTCAAGGAGGGCTCAGATCTCAGCACACGAAGTAGCAGCTCAGTCTTCAGGTGCTGGGGTCCTGGTGCACCCTGGCTGTCACTGCAGCTGCTAGTATCAGGGCTGACATTTAGGCCACTTTTGTAGTCACAGGCTTAGAGCATCCCAGGGGGTCAGTACTGAGGTGTGTGTGTCCTCCGCAAAGCTCAGATCCTCATTTTTCCCGTTCTGAGGTGGCCTCTCCTGCTTATCCCTCCCTGTACTTCATTCCCTTCATGCCCTCTGTTTCTTCAGTGTGGCAGGAGCCCACAGATCGGCCATCACTAGGTGGAACCAAATGCTGCTCAGGTTTGCATTCGAGGCCTGGCCTGGTCTGTCTATGGCCTTGACCAAGAAACAAGCAAGCAATTCCTGCCTTCCCTCACTGCAAGGGAGCAAAGGCACTTGAAAGCACTTCCTGTGCCTCACGCAGAGCCTCTGCGCTGAGCTGGTCTCTTCTGTTAAGGCTTTCCCCTCTTGCTGGAGGCGATCCTGTCTGGGGACAGCTGGCTCACCTGAAGCTGAGTTTTGAAGTTCAGGAGTATGTAAAGGGCGGTCCCTTAGGGGCTATGGAAGGGGACAGGCCAGAAATAGAAGCTAGAATTGATTTGAAGGGGACTGTGTGATGGTGGGAACCATCTACTTTCTTCCTGATGGGGCTGCTGTCACATGGGACCATTCAGGGGTGGGGTGGGGTGAGCCCTATAGCATAGTGGAAGAGTGTGTGAGTGTGTGTGCGAGTGTGTGAGCAGTGGCACAGGTGTAGGACACTGTGAGGGTGTGTTGGGGGTGGGGGGTGGGGAGAGGGGGGAGAGAGCCCAGGAGGGAA
>SJYA01001865.1:6629-49223 GCA_006410615.1 Neotragus moschatus | reverse complement strand
CCTGAACGGGGGTGGCGGTGGGTGGGGTTGGGGGTAGGGAGGGCAGGGTCACTCTTGAGGGGGAAACAGGTTGGGAGGGATTTGAGGAGTTCCTCTCCTCTCGGGCCACCTTCTCCACCTGCAGAAGTCCTAGTAAGGACAAAGTATTCGTCACTCAGTTGTGTCTGACTGTTTACCATCCCATGGACTCTAGCCCTCTGGGCTCCTCTATCCATGGAATTCTCCAGGCAAGAATACTAGAATGGGTGGGTAGCCATCCCCTTCTTCAGGAGATCTTCCTGATCCAGGGATCGAACCCAGGCCCCCTGAATTGTAGGCACATTCTGTACCACTGAGCCACCAGGTAAACTGCACCTCAAATAAACTGAAGGAAAAAAGATCCTGGTTCCAACTGCTTTCGAGAAACACACTGAATTAACTACAGCTTTGCGTGTGCTTCTTCAGTCAGTTGACGGTTTTCTTTTTTGTACCTAGCTTTCTTAATTCACATTTCCTTTCTACTGCAGGATAGTGTTCTAGTTTCTTCTCCTTGTGTTTGGAACTTTGTTGGTTTATTCTTTTAGACAAGATTTTCCAGGTCCAATTTTTCTTCCCCTTTAATTTTCCTTTTCACTTAGCACATGTTTGATTCTTTCCCATTCACCCAATAACATTCCCTACTTTTCTTTTCTTGCATTAGTTGTCTTTATTAAACATCTTCACTACTTAGTTTCAACTCGATGTGTTTATAAAGAGACGAGGGATCTTTATAAACACATCAATCCCGAAGGACCACTGCTCTCCCTTCTGCATGTCCACTCTCTGTTTAGCTTCTGGGCTTTTTCTTTGTTTTTCAACTTAAAGTGTATAACTTAACTTTTTGTTAGTATATTCAGAGTTGTGCACCATCACCATTTTCAATATTAAAACATTTTCATCGCTTCAAAAGGAAATGCCAGGACTTCCCTGATGGTCCAGTGGCTAAAAATCTGCCTGCCAATGCAGGGTACCTGGGTTTGACCCCTACTGGGCAACTAAGCCTGTGTACCACAACTACTGAAGCCCACACCCTCGAGCCCGTGCTCTGCAGCAAGAGAAGCCACCGCAATGAGAAGCCCATTCACTGCAATGAAGACTAGCCCCGTTTGCAGCAACCAGAGGAAGCCTGTGTGCAGCAATGAAGACCCAGGGGAAAAAATTTAAAAAGAAGAGAAAAAGAAATGCCCTTAACGTTAACAATCACTCCCCATTTTCCCACTATTTCCTCATCCCTTTTCTTGTCCGGAGAATCCCACGGACAGAGGAGTCTGTTGGGCAACAGTCCACGGGGTCGCAAAGAGTTGGACAAAACTGAAGCGACTTAGCAGCAGCAGGCAACCACTAATCTGCTTTTTTGTCCCCATGGATTTTCCTTTTCTGGACGTTTCATATAAATGCAATCATATAATTTGGGATCTTTTGTGACTTGGCGTAATGTTTGAGTGTCGTTCATGTTACAGCTTGTATCACGACTTCATTCCTCTCATTGTCAAATAATATTTCCTTGTACGGACATACCAGATTTTGTTTATCTGTTCACCAGTTGATGGACATTTGGATTGTTTCTGCTTTTTGACTACTGTGAATAATGCTGCCATGAACATTCAGAAACAGGTTTTTGTGTGGACACAGTCTTCATTTTTCTTGGTTAGACTGGGCTATCTTAACATAAAGGACAAAGTCTTGCTTTTTTTCTTGGGAAACATTAACTTCGCTTCTCAGAGCCAATAGAAATCTCAAGGAACAACTCTCAAGTCTATAGTCACATTGTGGGTCCTCAGACGTGAGTCATTTGAGTGAGTCTCACTCCTACAAGATGAAGGAGAACAACCTACTGTCCTCAGACTCATAGGGTATCTTGTGTGGAAACTCCCGGAACAAACATCCAAACAGGCTCAAATTGATGATTTTCACTCACTTCTAGGAACCATTCTTTGTGCCATTCTGGGTATATCATATGACATATATTTTTGGCTTTGCTAAGTTAATAAAGTTACCTCAGGACCAGTGATGACTTGTTAAAGAATACATATATTATTATTTGACTGCTTGTGTGGCACCCCTGCAGAAAGACATAGCGGGGCACACTGCAAGTTACTTTTGCTTCTTCTTTTTACCTGAGTAACCCAGGCCCTGCGCACTTGCCAGCAGATATAGTTTACGTTTGGAGAGGTCACAGCATTATTAAGGTTAATGTTTGGCATGTTCTCAACTTCAGGCAGCTTCTTGCATGTTCTAAGGAGAAAACAAAAAATCTCAAAAGAATAGGAATGAATGTTATTCTGCTGTTATGATTTCAAGCATATGGATGGCCCTAGAGCCTCAGCTTCTTCATATGCAGAATGGGAATCATGAGCATACTCCACACAAAGTTTACACTGTTGAACAAAGTGTGTATAAATATAAAAATATATATAAAAATATAAAAAGAATGAATGTCCCTCCCATGTCCTGCTGACTCCATCCAGGAGCTTTTTCGTAGGCTAGCCTTCTGATCAGGAATGACCCTCCTGTCCTTGGCTCATAAATTCTTCTCATTCACTGTGACCTCAATAACTCCTCCATGGGAACCTCTCTCTAAGCCAGACCATTTGATTGCTCCATTTTCTGGACTCCAGGACGGTTGAGCATGGAACTGATGCTTTTTCACTGACGATTTTCTTATTCTCTCATCCGTGCTGGTCTTATCTTCTCATCCGTGTATGTACAACCCAAAGGCCAGGACGCTTCCTTTGGAGCCCCACGAGGCTCAGTAGAGAGCAGGGACTCAACTGGGTACCTCTGTGTGATCTAGTCAGGATTTGAACAGCCTTTAAGAAGATGATACTGAGGTCAAGGTCCATCTCAAAAAGAAGTGGGCCTTGCTCATCTTCCCATCATATATGAGAAGAACTTAGTGGTGGTATCAGTGGTCTCATATGTTACAAGAGTTCTGTGATCACAAGAACTCTGTGATCACTGGTTAATTCACACAAATGCTCTGAGGGATGCAACATCCATCCCGCAGCCAAAGCAGGAACAAAGCAGCTGGTATAACAGGAATGATCAACTGTGGAGGACTCATGGTTGTCTGCCTAACAGACACTCCTTTTTCTGCCAACAAAACCACGGCAAAGGGCTTCCTTGGTGGCTCAGTGGTAAAGAACCCACCTGCCGAAGCAGGAGATGTGGTTCAGTCCTTGGTCTGGGAAGATCCATATGCTGTGGAGTAGCTAAGCCCGTGAGCCACAGCCACTGAGCCCACGTCCAGCAACTAATGAAGCCCAAGTGCCCTAGACACCACGCTCCACAGCAAGAGAAAGCACTGCAGTGAGAAGCCCATGCGCCACAGCTAAAGAGGAGCTGCAACGAGAGAAAGCCCGCACGGCAACGAAGACCCAGCACAGCCAAGGAAAAAAAAAAAGCCAAGACAGAGAGCTCTTGATCCCAGGGATGTCCTGTGACTCCTTTCTGGCCAATGAGATCAGGTGAAATCAACTGAGGCGCTCTGGGAAGATATTTCGCTCCCTCATAAAGTGTGAAAATAATGCGAGATAGTCTCTTTTTCTTTCTCGCTTGCTCGAGTCCAACGTGTGCAGAAAGTCCAACGTGTTCTTTCTAATTTTAAACACAGCTGAGATGTGAGATATTTGGAGCTATGGCAGCCATTCTGAGACCATGAGGCCATGGGCTGAAGGGCAAAAAGCCAGCATACTAAAGATGGTGAAGTGACATGCCGGAGACTGGAGGTGCGTGATGACACCATTGATAAGCTAAACCAGTGCAGCAATCATTTATATCCTGCTGTTTCTTTAATGAAAGAAAGATAACTCCTTTATCCTGTTAGTTGTTTTTTGTTTCTATAATAGCAAGCATTTATCAACTTTTTATTATGTGTCAAGCGGTGTTCTAAGCACTTTATATATATCAACTCATTTACTCCTTAACTTTATGAGATAGGCACTATTACTGTTCCCTTCTTAAGGCTCTATTATTATTTCTTCAGATGGAGGAAACTGAGGCAGAGAAAGATATTAAATAATTTGCCAAAGTTAGCAAGTGGCAGCAACAGGATTCAAGCCTAGGCAGCCTGGATTGCAGCTTGAAGCGTATTTAGTGGGTAACTCTACACCACAGTCTACAGTTGATGTTCTCATTGTTTAACAAGCCCCAGAATTGCAGAACCATTTAGAGCTCAGAGGTGTTATTCAGATGACCTTGAAAATATTAAAGTAGGTAGAACATGGAGTGGTGACCTATGTATCACTGAAAACTGTAGGCAAGATGTTTTAATACATACTGCTAGCAATTACAGCAGTGCATTGACTTTCCCAAAGCAGTCCCTAAACTGTTTTTTTTTTCATCTAGTGTTTTATTATTATTATAGGTTATGTCATAGTAAAGTTCTCTCTGCACTTTTTAATTGCTAGTATGACAGTATATTTTTTCATTTAAATTGCTCATTACTTTTGAATGTTTTCCAAGTGTTAAACTTGAAAATTTCAGTACACTCAAAACCTATATCTTGGACTTCCCTGGTGGTCCCATGGTAAAGAAATCCACCTACCAGTGGAGGGACACTGGTTCGATCCCTGGTCTGGGAAGACTGCACATGCCAAGGGGCAACTAAGACCTGTGCCACGACTACTGAGATGGTGCTCCAGAGCCTGTGAGTCGAAGCCTGCACACTCTAGAGCCTGCGCTCCGCAGCAAGAGAATCCACTGCAATGGGAATTGTGTCCTGCAACAAAGAGTAGCCCCCACTCTCCACAACTAGAGAAAACCTGCGGGGAGCAACAAAGACCCAGTGCAGCCAAAAATAAATAAAAATTTTAAAAGCTATTTTTTGGGACTCTCTTGCAAAATAGTGATCCTATCAAAACAACAGGAGACCCTGTAAATTGGTGATCGTTGAGCAGTCCCTCTCAGTTTGGTTATAATCCTTACTGGACTGCCTCAGACTGTAGAGTGCTCAGGGGCAGTCTACATGAACGTTCACTTCCTCTCCAAATGAACTTCTGTTGGGGTTCATTCTGAACTTCTTCTTCATGTCTTGGACACACCTTTTCATCTGTCTTTGCCTGATGAAGCTCTTTATTTCTGAGTTTTCTCAAACTTTCCATCCAAGCCCCCTTATCCCCTACACTCTTAAGCCAAGAGTCAGAGAATTATAGATTGAGTAGATTTCAATCCCCACACCTCAGAACTCCCAAGACCCATTACCCATCTGTGTTTGCTTTCAGATTACAGGCACTTCAGAAACCAATCCTGAGCACTTTATAATCTCCACTTTTCCCACGGTACTGTCTTTCTAAGATTTATGTTTCAGTTTAGATGCACTTGGCTTCTATAACAAACTCTGATTTCACTGGTTAATGGAACTTCTCTCTTTAAAAAGCAGCTTTCCAGAAGCAGTTAACAAAGTCTGCTATTGTTAAAGAAGTGCCTGCTCTCCAACAGTAAAGTGAATAATAAGTCTCCTCAGCCTGAATGTTTCTTTGTGGTACCTTGAGAATCCTGCAACTTGCTTTTACTGTCAATTAATCTTGTCTCATTTAAATTTTCCTCAAATAAGAACTTTTCTGACCCACTTCCATGAACCACTCCATAATACCATTCATCATCAATGTTATCTTTCTCTGGATACATTTATTTCTGGGGAGGAATTTTCATGACAGAAAATAGGTCAGAAGAGAAAAATCGGCCAAATTTACAGACTCAGATTAAGGAAATGGTGGTGGTACTCAGTAACCAAAGGTAACTGACTTAAACATGCATTCACACCTCAAGAGATAAAACTTTGGGGCAAAATCTTTAAATTCTTAGTAATTACTGCTTGGAAACACAAATTCAGTCTCCTGTGTGTGAATTAGCTGATGAGGACAGAGTTTTTAAAACAAGGACTTGATTGTGATTTATTATTCATTTTGTTAATAGTTTCAGAATTATCCACTAATATTTTCTTGATTTAGACAAGAATCACATAGTTTTAAAAAATCTCCACCAAGCATAAAGCAGAGAGATATCCTGGGATACTTATGACACAAGCTGTTCCTTTTTAAAGGCATCTGCAGGGGGAGATTTAGACAGACTTTGCTTTATCAGTTTTTCATCTACTTTGAAATTGGTTTGGTTAGATCAGAGTAACAGTTCTGCGTGGTGCTGCCTTTATGATTTCGAGTACATTTGTGTCATCAGTCAATTGTTCACCTTGAACTTTATCTTTCAGCTTGTCAAAAAATAATCTAACACTTATCCAAGCACCAGCATGAACTGCCAAAGAATCCTGAAGGAAGCTGTCATTGCAACTGGAACCTCAAGACTCTTGCCCCCAATCCAGGTCACCTGAGAAGTGGTAAAGTGTGGCACCTTTCCACACTTCACAACAGCATGACATCCTAGCTCCATGGCTGTGGAAGGCTTATGACACATGGGACTCTAACTCCTAGCAGTACTTGCGTGTGTGGGGGGGCGGGGCTGTCTATCCATTATAGGGCAAAGCTCCAACAAATTCATTCCCTTTCATCCGAATGCAACTGAGGGATACTATGAACTGTCCTGCTGTGACTCTTTAGAAGGCATAATTCCTGGGATCATCACCAGTACTTTCTCTTTTCCATTCCTCTCCCAATGAATAAACACCTCTACTCAAAGCAAAGTGCCAGGTAAATGTCAGGTGAATGCCACCCTGGAGAAGTTTTAGTGACTCAGGACCCTGTTCTCACTGTACTGGGTTCAGTGATCTTTTCTAAGACTTGGATAAATTCAGAGAAGTACTGTTAAATTTATTGATGACACAAAGCTGAAGAGAGAGAGAGAGAATGCCAATCTACCGGGTGGTATTATCAGTATTTAAAATTATTTTAACCAAATAGAATTAGGATGCAAAAGAAAATCAATGAAATGAAATGTAGCAAGAATAAAAGCCCTGGGTTTAGATTTAAACCTCAATTTATAAAGAAAGGATGAAGAGTGTCTTCCTTGATGGTCCAGTGGCTAAGACACCATGTTTCCAATGGAGGGAGCCCAGGTTCAATCCCTGGTCAGGGAACTAGACCCCACATGCTGCAACTAAGACCAGGTACAGCTAAGTAAATAATAAATGTTAAAAAAAGAGAGAGAAAGGATGAGGAATACATGGCTTGAAAGTGGAAGATGAGATGTCAGTGAGTAAAGTGTTGGTGGGCTGTGTGATGCCTTTCTCCAGAAGAGAGGCCAGGATGACACAATATCTTGAAATGAAGATAAAGGATGGCTGAGAAAACTAGAACAGTTTACCCAAGAGAAGGGAAAATCTAGTCATTTTCAAATATTTGAAAATGTGGATTTGGGGGGGAAGTTGTGTTTTTATGTTTTGCTTATTTTTCTTTTCTTTTAAAAAAATTTTATTTTTATTTAAGTTGTGTACTCAGTGATAAAGAATCTGCCTACAATCCAGGAGATGCAGTAGGAGCCAAGGATTTGATCCGTGGGTCAGGAAGATCCCTTGGAGAAGGAAATGGCAACCCACTCCAGTATCCTTGCCTAGAAAATCCCATGGACAGAGGAGCCTGGGGGGCTACAGTCCATGAGGTTGCAAAAGAGTCGGCCATGACTTAGCAACTCAACAACAAAGTTATACGCAGTTGTTTGAAGAATCAAATAGTTCTGCAAGTTTAAGAAGCCTGACCACTTTCTTCATTTCCATCCCTGAAAACCTTCACAATTCTTTCTTTTAGGTGACTATTTGGTATCTATTCCATGTCTCTAAATAGCATGCTTGCTGTGCTTCTTCTTGGTTTTTCAGTTTGGGATATTATCTCATGACTCTGGGCTTTCATTTACTTAGACTTCTGAGCACTTGGCATTGGTATTTACCAACCATCTTAATCTTTTCTCAAGATACTCAGCTCCATCAGATATTCACTACATTGGTTTCATCTTCTGAAGGGCCCTGGCTACCCTTATGCCTGGTACACAGTTGCCATCTCAGGTCTGGATAGGGAGGAAATGTAACTTTTCTTAAATTCTTCAAGGTTCTTGGCTGAGACCTCCCCTCTAATAGAAGACAGAATAGCAGGAGAAAACCAAACAAGTAAAAGAACATATATATATATGGGAGATAGTCAGGAAAACTGAATAACTCCCCCAAATGGCCCAAGCCATCACTTTAAATACCATCTTCAGCTAAAGGTAAAGAAGATGTGTGTGAGGGAGCCAGTGATGGGAGATTATCAAGCAAAACACAGTAAACAATGGTAAGGTCATTAGACAGATTTAAGTCATCATCTTCTCCACTCATACGACTTTCTAGAGATTTGGTCATCCTCCCCTTCAGTACAGAGAGGCTGTTGTTGTCTGGTCACCAAGTCATGTCTGATTCTTGCAACCTCATGGACTGCAGCATGCCAGGGAGACACCCCTGCATATGGAGATCCCCCTTACAAATGTAAAATGCTCTTACAAAAAGGTAACTTCTACTAGGCTTTCAGAGTTCCTCCTGTGCCTGCTGTTTAAAAACAATCACCCTGAAGTAATCCTTATGGCAAAAGGGCATATTTGGGGTGATGTCCTCTGCTGCCCTTCAGGTCCTTCCTTCTCCATCATCCTGAGGATCCCATTTGCTATTCTGCTTCATGGGATCTCCTGTTTTCCTATTCCCAAGTTATCTTCTTTGCAGTTTTCCCCTTCCCTTTACAGAGAAAACCCTTCATTGGTTTCCTGAGAAGGATACCTATATGGGAAGTACTTTTTGAAACTTCACATCTTTGCAGATGACTTTATTCTAGCCTCAAATTTCAGTAATAGTTTACCAGGATATAGAATGCCACACTGGAGACAATTTTCCTTCCATTTTTGAAGAAATTGCTGCTTTGCTTTCTAGCTCCCAGTTCTGCTGTGGTGAAATTAAAATCCATTACTGAGTCCTGATCCTCGGCATGGTGAGCTGACTTGTCTCCTCTGGACACTTCTAAAATCTTCTCTTTGCTCTCAATGTTTTGAAAAATGTGCTTAAACTATTGGATTAGTTTCCTCCCTCTCTTTTCTCTTTTTGTGTGCGTAGTATTTGAATATTGTACTTCCCAGACTGGTCGTGTGGTTTTTGTTCATCTTTTCTCTTTATTTCACTTTTTTCTGTTTTTATTGTTGTTGTTGTTCTGCTTTCTGGGAAAATATTATCTTCCAACCATTTTATTAAGTTAAATATTTAAAACCACAATTTTAATTTCCAAGAATTCTTTTTTCCCCTCTGGATTTTCCTCTGTACTGGCATCTTCTTATTTAATGGATTCCGTCTTGTCTCTCCAAAGATAACAATGGCATTTTATTGCTGTTTCATGCCTAGAAGGGAAAAGCATGGCTGTCAGCGATCTAGGAGGCAGTGCTGCTAATTCTTGGGCCTGGGGGGTGAGGATGTGGATTCTGTCTTATGAAATGAATTGACTGTCAGTTTTTCCCACAGTTGATCTCAAGGATTTGGTGTTTTGGGGCTTCCTAAATCACTTACCATTTGTCTTATCTGCTTTCCAACTTGCAAATTTTATTGCTGCCGTTGCCTCTCGTTCACCCCATCCTTGTGGGACTGTGCCTTCAGGACAAAAAAAAATCCCTTTTCCATGCTTGAGACCAGTGTTATTAAGGAGGGGATTAAAGTAGGTGCATGAGTTCAGCCTACTCTGCTTCCTGGAAGTGTGGAAGCCCTTTTTGGAGTCACCGCAGGGACTGCTTTCTAATACCTGGAAATAATCCACAGCTTTAGGGGCTGTCTTGTGAGGCAGGGGCTCCCCTTTCCTGGAAGTTGTTGTTGAAAAGTGGGAAGTTTTGTTGCTCAGTATTGTCTGACTCTTTGCAACCCCATGAACTGTAGCCCTCCAGGCTCCTGAGTCCATGGGGTCCTCCAGGCAAGAATACTGGAGTCGGTAGCCATTCCCTTCTCTAGGGGATCTTCCTGACCCAGGGATGGAACCCAGGTCTCCTGCATTGCAGGCAGATTCTTTACCACTGAGCCACCAGGCCAGTTTGGAAGTCTGCCTCTCTGGGATGTGGCAGAGAGGCTTCTGCTTCTCTGGGTGGTCACAAGTCAGATAAGGTGCCTCCCTGGGACCTTCCCACTCATTTAAAACTCTGATTGCTGCTGCTGCTGCTGCGTCGCCTCAGTCGTGTCCGACTCTGTGCGACCCCATAGATGGTAGCCCACCAGGCTCCCCCGTCCCTGGGATTCTCCAGGCAAGAACACTGGAGTGGGTTGCCATTTCCTTCTCCAATGCAGAAAAGTGAAAAGTGAAAGTGAACTCGCTCAGTCGTGTCCAGCTCTTTACAATCCCATGGACTGCAGCCTATCAGGCTCCTCCATCCATGGGATTTTCCAGGCAAGGGTACTGGAGTGGGGTGCCAAAAACTCTGATTACATTGTGCTTACTCTAGTAATGTTCATATCCAGATATCTCTGAGAAAACATGCTTTCGTTTTTGTTTCATTTTCCAGTGTAGCCCCCTGTGTGTTTTGTGGAGGGAGAGTTTTGGTGAAGAGGTGACACCTGGGGGAAAGTTGGTGTCTTCTAGTTGTGTCATCAAAAGATTATAGGTGATGAGAAGTCGGTCTCTAGTCATTGCCAACTGCTTCCTGGGCCTCCCTAAAACTGCAGGTGGTGGGGAAGAAATCCACTTCTGGTCTAACACACACAGCCAGCATTTTCCAGCGTTTCTCAAGATAAAAATGGAGACCCTAAAGCCCAACCCAAACTGGACAGAGCCAACACCAGAAAACAAGAGGCGCTGAGAGATACTTAGGTGTTGTGGAATGACCCTGAAGTTATATTGGTCAATGGGCAAATGAAGTGCAGTTTATAAAAACTGTTCTTGTATGCAACTTTCCAGCCATCACTCATCACCAGTCATCACGTGTAGCTGATGTGCAAATACACTCTCAAGTTCAGCCGTGTCCTCCACGGAGAAGTTAGCGAGTTAATGTCTTACAGTCAGTTTTCAAGCATTTCTATTGCTCAACTAATTTTAAACAAAACCCAAGAATTCAAGACTTGATGCAAGAGCCAGCATCCATCCACCCATCCATCTGTTAAGTAGTTAGAACATGAAAAAAGAGTCCAAAATGGTGGTGGTTAAAAGACAAAGAAGGGAAAAACCCGCAAAAATCGAACAAAGGAAGGTCCGAGAATGGAGTAAGGACCTCGGGTTAAAAAAAAAAAAAAACAGCCCTCCTGGCTAGCCCAATTTACACAAGGCAGGCCCAGGGGGAGGATAAAAATACATATGAAAAGAGGAACCAAAATTGGGCCAGGGCCTCTCTTCTCTTTGCATCTTTTGAGTTGGCATTCCTTCACGCCTCGAGGATGTATTTTCCTTTACTTTCTAAATAAAACTGAGCTGTAACACAGTGCTGTAACGCTGGTCCATCCAAGGGCTGTAACGCTGGTCCATCCGTTGCTTCCAATTTTTGTTGTGACAAGACAGAACCAAGGAAATTACACACTCCCCCAACACATCCATCCAACCATCCATCCACGTCTACTAGGGACTCAGAAATAAGAGTTCTATTCTCAGTCCTGTAGAAGTTCCCAGTCTGGTGAGAGAGACAGATTGGGGACAGAATATTCTGACTCAGGGCTATAATCCCAATCACTGAAGTACGCTTTGGGGATGTGTGGTTCCAAGAAGAGAGAAAAGCTCCCCCGAGGAGAAGATGCTCAGTGAAGGCCCAGAAGGGCACTGTCTTCAAGCAGGGAAAACACCGACACAGGTGCCTGGTTCCATGAAAGACGAGTTGCTTGTTAGAAGCCCGTCTGCCACCAGAACATGGCAGGGCTCGGGGGCTGAAAGTGCAGGAAGGGACAATCTGGAAAAAGACGTGAGGTCCCCATCCTGAAGTGCTCACAGACAAGAGTTTCGATTTTATCTGAAATTGAGGGGCGTCGCTGAAGGATTCTGAGCAAGACAGAGACAACATGGCCTCTCTCAAGCTCTGCTGCTGCCCCTGGTCCGTCATCATCATCACCAGAGTGACTGTTCAGTATGGGAGTCAGAGCAGGTCACCCACTGCTCAAAACCCTGCAGCAGACCCGCCTGCTCTAAGCCCCGTGTGGCCAACCTCCCCTCGCTCTTTGAACTCATGCCTTCCACTCTCACCCTGCGCCCATTCTGCTTCCAGTACCCTGGCCCACGCTCCTCCTTAAGCCTTCCAGGTCACTCCCCCAGGGGCACTTCTCTGGCTATTGTGTCTGCAGGGAATGCTCTCCCTTCAGACATGCATGGGGCTCACCCCCTCCCCTGCTTTGAGTAAATACCAACCTCTCTATAAGGCCTATCCTGGCCACACTGCTTAGAACCGCACACACACTCGGTACTCTCAACCCTCTGTACGCTGCTGCTTTTTTCCTCTTTTCCACAGCATTTATTACTTTCCAAGGTATCATATAAAATGTTACGTTTATTGTCTTTCTCCTCCTGTTAAACTATGGGCAGATGTCTTTGTTGTGTATACCTAGCACCTAGAACGAATACAGAATGAATAGAATTAGATTTTCTTTTTTTTTTTTTTTTTACAAAACCACCTTATGAAAATATGGAGGTTGATGTACAAGGGTGTGATATTAGGGCTTAGGAAGCCAGTTAGGGGTTTGCTATGATGACAATAACAATTTGAATGAGGCAGTGACCATGGGGAGAGAAAGCAGGGTCCCCGTTAGAGTTATTAAGGGAACAGAGTTGTCAATACTTGGTGACCAATTATTTGGATGTGGGAGCCAGGTGGTACCAACATTGGATCTGGAGGAGGGGGAAGACATGGTAATTTTGGTGGATGACAAAGATATAGTGAGGCTACCTTCAGTTCTCTGTGGGACCAGTCTTTTTATATTGCCCAGCACATATTGGTTTTATAATTTAATTCTTTCCCATGTATTTGCACCCCAATGGACTGTAGCCTGCCAGGCTCCTCTGACCATAGGATTCCCCAGGCAAGAATACTGGAGTGGGTTGCCAGTTCCTTCTCTAGGGGACCTTACTGACCCAGGGATGGAACCTGTGTCTCCTACATTGGCAGGCTAATTCTTTACCATCTGGGAAGCCCCATCTATATACAGCCTCTATGAAAATACATTCAATTTACCTAAAATTTTTACCAAAAGCAAAATAATTGATTACAATAATTTATGGCTTATCCTACAGTCATTGACCATCCTTAGTGTCTTATTTAAGGTTTTTAAAAAAAAATCTAATCTGAGGTACATCTAAGTTTCTTTCCCATTTTCCACTGTCCATTTTCACATTGACAGCCAGAGACAAGGTCTCTATAGCACCATACCTCAGACGTCTCCTGACTTTTCTCTAAGTGATAATGTCCTTAACTAGTTTACTTTAGACCTGCAATCCAGTCCTTAGGGAAACCACTCGACTGTTTTTAAATGGCTCTGGCTTCTTTCCTGTTCCCCAAAGCAGTAACCTCCTCTCACGATAAACTGCACCCACTTGCTGGAAACTCAGCAACTTTGTTCTTCCCTTTCCCCACAGCCCCCAGATGGCCACCAGCTGGCCGGAGCTATTTCTTGCATCCTAATCCCTTTATCCGTCCTCTTGGTTTTCTTTTTGATCTCCTTGTCTCTCCCCTCCTCCTGCTAGCAGCCACCACAATCTACTCCTCTGTGGAAGCGCCTACTTTTCTAAGAGAATTTGAGGGTTTTTTTTTTTTAGAGCATCACCTCTTTTTTCTTCTGCTTTTGTATTGTGCAGAGACCAGCTAAAGGGCTGTGTGGGAGGCAAGCTGTCTTTGGGAGCAGGACGAAGTCTCCCGTGAGAAAGGGGTCAGGACAGACTGTCTCCTGAACGAGGCTCCTGGGGGACAAAAGGACCAGCAGGTCCCAGAAGTCACACCTGGGCCCGGGGGCAGTGCTGGCCACTCTTGAGGTCACAGCGGGAAGTGTCCCCTCGCTGGCTTTCTCATGGGCACCATTTGATCTCATTTCAGGGGATTTCTGTCCCCTTCCCCAGCACCAGAGAGGGGCACACCATATTCTCAGTTGTCAACTTTTAAAGGGCTGTTATCGATTTTTTAAGGTGACAATTGGAAGACCGCTTGAAATGACAAATGGAAGACATGAAGCTGAGGTGTCTGGGTCGTTGTGTTTGCTGGGCCTATGAGCTTCCGTGTTTGTGGGTCTGGGGGACTGTTTCTGTCAAGTGAGCCTGGGAGTGTGTCTGTGAAGACGGTGTGGTCGTGCAGGGAGAGGGGTGGACATGCTTGTGTGTCTGAGCTGTGCCTGTGTGTGTGTGTGTGTGCAAGGCTGTGTGTGCGTGTGCCTCAGGTCTGGATGTGCGGTTGTCCGTGAGCAGGGGGTGTGGGCAGGGTGCCATGTGTGGTCTGGCCTGTGAGAGGTGTTGGAGCTAACGGTGCTGGGCCTGTCGAGTGTAGAGGGCAGGGGGCTTTCCAGGGAATTCCTGAGTGGCTACTGGGGAGACTGTGGGGTGAAATTAGAGACTGTGTGGGAAAGCTGTGGGAGACCTGTGGAGGGCTGCTCACATGGGTTTGGGGGTATACTTTGGAGTGTTTGTGGAATATGTGTGGGTGTCTACAAAGTCTCTGCGTGGTGACAGCAGGAACTGTGTGGCAGAGTGTGAGTGTGACCACTGATATCTATAGACCATCTACGGGGCGGACGTGAAGGTGTCTCTGAAGGTTTGGGGGAGCTATGGGAATGTGTCAGGGGTCCCCTGGAATGTCTGTCTGTGGGACAGTGTTGGTGGAGGGCCTGCTGGCGCCTGGGGACGTCTGCAGCTCTCTGCGTGCCTGCTCTGCGTCTGGGCTCACCACACCTGAGAGTGTGACGGCCCCTAAATGTTGCACCAGGACTATTCTCACCTCCAGGCTTCCCTGTCCCCAGTGTCACTGTGACAGGCTGAACGGAGGTGCTTTCTCAAGGTCCCCAGCCACCAGCAGTAGTAGCACAGTTGACCTAGAGTGACGTCTGCCTTGAGTGATTAAGGGTGTGGTCTGACCTTCCCCCTGAGATGAACCTGGGGTGTGGCCTCCCCGCTGAGAAGGTCCTGGGGTGTGACCGCCTCCTTGTGAGGAGCCTAAGGTGTGACCTCAGTCAGATCAGCCTGGTGATTAACTTTCCTAGCTCTCCTTCTGGATATTCCTGAATGACCTCATTCAAACCTCAGAACCCCTTCTGAGAAGAGGGTGCGGGCCATACCATCTGGGTTATGGATGAAGACACTGAGGCAGCTGTGGGGTCTGGCAATGGCCAGGCCGGGGGACGGTGTGTCTCACCACCCCACTCTCCTCTCTTGAAGCCCGATCATGAGCTCCTGCCAGGTGGCAGGCGCCATCCTCTCTGAAGATTTTATGTTTAGTTAAAATGTCCGTCCTGACTTTTTTCCATGACTAGTTTTGGTTTCACTGCTCTGTCCTCTGAACCCAGCAGAATGATCTGATATATCCTCAGGAAACATTTCTTAATGAATGAGTAAATGTCCCCACTTCGGAGGTCCATAGTGGTATCCATGAGAGGGGAACGTCAGAGGAGAGTAGACAAGTGAGTACAGTAGGGGGTGGGAAAGAGAAAACTAGAAAGAAGAAAAAGCAAAGCCAAACCCTAAGCTATCCTGAGAGCATTTTTCTGGGTTTATTCTCTTACCCCATGGCAACAGTTACATAAAGAGATTATGTCCTTGCTTTAAAAAAACGTGTTATTCCCCTTCATTTAGAAATTAGACTTAAACGTCAATATTTACCTTAATAGTTCACCGACAGAAGCCAGAAACAGAATGCTCACACATCCCTGCAACACAGTTTTAAAAAGAGAAGAAAGATAAATTCCCTTCAGAAGTAAAAAGCCAACACATTCCATTTATTTCCCACACACTAAAACCTTGTGGTTCTCTCAGCAGAAACAACAAGAGATCTTTTTCCACTTAAGAGGGAGTGGATAGTGTTCAGGCATCTCTGTTTCTTCCCAAACAGATAGGCTTTCATATCCAGCAAGTGGAGCTGTGTAACCTTGAGTGAGGCATGAGCTTGGACAGGACTCCCCGGTCCAAATGCTCAGACTGGGGTCACAGGGAGCTCCCTCCCTATTGTGCCTGACAGTGTGCTTGGAGGACCTTGGTCACTGTGGGGCACTTGTCATAGCGACCTGCACCGGGTGCAGCGTCTGACACAGAGGAAAACACTGGAACACCACCCGGGCACGCAGAACAGCAGAACTTGCTATCTTTCCTACGAAATCAACACTGGTAGTCTGTTGATAGCGTTCCAGTGTTCCACGACTAAATATCTCCTTGAATAAGCATGCTCCAGCTAGGTGGCTCAGTGTTAAAGAACCCACCTGCCAGTGTAGGAGACTCAGGAGACTTGGGTTCGATCCCTGGGTCAGGAAGATACCCTGGGGTAGGAAATGGCAACCCACTCCAGTATTCTTACCTGGAGAATCCCATAGACAGAGGAGCCTGTGGGCTACAGTCCATGGGACAGCAAAGAGTCAGACTGACTGAGCGTGCGCGCACACACACACTTCTCTACCTAGCTGCTTTGTATGCCTTATCCATTAAATATTCAGCATGATCCTCTAGGGTAGGTGATTTTATTACTGCCATTTTACAGATGAGAAGACTGAGGCAGGAAGAGCTTGAATGGCATGCCCAGGGTAAGAGAAGTCCTGAGAGGCATCAACTCTGGACTTATTACATTTCATGTGGCCTCTGGGCTCAGGTAGATCAGTGTCTGATCAGGCTGTGGTCTTAGATCATAGTCTGTAAAGTTCACAGTAGCTAACATCATTTTCTTGCTCAGTCTGGATACAAAAAGGGTCCCAGTATCCTGTTTTTTTTCTTTTTCTTTAACCTTAGTATGACATACACCAAAAATTCTGTGTCACGTGTCTTCTATAAGATTTTTCTAGCACACAATCTATTAATGAGAATTACATTACATTACTGTCACTTTCCCCTGCAGTTACAGTATGATTTAGAAACTCACTTTGTTTCCGGAAATCGTGGTATCCTCTTGCCCTCTCTCCTCGTCTCTCCTCTTAGTTCCTGCGTCACTGTCTTCCTTCACGTTCCCTCCTCAGAGTCCTGCAATCTGGCTTGCTTCCCTGTTCCTCTGCTGACATTTTTCTCACTACAGGCTCCCTTTCTAACACATCGAATGGAACTGTCTCGGTCTCTCGCCTTCCCTGAGCTCCCTGAATGTGTGGCTGCTAAGCAGCTCTTTCCTCCTGGACACCCCTCCTCCCCTGTTTGCTGCTGGTTACTAGGCCCTCTCAGCTCCTTGTGTCCCTAAGGTTGGGATCTTAGCCCTCTGCTCTTTTCTTCCAAAGTACTATCCCAGGCCCTTCCTCTGCTACTCTCTCATGCTTCAGGAGCATCACAGCCGAGCGGTCTTCCTAAGCCAGCGGTGTGCACATCTGCTTCTCTACCCCAAACCCTGAGCTGGGATCGCAGTTTCCCACACGACCCTCAATGTGCAAGACGTCACGCTCTCCACGTGTAAAAATCACACCGACAGCTGGAACACAGCTCCCCTTTGCCCCTTTTCTGTCAGGCTGTGTGGTCCCTGGAGCCTATGAGTCTCTTGGTGCCCTGAGGACCTATGCTGGGAACTGGATAAAGTGAGAAGGACCGAGGAAGCCCAACACAGAAATCGTGCTCCATAAAAATGATCTTCTTGCAATTTCCATCCCTCTCTTTCGCTCCTGTTGTTTACCTAGGCATCAGGTCTGTCTTGTGGGGAAGAGACCACCAGCATTATTCTACCCCATCCACCCTGGGCCCACCTCCACTTAACTCTTGTCTGTTGGGCCAGACAAAGCTTGGACCCTGTCTCCCTAGTCCTGACTTATCCAGTTAACCACTGATTTCCTGGCACCAGGTGAGTGTTTCTAACCCATGACTGTCTCTCTGCCACTTTCCTGCTAAGATTACCATGAAGGTTCCCTGCTACCAGTTAGACTAGGTAAAAACCCTTTCACTTAATTTCGAGATCCTCCTTCAGTGTGGCCCCTCATTCATTCCACATTTCCACCCCGA
Organism: Neotragus moschatus; assembly: GCA_006410615.1. Lineage (NCBI taxonomy): Eukaryota > Metazoa > Chordata > Mammalia > Artiodactyla > Bovidae > Neotragus > Neotragus moschatus. The sequence goes on along the minus strand of SJYA01001865.1, from coordinate 31,203 downwards.
CACCCCAAAATGGGAGCTCTTCCCTCTGGGCCACCAGCTGTCCACCTCTTACTCTGCGCTTATCTCTATGATTTGTTCACATTAGATCCCCCTCTTTACCCAGAGTTTTTATTTCCTTCACGATCTAGCTAATCTAGTAAGATTGCCTCACTTCCCCCAGGCTGAAATGCTCTTTATTGCCTCTGAATTTCTCTAGTCAATAACGTATATCCTTTAACTACCATAAGTAAGGTTTGTTGAATTTTTACACTGTGCAAAATTGATTCAATCTCTCCTAAAAATAACCTCAAAAGATAATGCCCACATAGTTTTTCACATGAGAAAACTGAAGTTCAGAAGGTGAATTTGCCTAATACTGCGTCTAGGATTTGAACCCACGAAGTCTGATCCCGAAGCCCACATACCTCTCAACTGTCCTGTGCTAAATACTCTGTATTTGTTTCATCTCCCAAAGGATTCAATGGAAAAGATAATTTATTGTACAATTTTTTTCTCTTCCAGTGAGCCTAGCTCAGGATGGAGCAGGTATTTATTAAATAAACACTCACTTCTTTTGGCTCCCGACTTCTAAACTTAAAGATACTGTGACCCCAACTGAGTTAAGTAGCTGAAGAAAGCAGTGGTCACACCAGGATTATTTGCTTGATAAATAGCAGATGACAATAAAGACCAGGCTACAGTGACCAGTGACATACTGACAATAAACCACGTAGCTTTGGTGGCCCCCTTTTTTATTTTTCCTTTGGAAAAAAAATCAAGGTATTAAAAAAAAAACAAAACCTGAGCACTCAGCGCTCATTGCTAGTCTGAAATCATTTTGCTTCCAACTCTTATTCAAATCGTCCCAGGGGCTTTGTTGACATTATCTGCTAATGATTGTAATCCCTCTTTCCAAAAGGAGAGGCTGCAGGCTGACAAACAACACCCTTCTGCCCACAGAGATCTGAGGTCTGAGGTCACCGCCCGACTTGCTCCTGGGCCAGCTGCCTGCACCGGGCCTCGGGGATGCATTTCTAAAGGGTGATATTTACAGTGTTGGATAGCTGGGCCCTGTGGAGCTTAATGGGATTCTTAATAAAGGTGGCTTTCATTAAGACGAGGAGCACAGGCAAGGTGCCCTTGCTTTTGAGGAAAGGATGGCCCAGCACAACAAGTAATGCTCCTCCTGGGCATGGAAATCTTGCAGGTCAAGTGCCTTGTCATACATTAACAGGCTCCTTAAGTTCCCAGGCAGATTGAGAGGAACGGCTAGACAAATGAAGACAGAGGAATCATGCGATCTGTGTTAGGAGCAGAAACACTGAGACACAGCAGCTGCATTTAAACAGAGCAATTTGCTAAATGAGTGGTCGGCTACATTCCAGATGGCCAATGTGACACGGGGCTTGGAGGAAGCCTTTATTCAATCCTGCGTCTGTCTAGACTGAGACATGAAAGGCCAGGTTACACTTACTGCAGCAACAGCAGCTTTGAAACTCGTACATAAAACCTGCTTGGTATCACCAATGAGGCAGCTTGGCCAGAGGCCAGCTGGAGAAGACGCGGTAGCAGGGCGTGTGTGCAGCCCCAAGGAAAGCCAGCTTCTAGGCTGAACGCCAGCGAGCGGGGGTGGGGGGGGGGCGGCTCTCGCTGTGCACTTCCGCCTGCTGTACCACTGCACCCACCTCCCACGTGCAGGGAGGCAGGTGAGCATCATAGGAGGAAGCGCCAGGATAAGGTCAGAGAGCAGAAATACTGGTTGAGTTCCACACGCCCTCTTCTTCGTTGTTCAGTCGCCAAGTTGTATGGGACTCTTTGTGACCCCATGGACCATAGCACGCCAGATTTTTCTGTCCCTCACCATCTTCTGGAGTTTGCCCAAGTTCATGTCCATTGAGCTGGTGATGCCATCCAACAATCTCATCCTCTGTTGTCCCCTTTTCCTCCCACCCTCAATCTTTCCCAGCATCAGGGTCTTTACCAATGAGTTGATTCTTCCTATCAGGTGGCCAAAGTACTTTATAATTGTTTCCCATGTATTTTACTTTGGATTTTCTAATTAGGTTGTCAAATTTCCAATGTGAATGGAAGAATATTCTTAGCCTTCACCTACGACCCCACTCTGTTTTCCCATCTCCCTGCCTCTAGCATCTAATTCAGTCCTGGCTCAAGCAGCTCTTTAGAAATGATATATCAAAGATATTGGCTGAGTAGGCTGGGAGGTAGACCAGAGGACCACCTTGTTCTGGGACCTCTGAGTCCACAAGATATGTTGACTGATTTAAACTAGGTCAGCCGAAATCAAATGGAACCACTTGATGGGCATCTTGCCCAGCTTTAATAAAAGAGGCGGCCACAGAGCTTCATTGGACTGGTATGAGGACCTACAGGAATCAGCTCTACTGACCTGTTTCTCTCTGTTAAGTTCTACCCCAAGCCTATTTAATTTTTATTATTGGATTGAAAGTTTCCATGGGTTGAGGCTTTCACTATGTTCTTCAGCAGCCATTCAGGTTTCATGGTTGGAATGTACTGAGCAGTCAGTAAACAAGCCTGCTTCCCCTCACCCCCTCCCTCTGGGTCCCAGAACCCTCTGGACTTCCACACTGGATAGCTGTTTTTGTCTGACTAAGGAGGAAAAGTTTAACCTGATGAATCACCAGCAGCTCTTCCTGTGACATTCTCAGGAAAACTACAGTCTGGTTAGGAAGAACGCCGAAGCACTTCACTTACTGTGGCTTCTGATCCACACAGACAGGGAAAAATTTGAGTTCTGCTCTGTGTCTGCACACCAAAGCTTCCTTACCAGCACTTTTCTCTCTTAGAGATTTCCTGTCATCAGGACTATATCTACCCTAGAGTCAGTCCAAAATAAGTGAGCTAAACGAACAGGGCTGTCCTAGGGGGAATTTATCACTACCCCCATACTAATCTCACCCAGATACCACTTCTTAGGTAACCATCTCAGGTAACTGCCTAGTTTCCTCATTTGTACCAATAGGCACAGAAAATGATTCAAGGGACTATTATTTTCAGTTCTTCCAAGGATGGCACATGACTAGCATTGTTTTCGATGCACAGGTGAAAAGCTAATCTGTATATAGAAGAGATGGCTTTGGACACGACTGGCCTAGACTTTATTAATGGAGGTCTTTGTGGCAAGAGTCCAGGTTATGGAAAGGGAGCTATTCTAGTATCTATAATATTCTAGTAGTAGATATGCCAAAATTTCAGAGAAATGTTTTCACTGAACTTCAAGACAGTCACCAATCTGTTCAAGTCCTTACAATACTCAAATAGCGCAGAAAGGGTACAAAAGCAGATTAGTCACCTCCTTAAGAAACAAGTTTCTTCAGACTCACAGACACAGAGAACATTGTGTGGTTGCCAAGTGGGAGGTGGGTAGGGGAGGGAAGGATTGGAAGTTTGGGATTAGCAGATGTAAATTAGTATATATAAGATGGATAAACAACAAGGTCCTACTGTATACCACAGGGAACGATACTCAATACCTGATAAACCATAATGGAAAGGAATATAAACATAAGAATGCCTATATGTGTATAACTGAGTCACTTTGCTGCACAGCAGAGTACATCAACTATACTTCAATGAAAAAAAATTTAAAAAGCCATGTTTCTTAGTATGCTGAATGCAACACTGACGAGTACTTCTAAATGATCTTTAAGTGCGTGATCCTAGACGAGAGGTAGCAAAGAAAGAAGCCCAAGAATAGTCAGTCACTAATCAAGACAGCCTTTGTGGTATGACAGTGATAAACCGGGTTTCCCTTTGTCTTTGTCTCAGGAGCTTCCTTTATGCTGACTGCGTCCCTGATTCCAAGGATACTTGCCCATCAAGGAGGCAAAATGTGAAGACCTTGAAAGCCGACAAAGGGTGCTTAGGGGACCTTACGTGATAAAAGAGCCAGACTCAGTGCATTTGCTTCATCTATAAACTAATTCCCTCTTGGGCACAACTCATAATTTTGTGAGATGGCAAGGTGAGCTCTTTAATGATATCTTCACTGTAAGCTTTTTATCAGCCTAAAGAAAATTCGTTTTTTTCTTCTTTTAATGAACATCCAGTGAACCCTCAATACTGTTTAAAAATGTCCAGACTTCTAAACATTCAAATATAGTTCCACAAAGAGCCACCCATGATTGACACTTTATCTTATTAAAGTGCTGTTAATTAAGAACCATAACGACGAGCTACAAGGATTAAAGCAGCATACTCTGCAATCTATTCCTGAAACAACATGCAACTCTGATTTGCTTGGAACCTAAATCAAAGGAACCGTCTATGGGGTCATTCACTTCCGGTCCACTAGGGGGCAGTGAAGGATCGGGTTTCCCCCAGGCAGCGTTAATGCCGGTTGCTATATATACACCTGAAGTGTGGCAGGCCTTCTACACAAAGTGAGCAGTGCCGCAGTGATGACAGGTGCAAGGAGCAGCCCGTTATTGCTACCAGCACAGTCTGTCAGGAGGATGAAGTGAAATGGATCGTTTGCATTTTTGCCAATGAACTTGCGTTATAACGAACAGGCCGCGTTGCCTGGATGGGGCCCTGGCTTTGCCTCCCTGGCTTCTGTTGGACTGCTGCCAGTCCCTGGGCTGGACCGCACCCAGGACTGCAGCGCGATGGACAGACAGAGCCAGAGCCGGGGAGCTGAATTTAACAATCGCCTGGGGCTGGTGACCACCGGGGTGCGGATACGCATCGTGGGGGTGCGGGTGCAGTGGGGTTCCCTCTCCCACCCCACCCCTGTGCCAGTGTCCGCTGGGGGGAATTCCAGACTTTGGAAGCTGCAGCAGTGCATATCCAGGGATCCAGACTATGCATGCTGCAGTCTGTGTGAATGGCGCCCCCTGGAGTTGGGCAGTGAGTGCAGAGTCCCTTCTCCCACTGTGCAGGGCCCTGGACTGCAGGGCTCTGTAGAATCACCCACCTGCCCTCTCTTGGGTGCTCAGGTCTTTAAAAAAAATCTGCCTTCAAAGGCTCTAGGGAAAATAGAAAGGCCACATATAGGCAGAGTTTGAAATTGAAACTAGCTGGATTTCAGAGTTGGCCAGGGTCCCTCTCCCTTCTTCCTCAGTCCCACCCCTGATCCAAGTATCTGGCACCCTCCTGATGGTCGTTTTTGTCTTGTGCCAACATGCTCTTCAAAAAGATTCTAGGACATCACACCATCCACCTCGGTTGTGTTTACATCACTTGGTCTCCTCTCCCACCGGAATTTGCATTTAAACCTTATTTCTAATTCTGAAGCAAAATCCAGAGAAAGGTTTCCTCCCTCCTGCACAATTCCCCTTGGCCCTGATTAACAGGAGCCTCCCCCTGACTAATGGGAGTTAAACCAGACGTGTGTTTCCTGCTGTGCTCCGACTTTAAAGCTTTCCGAGTGATTCCTTCCTTCTCAGCCCTCTTTCTTCACACATTTACCTGGAACATCCCTTTCGTTTTACTTGAAAGCCAGTAAAGCACAGTGGTTAAATGCTGGCTGGGATTAGACTGCTTGGGTTCAAATCCCAGCTGTGTCGCCTCCTAGCAGCGCACAACCTGGAGAGACCAAGTGACTGCTCTGTGCCTCAGTGTCCCCCCATCACAGATGGCAGTAAGAGCATTGCCAGATGGCGGTGGTGTGAGGACTGAAGACGCAAGCACAGCACCAGGCAGAGGCCGGCACTCAGACATGTTACTTGTCAGAATTTTATGCATTTGCCATAACGCTGTATTTCCTCTTCTCTCTCCTCTACTTGTGCCTCACCTTCCAGAAACAGATTCTCCCACCTGCTTCCCTCCGCTTTGCTCCTCCCTGAAAGGACAGCACGTGGTCTTCTGGCCCCTGAATCAGTGACGCCTGCCCCCTCATGCCCCCTCATGCCCTCCACACCTACCTGATCATCACCATAGAGAAGCAGGCACTTGTCAGGATCCTCGGAACTAGAGCAAAGAACGAAAAAAGAAAACATCTACGGATACGGAGCACGGCAGCAGCGCGGGGGAGTGGGACCCGAAGACTGTCCTTTGTGGCATGCTTATATTCTATTTGTGGAACAGTCTTAGACACAGGCACTTGTTTACTTCACCCAGATCAGAAGTGATTTCAGATTTCTCTTCATTTAATCGTCTCATTCCACTGTGTAGGTTCATAATTAAAATAAGAAACTTATTTATAAAGCCAGTGCCAGAGCTGAGAGCTAGCTGAAAGGAGGTGCCTGGGCTGATGAACCCCCTCGGTCAGGAGGCCTCCAAATCACACTGGCCGGCCTGGAAGGAGAGGCAGCGGCCTGCCTGACATGGACAGCATCTTCCCCATCGGATGGAGGTTGGAGGGAGTGGGGAAGAAGGAGCAATGGTTCCCTAATCCTGGTGTCCAAGAAGGAGAGTGGCCACAGTTTCATGGGGAAATGCTACACTGCCCCACTTTGGGTAAATGGCTGGCTTCTAAGGTAGGGTGCCCACCAGCTGGTGCCAGGGCCAGAGGGAGAGAAAATAGTTGCTGATGAAGATGTGAGTGTGGGTGGATTTGGCTGGCAGAGGGGATGATGGGGCTGAGAAAGAGTAGGAGGAAGGAGTATGGACAGTGGGCAACAAAACAGAAAGACCCTGAGTGTGTTACCCTTCCCAGTGAGCCCTCACATCTCAGTATTATTGACAAAAATCACTAAATGCTTGATGTGGTTGGATTTCTTGTCAAACAGGTAAAGGGGCTGAGTGGATGCACGAGGTGGAGGCCTGCCGGTATCTGGGAAATGGCAAGGAAGGCTTGTCTGACATTATGCAGCTACCTTATGTGGCTACATGACATTTTTTTGGAAGTACAGCTGATATACAATATTATGTTAGTTTCAGGTGTACTACAGAATGGTTCGACATTTGCATATATTATGAAATGATCACCGTAAGTCTAGTAACCATCTGTCCCCATACGTGGCTACGTTAAATTTAACAAATAATTTGTCACTTTGAATTAGATTAATTTATTACTCTTATTTCCAGAGACAGAAGGAACCTACAAGAGACACTTCTTTCCTGTGTCAGTATCAGAAATCTGTATATGTCTTAAATACCTTAATTGATATCTTATACACCCTACCAAGTGGCCAGTGGATGTTGTTTCATTCTTTTTTCTGGCTTTTAGGAAACTCAAAGAAAAATAGGCTACTGATTTCTAAAAATTGTCTAGGGTATTATGGAGTGTATTTGGCTCACTGATTTTTCTGTCTCCCTATATATTTTTCTGTCACTTTTGCTCATCCATGCGCACATGTTTTGGCTTTTATTCTATTCTATATTCATTGCTGCAACTGTCCCCAAATCCTCTTTTGGACATTGTGGTTATTAATAAACAAAAACACAATTAAGTACATTTTGCCTACCCTGAAAATTCTTACACTTTAATCTTTTTACTGCACAGACCATTCCTCAAGTTTTGCTGCCAAATCTGTCCATTAATCTTTTCTGGACTTCTGTCTTCAGAGTTCTGCTTTGGCAAAAGACTTTTCTTCGCCCTCATTTTATTAAGATGGTCTCTTGTATTTTCTTCTCGTATCTACTTAAAAATATTTAGATCTTTATTTTGAATTTATTTTTATGTATACTGCGATTTAAGGACTTAATTTCCCCCCCTAATAAATAGCTAGCAATTATTTGTTAGACTGTTCTCCCACTAATTTGAAGCACTTGTTTTATCAGATACCACTTTCCCTAGGTACATGTCTGGCATCGATCTATTTGTCTCTCCTTTGCACTAGCTTTTTCATTTATTATAACTTAACAGCTTGCTTTGATATCCAGTAGTTCCAATCTTACCTCCTTATTTATTTTCAACATGTTTTGCGGGCTATTTTCACATATTTACTCTTTCAGATGAACCTCAGAATCAACTTGTTGAGCTTCAAAACAATCTCTTAGATATGTTCATTGGAATTTCATTGAAATTGACATTTAATTTGGGGAGAGATGACATCTTCATAATATTAAAATTTCCCATTCAGGAACAAAATTGCTTCCCTTTTATTTGGTTTTTCTTTTACATTTTTTAAGAAAGGCTTTTGGGGCAATCCTAAGATGGCAGAGGAATAGGACGGGGAGACCACTTTCTTCCTCACAAATTTATCAAAAGAACATTTCAATGCTGAGTAAACTTCACAAAACAACTTCTGAATGCTGGCAGAGGACATCAGGCACCCAGAAAAGCAGATCGTTGTCTTCAAAAACAGGTAGGAAAAAATATAAAAGATGAAAAAAGAGACAAAAGAGGTAGGGAGGGAGCTCCGTCCCGGGAAGGGAGTCTTAAAAAGAGAGAAGTTTCCAAACACCAGGAAACACTCTCACTGCTGAGTCTGTGGCAAGCCTTGGAAGCACAGAGGGCAATATAAGGAGGAAAAATAGATAAATAATTAAAACCAACAGACTACAAGCCCAACGGTAACTCCCCCAGTGGAGAAGCAGCGCAGACGCCTGCACCACTAGCAAGTGGGGGCTGGGCAGGGAGGCATGGGCTGCAGTGCTTTTTCAGAATCGGGCCGGAATGCCCCAAGTGTAACCAGAGCGCAGTAACTTGGGCTAGCAAACCAGACTGTGGGATAGCTACCACGCGAAAAGCTCTAAGGTAAGACACCTCCAGGACCGCACACAGAACAAAGGATGGAGCGGAATTAGCTGGCTGCAGACCATCCCCCACCCCACCCCCCCCANTAAAGTAAAAAAAAATTTTTTAATAAAATAAAATAAGATAAAGAGAAACAAACAAACAAACAAAAAAGGCTTTTGGTGGTACTAGTGATAAAAACAAAACAAAAAAAAAAAACGCCTACCAATGCACCAGACGTAAAAGACTCTCTGGGCTTGGAAGATCCCCTGAAGGAGGGCATGGCAACCTACTCCAGTATTCTTGTCTGGAGAATCCCATGGACAGAACAGCTTGGTGGGCTACAGTCCACAGGGTCAGAAAGAATTGGATACAACTGAAGCAACTTAGCATGCAAGCATGCAGAAAGGTTGTTATCACTCTAGATATATCTCACACATTTCTTGTTAAGGTTACTTCTAGGAATAATCAATTATCTACCAATTAATTTCTTCCTTACAGAAAAAGCAAGAAAGATAGCAAAGAGTCAAGTTCCTCACAGCCAAAATACTCCTGTTACAAAGACATGTGCCTATGTAAGTGCTCAGTTGCTTCAGTTATATCTGACTCTTTGGGACCCCATGGACTGCAGCCAGCCAACTCCTCTGTCCATGGGATTCTCCAGGCAAGAATACTGGAATGGGTTGCCATGCCCTCCTCCAGATCTTCCAGACCCAAGGATCAAACCTGCATCTCCTGTACTGCAGGCAGACTCTTTACCTGCTGAGCCACCTGGGAAGCCCCTTACGAAGCCATATTCACCTGCAAAGTTCTACCATACCTTTTCCCAGGAAAGACCAGTTCAACCCATGTATAATGTTGGAAATAATAAGAACAGCTGGGAAGTTGAATAAATTACAGAAAAAACAACAACAGCGAACTCCTGCATGTCCCTCAAAAAGACAAAGAACAGAGGCTCTCCACTAAGTTATAAAAAGACTTGTTTAGACCCCCAGTTTTTCTCTATACCTTTTATTTCTATAGAAGATATAAAATATAAAATAAAATTCAACTCCTTGCACACATTATCATTCTCCCCAGCACATAAATCTTGGAATTTGAATATCAATCATAAAGAATCCATCCAGTCTACTGGTGTCTCATTTCCTTCCCCTCCATTTCAATTGTCTTGTCTTTGATCATATTTAAGTCACTCGCAGCCATGGTTGTACCCTTGATTTTGTCCTCAGTCATACCTGGAGCCCCTGCAAAATCTCCACTTCAAACTCCAGTCTTTCCAGTTTATCTGCACTGTACTCCAGCTCTAACTCTTGGACTTACAATCCATTGGTCCTAACACATTTTCACTGCTCTTGACCCTTCCATGCCTCATTTTTCTTCATATCTGGCTTAAATTCCACAGTCAATTGTAACCACTTCCTCCTTTATACCCCAGCTCTCTCTTTGTTGCTTCTGTTCTTTCTTGGCAAAAGTACATCCCTGATTCAAACTGACTTTCCACCCACCCCCTGCATGTATTCGCATGAAAATGTGGCTGGTGACAAACCACACCACACTGTGCTGAGTGGTCTGACTTGAAATTCATGACCACAAACCACAAATAAGTTCTCAGTGCTTCCTGGCAGCCATTCTCATCTCCCACTTTCCAAGTCCATTTCACACTTCCTCTTTTCTCTGAAAATCTCCAGTGCTTCTTCCCAATGTCCATTCTCAGAGAAAGATCTTGCTTCTGAGTTATCAAGAAAATGGAAACCCTTAAAACAGGCTCCACTGGGACTTCCCTGGTGGCTCAGTGGTAAAGATTCCGCCTGCCAATGCAGGAGACACGGGTTTGATCTTTGGTCAAGGAAGATCCCGCATGACACAGAGCAACTAAGCCTGTGCGCCACAACTATTGAGCGAGTACTCTGGAACCTTGGAGCCGCAACTACTAAGCCCATGTGCCCCAACTTCTGAATCCCACATACTCTCGAGCCCATTCTCCACAACAAGAGGAGCCTCCACAGTGGGAAGCCTGTGCACTGCAACCACAGAGTAACCCGCACAACTAGAGGAAAGCCCTCACAGCAATGAAGACATAGCACAACCAAAAATTAAAAATGAACAAACAAATGGAAACAGGCTTCATCAGATCCCAGCACACATGCACACACTTACCTGCATACAGATCCATCCACTCAGGCTTCCTTTGCATCCCTGGCTCCTCCCTGGGGTCAGCCCTTCACATGTGTGCTGGATCCCATCCCTGTTTGCTTACCCAATCTGCCTGCTGTTCAGCACTTTTCCCCTCTGTCTCCTGCACCATTGGTATTCTGGTTCATTCCCATTAGCATAAAAAAGGGTTCTAATTACTCTCACTGGAGAGGATAAAAAACACTTGTCTCAGTCCGCTTGCCCTACCGACTATCACCCCATTTTTCTCCTTCCCTTTACAGAAAAGTTACTTGAAAGAGGGGTTGATTCTGCTGTCTCCATTTCTCTCTTCCTATTTCCCACTCAATAGCATTCCCACTTGCCTTGTCCATCTTGGACAAAACTGCAGTGACTTCCAGTGGAAATTCTGGGTCCTCATCTTTCTAGCCGCTGCACGCACTTGACGCTGCTCATCTAGGTTTGAACACCCAGGACTCAGCCCCTACTGCCTACACGTGAGCCCCTGTCAAGTGCATCCGACACCTTGAGCTCTGACTCCACTTCTTTATTCTGATGACTCTGATGCCCCCCAACACGCACACCTTGACCACTTCAAATTTCTGATGCCCTCCCTGGTGCTTCTTTCTCAGCACTCATCACTTTCCAACACCCTATGTAATCATCTATTATGTTGATGGTTTATTATCTGACAGTCAGGCTCCACTAGAGCAAGGGTTCTTGCTTATTTTACTCGCCTACATGTCATGAGTGCTCAGAGCAGTGGTGGGCCTATAATAAGCTATACTGATCTTTGCTGTTGACGCATTCATACACTCCAGGCTGGCCATGCTCAACTCCCAGCAAACCCCAAGCCCCACCCCTACCACACAGCCTCCGGCCTCACCTGTAACCCCTGTACCTCATTGTTGCTCTTCCCTCAAGTCCCTCCCAGTGATGCCCCTGAGCACTGCCCTATCCCCCAACCCCCACATAATTTCTAGTTCCTTCTGTGCTGTATTTCTTCTCCTTTGCTCTCACATCCTAACACACTCCTCACTGAGCTTATTGCCTGTCTCCTTCCACTAGAACAGAAGTTCCCCGAGAGCAGACCTTTTATCTGCTTCTTCTCCTGCTGTGTCCACAGCACCCAAATAGTGCCTGACAACACATATGTGGAAGGGGCTTACTTAGAAAGCATCCTTTATAAAGTTCTGAGCGATCATCTCCCATACTTGTCACGACGAGTGTGGACCAGAAGACAGTCAAGCTGTAGCTGGGTGCAGTGGGTCTGGCCTGCACGCTGCACCCACATTCCTCAGGGTGGCCTTCACTCACCCTTGCGTGCTTGGCCTTGAGTCCCAGCCAAGATCTGGAGGCCTCACCTGGAGGCCACAGGGCTCCCTGCCTTGGTCCTAGTGCTCCATATACACTCCCCCCCCGCCCTTGGCCTCCTTGATTTCTGAGCCTCGGTCGCCCAGCCAGCCAAATGCAGGGTGGCTCCTTGCCCACTCTTGGCTCTGTCATCCAGCTGAACAAAGGCTGGCGACTCGCCTAGGGTCTGTAACAGGATAGGAGGCACCCCCAAGCCATTCATTCCTTTATTCCTCAAATAGTTATTGACTATAATACCATGTGCCCAGTGTGGTTTTATGCTGATGGGATATAACAGAGAACACTCTTGCCATCATGGAGCTCATATTCTAATGGAGAGGGACAAGAAATAAATAGCCAAATAAATATATCGCATGTCAGATGCTGCTAAATGCTATGGAACTAAATAAGGCAGGGTGAGGGCATAGAGTAAATCTGAGTCTTGGGGTGGAAGAGTGTATTTTCATGGTCAGAGAGGCCTCTTGGAGAAGCAGATGACACTGGATTGAGCCCCATGGATTTCTGAAGGGAAGGTCACTCCTAGGGGTAATGACAGCAAATGCAAAGGCCCTGAGGTACATGTGTTTTTGCAGTGTTCAGAGAACAGTAATGTGCGCAAAGGCCTGGAGCAAGCTGGGCAAGCAGGAGGCTCCTGATGGGGGCAGAGTGGCCTGGCAGGCGGAAGCATAAAACAAGGAGGATTTCTCCCAGAACTGAAGGAGATCCTCCCTGAGCTTGGGGGGAAAGGAAAAAATAGACAGGGAAAAACTGGGAACAGTGACAGACTTTATTTTCTTGGGCTCCAAAATCACTGCAGATGGTGACTGCAGCCATGAAATTAAAGGATGCTTGCTACTTGAAAGAAAAGCTATGACGAACCTAGACACCATGTTAAAAAGCAGAGACATTACTTTGCCAACAAAGGTCTGCATGGTTAAAGCTATAGTTTTTCCAACAGTCATGTATGGATGTGAGAGTTAGACTATAAAGAAAGCTGAGCGCTGAAGAATTGATGCATTTGAACTGAGGTGTTAGAGAAGAGTCTTGAGAGTCCCTTGGAGAACAAGGAGATCAAACCAGCCAATCCTAAAGGAAATCAACCCTGAATATTCATTGGAAGGACTGATGCTGAAACTGAAGCTCCAATACTCTGGCCACCTGATGCAAAGACCTGACTCATTAGAAAAGACCCTGATGCTGGGAAAGATCGAAGACAAGAAGAGAAGGGGATGACAGAGGATGAGACGGTTGGATGGCATCACTGACTCGACGGACATGAATTTGAGCAAGCTCTGGGAGATAATGAAGGACAGGGAAGCCTGATGTGCTGCATTCCATGGGGTTGCAAAGAGTTGGACACGACTGAGCAACTGAACAACAACAAATGCATTGGAAGGACTGATGCTGAAGCTGAAGCTCCAATACTTTGGCCACTTAATGCAAAGAGCTGACTCACTGGAAAAGACCTAGATACTGTGAAAGACTGAGGGCAGGAGGAGAAGGAGAAAGCAGAGGCTGAGATGGTTGGACAGTATCACCGACTTAATGGACATAAGTTTGAACAAATTCTGGGAGACAGTGAAGGACAAGGAAGCCTAGTGTGCTGTAGTCCATGGGGTTGCAAAGACTTGGACACAACTGAGCAACTGAACAAAAGGAAAAGCAGAAGAATCACAAGGAAGGGGGAGGAAGGAGGGCTGAGGGTCCTAGTAAGTACACAGCCCAGCTATCCGGGGGCTGCCAAAGGGAACTGTATTTCCCCAGCAATGTGAGAGGAGTGGCTGTGTGGAGCTCCAGGTAGACATGCCACCTGCAGCCAAGTGCAGAGTCTTATGTATGAGACAGCCTTAGGCCCGAAGGGGCCTTGGTGAAGGCTTCCCATCAGTGGACCCCCAAACTTAGGCACCATGTAGGTGGAATCCCTGCAGTGACTGATACTATGGTGTGGGTGCTCCAAACAGAGTTGGAGTTCTGAAAAGCAAAAGGAGTTATATCTCTCTCACATCCAAGATTACAGACTAAGATTCACATTTGTTACATTATTCTAAGTACATTAAAATCAGGGGAAATAAACTGTCACATACCACTGGTTTATCTTTCACACATCTTTGCCCTTGGATGTTGATATATTTTTCTTCCAACAAGACTTGGAAAAATGAAAAGAGTTTCCTTGAGTGGAAATCTCTGCTCTGCTGTTGCTTACCCTGAAAGGAGGCATGGAGCCTGCCTTAAAGCATGTAATCACTGACTTCTCTAAAAGAGAGACTCTGGTGATATTTCTGCCAAAAAAAAAAAAAAAAAAAAATCCCAGAAACACATCCATCCCGAGTATCAGAGCCCAGAAATTATTCATATCACTCTACAGCTCTGGCAAGAGACCAGATTCCTGGAATTCGAGGCATCTGAAACACTTCATTGTGCTGCAATAATAGCAATAGATGTGGGTGATAAAAATCTAGAAAGAGTTTTTCAAAGGGGCTATCTCTGATTTTTTAAGATGCAAAAAAAGGCCCAATTTAGGATCAATAATTTCCCCCTTTCTGGAGATGCTTCAAGCTAATCTGTGTGTTTCAATCTCAATAAGGGCAGCAAGACTGTCATCTCATTTAGGAGTTAGGTTTAGAGTAGTTTTATCCAACTAGTTGCAGCCCAGGGATTCATGGGAGCACTTCGTCACAACCAATAACCTGAAGGTCTCACACAACGCTTAGGACAGGGCCTCAGACCCAGGGTAAACTCCCCGTATGTTGCTGGAAAGGACAGGGAAACCAGGAAGTCGGAAGTACCTAGCTGGGCTTGGACTGGCTTCAGACTTCATTTCTTTGAACTTTGATGAATTGCACAGCTTCATGATAAGTGAGTCAATTTCTGACAAGTCTTGGCATTCTAAATTCTAATGATCTTACCATCTCCATATTTTTTTCCTTCTGGGTCTCAGTAGGATGATGCATAGAGTACATCTCTTGGTTTCCCCCTTCAAAATGGAGATGATTGTGGGGTCTCAGTTATGAAAGGTGATGCGGAGACTGAGGCCAGTGACAACTATTCACAAGGGACCCATCAGTGCTCTTTTTTAGGCAGCAAAAGAGAAGATCAATCAGATAAGAGATCACGGAATGTGTCTCTAGTTATTGATGCTAGATTCTTTCTCTCTATACATCAGCCTTCCAGGAATAAAGAGAATGGATCATCAATGCTCCCAATTCGTAACTCAGCTAAGGAAAGAAGGCAGGCTGTTTTTACTCAGTGTATGCTTGACCTGAATCAAACTGATTGTACTAAAGCATTGAGGCATGGCAGGGACTCTGTCATTTATGTGAGAAGTCTCTTCTAGGGTCCATGGGGATGCCATTAGGGGATGAACCATCTCTTGAGAGAGCCAACCGATGTCTTAACATCAACTTGGATGTGAACCAGAAAACAATGGTGATGCTGATCACTTTGTCCTTCAAAGAAGCTGGGAGGGAATGCAGACCATATGACAAGCGTCAGTGTTCAAAGAGGACTTGATCCACGGGGATACTGGCAAAATGCCATTGAGATTTGTTCAAAATTGTAAGCAGAGCGTAAACAAATCTTCCCAGAGTTTGTGGACCAAGCTACAAAGAGGAGAGACTGGAGGCTGTGAGCCAGTCAATAAGAATATGTAAGCAATTGTTGCCTCCCACACTGGGACAAGGATTATAGAAATAGAAAGAGACAGAAGAAAGAGACAAGAAGTGGCCAGTGTTTGGAAGTAGGTGAGGAAGAGAGGAGGCAACCACAGGGAATTCTAAGGTTCTCAGTTCAAATGATGAAATGGAGGCTATAATCAAAGCAGAAAACATCGGAAGCACTGCAGAATCTGGGGGCAGGGCTGTTGCATTTTGGCACTTCAGTTTTGAAAGGCCTATAGGATACCCACTCAAAGACAAACCTAGCATTCAGAGGACAGAGGTCAAGAAGTAATTTTAAATCATAGCCAAGCCATAAAAAGAAAAGACAATACTTAAGGAGACAGTGTGCTAAAGAAGAAGGCCAAGGGTAGCACTTGAAGGGCTCTCAACATGTAAGAGGGAAGAGGAGGGTGAAGGCTAGAGGAACTGGAGAACCAGAGCGGGAGCTATTGCAAAAGTCAAGGGAAGAAGAAGTATATGTCACACAGCTTGGTATAATCAGAAGGAAGGATCTGCCTCTTAGGATGTCATTGCCTCAGTTAGGTCTAGTGAGCGATAGTGAGGCTGTGAAGCCTGGTAGTGATGGTGTCGTGGGTGCAGGGCAGAGGGCCAGGGATCAGATCCTGTGAGTGCCTGAGCATGTGGCATGAGCGGGAATGTTCCTCCTCAGGCCTTTACTCCTGTTGTTCCTCTGTCTGCAGCTGTCTCCCAGGTATCCCCCTTGGCTTCCTTGGCTCACTCCCTTGCTCCCTTCGGGTCTTAGCTTGAAGGTCACCTTTCACTAAAGTCTCCCCTAACCACCTTACTGATTACTACAGTGAACATCTCCCCCCATCCTATTCTCACCACACACACACATATATCCTTGGCATTATTTCCCCTTTTCAAGTCCATAGCACTGAACACCTTTCAACATACTGTATCATTTGTATATTTATAAAACGTATTATTTATTCTCAGTCTCTCCTTCTTGAATGAAAGCTCCTTGAGGGCAGAAAATCTTATACATATTGTACCGTGAAGGACTCCCTGCACTTACAACAGTGTCTAGCTCATGTTGGTCCTTCTGGAGTATTTGTTGAGTGAATGAACACAGCTGACTAGAATACAAGACAGAGAGTGATAATTCCTGGAATAGAGATATAAATAAGGTTATATAGAATATAGGGGAGAAATAGACAGCAATGGGCTCCTCTGCACATGGAATTCTCCAGGCAAGAAAACTGGAATGGGTAGCTGTTCCCTTCTCCAGGGGATCTTACCAATCAAGGGATCGACCCAGGATCGCCTGCATTGCAGGTAGATTCTTTACCAGGTGAGCTACCAGGGAAGCAGTGATAATGGTAGGAAACCTCAACACCTCACTTTCAGTAATGGCTCGAACATCCAGACAGAAGATTAGTAAGGAAACATACTATCTGAATAACACTCTAGATCAAATAAATCTAACAGACATATATAGAACATTTAGCCCAACAGCAACAGAATATGCATTCTTCTCAAGCACATGTGGATCTTTCTCTGGGACAGACCATCTAGGCCACAAAACAAGTCTTAACAAATTTAAGAAGACGGAAATTATATTAAGTATCTTTTGGATAACAATGAAATGAAGCTAGAAATCAAAGCAGAAAGCACGCTGGCCAATTCATGAATATGTGGGGGTGGGGGAAAACCACATTTTGGAACAACCATTGGGTCAAAAAGAAATAAAGAAGACAATTAGGAAATACCTCATGACAAATAAAAATGAAAATAAAACATATCAAAACTTATGAGACTCAGTGAAAGCAGTACTAAGAGGGATGTTCATGCCTACATTAAAAAGAAGAAAGATCTCAAATCAACAACTTAGCTTTAAACCTCAAGGAACTAAAAAAAAAAAAAGGAAGAAGAAGAAGAACAGGACTTCTCTGGGGACTCAGCGGTAAAAAAGTCCACCTGGCGACGTAGGAGACACAGGTTCGATCCCTGGTCCAGGAAGATCCCACATGTCACAGAGTAACTAATCCTGTAAAGTCACAAAATGACAAGCCACTCCGGTGTTCTTGCCTGGAGAATCCCAGGGACAGGGGAGCCTGGTGGGCTGCCGTCTATGGGGTCGCACAGAGTCAGACACGACTGAAGCGACTTAGCAGCAGCAGCAGCAGCAAAGTCACAACTACTGAGCCTGTGCTCTTGAGCCACAGCAAGAGAAGCCACTGAGCGTCACAGTGAGAGAGGAGCCCCAGCTCCCCGCAACTACAGAAAAGCCCACGCAGCAACGGAGACCCAGCACAGCCAAAAAGAAATAACGAAATAAGCACTTCTAAAAATTTTATATAAAAAAGAACAAACTAAGCCAAAGCTGGCAGAAGGAAATAACAAAGACCAGAAAAGGAGTAAACAGAAGAGAAAAACAACAAAACTAAGAGTTGGTTTTTTGAAAAGATTAAAATATTTATAAAACTTTAGCCAGATTAACTAAGAAAAAAGGAGAAAGTGAAAGTGAAAGAAAGTGAAGTCGCTCAGTCGTGTCCGACTCTGCAACCTGTGGACTGTAGCCCACCAAGCTCCTCCATCCATGGGATTCTCCAGGCAAGAATACTGGAGTGGGTTGCCATTTCCTTCTCCAGGGGATCTTCCTGACCCAGGGATCGAACCCGGTCTCCCACATTGCAGGCAGACACTTTAACCTCTGCACCACAAGGGATCAAGACTCAAATAAATAACGTCAGAAATGAAAGAAGAGACATCGTAAATGATACAACAGAAATATAACTGTGAACAGTTATATGCCAACACACTGGATAACCTAAAAGAATGGACAGATTCTTAGAAACATAAAATTTTACCAAGACTAAATCATGAAGAAATAGAAAGTCTGACCAGTCATATAGCTAGTATAGAAATTTAATTGAAGGCCCAGAACCAGATGACTTTACTGGTGAATTCTATTGAACACTGTAAAAAATAATTAAAACCACTCTTTCTCAAAAACTTCCAAAATACTGAAGAGGAAAGAACACTTTGAAACTCATTTTATAAGGCCAGGATTATCCTGATATCAGAGCCAGACAGAGACACCACAAGGAAAGAAAATAACGCGTCAATATCCCTGATGAATGTAGACACAAAAATCCTCAACAAAATACTAGCAAACCGAATCCAACAGCACACTGAAAGGAACGATGGCTCAAGACACAGAAATCAATTAATGTGACACATCACATCAACAAAACGAAGGATAAAAATCCCTTGATTGTCTCAATAGGTGCAGAAGAAGTGTTTGGCAAAATCCAACACGCTTTCATGATAAAAACTCTCAACACAGTAGGAACTGAAGGAAAAGTACCTCAGTGTAATAAAGTTTTCTTCTGAGAACTCCTCTGCGGGTATTAATGTCATATCTCTTAGCTAAGTGGTTTTCTTCTCCCCTTCTTCCATTGTTAGTTTATTTTATACTTGAACAGGAAAATATCTTGCCCTAAGTTGGTAGATGAATTAGCAGTAGATCAAGCTGAGATTAAAAAAACACTTACTTTTTATGTATTCATCTATTTAGTCAAAAACAGCTATTCAATGTCTTCTGTGACCTAAGGGATCTATTAGGCAGATACATTTATCACTCATCAGAAATATTTCTGTTTTTTCCTATTTTGATTTAAAAATTTTAAAGCTGAGACATACTTCTGAGTGTGTCTGCAGTGGTGTGAAAGCAACAAAAAAGAAGTTGTGTGTGAAATTGCATGTTAAAGGTAATAACAGAGGGAGCTCCGCACATGCCAATTAGTTTACAATGTGCTCCCACAAATGCACTCAGACACCATGATTAATGCTCCCTGGAGCCTTCAGTCGCTATAACTAGCTATCATTGTACTTCTCAGAACCCTACTTGCCCAGGAAATTATGATAAATACTGTGCTGGTTNCCTCCATCCATGGGATTCTCCAGGCAAGAATACTGGAGTGGGTTGCCATTTCCTTCTCCAGGGGATCTTCCTGACCCAGGGATCGAACCCGGTCTCCCACATTGCAGGCAGACACTTTAACCTCTGCACCACAAGGGATCAAGACTCAAATAAATAACGTCAGAAATGAAAGAAGAGACATCGTAAATGATACAACAGAAATATAACTGTGAACAGTTATATGCCAACACACTGGATAACCTAAAAGAATGGACAGATTCTTAGAAACATAAAATTTTACCAAGACTAAATCATGAAGAAATAGAAAGTCTGACCAGTCATATAGCTAGTATAGAAATTTAATTGAAGGCCCAGAACCAGATGACTTTACTGGTGAATTCTATTGAACACTGTAAAAAATAATTAAAACCACTCTTTCTCAAAAACTTCCAAAATACTGAAGAGGAAAGAACACTTTGAAACTCATTTTATAAGGCCAGGATTATCCTGATATCAGAGCCAGACAGAGACACCACAAGGAAAGAAAATAACGCGTCAATATCCCTGATGAATGTAGACACAAAAATCCTCAACAAAATACTAGCAAACCGAATCCAACAGCACACTGAAAGGAACGATGGCTCAAGACACAGAAATCAATTAATGTGACACATCACATCAACAAAACGAAGGATAAAAATCCCTTGATTGTCTCAATAGGTGCAGAAGAAGTGTTTGGCAAAATCCAACACGCTTTCATGATAAAAACTCTCAACACAGTAGGAACTGAAGGAAAAGTACCTCAGTGTAATAAAGTTTTCTTCTGAGAACTCCTCTGCGGGTATTAATGTCATATCTCTTAGCTAAGTGGTTTTCTTCTCCCCTTCTTCCATTGTTAGTTTATTTTATACTTGAACAGGAAAATATCTTGCCCTAAGTTGGTAGATGAATTAGCAGTAGATCAAGCTGAGATTAAAAAAACACTTACTTTTTATGTATTCATCTATTTAGTCAAAAACAGCTATTCAATGTCTTCTGTGACCTAAGGGATCTATTAGGCAGATACATTTATCACTCATCAGAAATATTTCTGTTTTTTCCTATTTTGATTTAAAAATTTTAAAGCTGAGACATACTTCTGAGTGTGTCTGCAGTGGTGTGAAAGCAACAAAAAAGAAGTTGTGTGTGAAATTGCATGTTAAAGGTAATAACAGAGGGAGCTCCGCACATGCCAATTAGTTTACAATGTGCTCCCACAAATGCACTCAGACACCATGATTAATGCTCCCTGGAGCCTTCAGTCGCTATAACTAGCTATCATTGTACTTCTCAGAACCCTACTTGCCCAGGAAATTATGATAAATACTGTGCTGGTTCTAATAGCGCTCTAAGTGATCAGGTCTGGGGGTGAGAGGCAGTGGTGAGACGAAATGGAGATAAAACGCAAAGTTTATGTTCTGGCTGCTTAGCAAGAATTTAGGTAAGGAGCCGAGTCAACAGTCCTTAAGGGAGGTTTTAGGGCAACACAGAGACAGCCCACCCGACAACACACACCCAGGTCCAGTCTATGCCAGTTATAAGTGCTTTCCTTTGGGTGTATCTAGAAGTTAAATGCGCTTCCCCAGTGGCAAAAAATCTGCCTGTCAGTGCAGGAGATGCAGGAGATGTTCAATCCCTTGGTTGGGAAGATCCCCTGGAGAGGGAAATGACAACCCGCTCCAGTATTCTTGCCTGGAAAATCCCATGGACAGAGGAGCCTGGAGGGTTGCCGTCCATGGGGTCCCGGAGTCAGATATGACTGAATGACTGAGCATCCACACACAGCAGCTAAATCTTGGTGAAAGAAAAAAAAAAAAAAGGAAACTAGTCTCCATGTCAGAGGAGTGGGGCATCCTAAACCTCATTCCTAGTCCAACGGAGAAGCTCTCAGAGAATGACATCATCAACAAACAGTCCCATTGGTTGATTACATGGCCAATGCCATTCACCCTCATTAAGGGAGAGGTGACTGATTAGACTGTACAACCCAAGTCAGTAAATATTCACTATTGTGGATAAAATGTTTGTGTCCCCCCAAAATTCATATGTTAAATCTCTAACTTCCAATGTGTATTTGGAAATGGGGCCTTTGGGATGTAATTAGGGTTAGTTGAGTTCATGAGGCTGGGGCTCTCATGATAGGGTTAAGAGACCCCATAGAGCAACATTCCCGCCGCCCCCATACAACCCACCAAGGAAAGGCCACGTGAGGACACAGTGAGAAGGCGACTGGGTAGCTGTCTGCAATCCAGGAAGCACCCTGGCCAGAAACAGAAGGGATTATCACCTTGATCTTAGGCTTGCCAGCCTCCAGAATTGTGAGAAAATGATTTTCTGTTATTTAAGGCACCCAGTGACATCTTGTTATGGAAGTCCCAGTAGATTTACACATTCACATTCACCAGGCTGTGCTCCCCTTGAGGCTGGGCGCCCTCTGAGTTCGATTTCTGAATCCCTAGCCCATAGCAAAAGACTCGTCCCCACTCTCGGCTCCAAGCCCCAAGAGAGGTGGGGTAGAACAAAGTCTTCATGATGTCCTGGGACCATAGTGTCCCCAGAGATGAGTGAAGTTGCTGAGATCTGAGTCCACGACAAAGTCCTGCCTTCCCCAGAGGCTCTGCCCTACCCAGGAGGAGCCCAGCATCCTCTGATGTGGGAGCTGGGGTCTGCCCGGGAGCTGGGAGGCAGGAGACACGCACAGCCAGGCTGAGCTTTACTCGCTTCGCTGGGCCTGCACATGTTGCCTCAAGGGTGTCCTTTTTCTTCTCGCATCAAAGTGGCCTTTCTTGAAAGCAGTGCTAACACAATCAGTCATTGTCAGGCAACTCTCAGATGCCTTAGGTAAAAGCCAACTCAATATGGCGATGCCCTCACTGTAGGCTGGGCACCTGGATTCTCCAGCGCTCCAGCGCCTCCTACCCTACCCTAACCCCCGGGGGTGGGGTGGGGTGGGGTGTACACACCCCTCCCTCTGGAGAGGAAGGAGGCCTCAGGAGCGGCCACACCTGTGCAGGAGAGGCGTTGGGGAAGGGGTCTGTCTTTGTTCTACAGAAACACAGTCTGCTGCGAGTTTGGTTTTCAGTTACTTCCTTCTAAATCCATCAACTTTTCTCTGTATTTCTCAATACACAAAATGACAGGTGGAAGAAAACTGAATGAAAGATATATTTTGCTGAAATCATCAAGCAGCAAGAAAAGGAAAGTGAAGGGGGGACAGAAAAGGCAAAATAAAACTGGATCCTCCTTTTGAAATCACTAAGAGATTTCTGACGTGACTGTTCAACAAGTGTTTCTTGAGAGCCTACTATGGACCAGTCAGTGTGTAGGTGCCAGAGAGCACAGGGCAAAGACTGAAGCGTGGGCGCCACCCGTGGGTCACTCAGGACTTTGTACCAGTGATGTCTGTAAGGGCCCCCATAGCCACAGACCGGGGATGCTTCCAGGGGGACACTTGCTTTCTGGGTGAGAAGCAGATTCAGGGGACGTCATGAAGATAACATTTGGGCAGTAAAGAACGGTAGGATTTCTGCAGAACCCCCCGTCTCTGTCAGACAGTGAGAGCTTTTGGGAACCATGTCTTATTCATACATGTCCCCGTATCCAGCAAGGTCAGGCGCATATTAGAAACATGATGGGAAGGATGGCTGGGGAGTGGAATAGCATCCAGAGCATCCAGACTGTGACCTGCCTGACCGGAGCTGAAGGGTCTTTGTTTAGGTTGGCCCTGAAGGCCCAGTGCAGAGGGAGGCTAGAATGGCAGAGGGGAGGGGAGGCTTGGGTGCCACTGAAAGGTGTGAATATTATTGGAGAAGGACTTGACAACCATTCAAAAGCAGAGTAACAAGGTCAGAGTCGAGTTTCAGGAAAATGGACATATCCACATGTAAAACATAGATTAACTCATAATATCAACAGAAACCATTTCGCCACTCTGGGCCTCCCTTTCCTCCACAGACGCAGGAAGGCCCCTTCTTTCTGGGCACCACTGTGTCCAGTGACACGAGCGTGACAGGCTCCACGGGAGCCAGGGCGCTGATAGAGCACAAGGGCGCATAGCTGTCCACAGAGAGAAGGGAGGACTTGGTGCTCAGGGGAGAGGCAGCTGCCTGGCCCTGGAGATGCCTCTTGCTTACCAGCAGTTCCATTTCAGCGGGACAGCTTCCAGGCCACCAATCTGACAGTATGGCTCCAAGTTAGAGAGCTCATACAGCTGGATTTCACGGCTTCTGTTCAGAGATCAAGCACACTTGGAGTAAACTTAAATTTCCCACTTGGTTTTTATACAGAGCACTTTTTATAATGCACGGATTCCACAAAACAGCAACAGCTGACCCGTGAAACCCCTGCCTTCCTGAGCATGGCCCCTTGCTGAGCTGAAGGCTTCCTCTCCAGCTCCACCCTTTGGGTACATCATTTCCATCTGGTTCTGAACTGGTCATGGCACCCATCTTCCCCATCAGGAGGCTGGTACAGCTTCCAACAACATGGGCTCTGCATGCCAATAGTTGGGACATCAGATCCCAGCTCATCACACTATTCCCTAGTCTGTAAAATGGGGCTCGTGCCTGTCTTACAGGAGAGTTACTGCAATTAAATGAGAGGATATGTGAGAAAGTAATTAGCTTGATACCTGGGACTTAAGTGGTCAAAAGCGTGAACTGATTTTTGCTGCTAATAATAAAGATGATTAGAGCCACACAATGGAGGGTCAAGGACTCAGTTCCCTGCTCAGTCCTCCTTAACTAGTGTCCTTGACCCTTTCCTCCTATGTTAGTTTGTCCACCCAGGAGCTGACTGAAAGAACAGGTTTGTGAGTATAAGAAAAACAGCCTGCTGCTTCAGCCTGCTCACATGGAACACATGTGTATGTGTGTGTAGGGGTATGTGGCGGGGGGGGGGGGGGGC
>SJYA01001864.1:0-27919 GCA_006410615.1 Neotragus moschatus | reverse complement strand
ATGTCCATGTGTAGAGTCTTCTCTTGTGTTGTTGGAAGAGGGTGTTTGCTATGACCAGTGCGTTCTCTTGGCAAAACTCTATTAGCCTTTGCCCTGCTTCATTCTGTACACCAAGGCCAAATTTCCCTGTTACTCCGGGTGTTTCTTGACTTCCTATTTTTGCATTCCAGTCCCCTATAATGAAAAGGACAACTTTTATGGGTGTTAATTCTAGAAGGTCTTGTAGGGCTTCATAGAATCGTTCAACTTCAGCTTCTTCAGCTTCTTCAGCATTACTAGTTGGGGCACAGACTTGGATTACTATGATATTGAATGGTTTGCCTTGGAAACGAACAGAGATCGTTCTGTCATTTTTGAGATCGCATCCAAGTACTGCATTTCGGACTCTTTTGTTGACTATGGTGGCTACTCCATTTCTTCTGAGGGATTCTTGCCCACAGTAGTAGATATAATGGTCATCTGAGTTAAATTCACCCATTCCAGTCCATTTTAGTTTGTTGATTCTTAGAATGTTGACATTCACTCTTGCCATCTCCTGTTTGACCACTTCCAACTTGCCTTGATTCATGGACCTTACATTCCAGGTTCCGATGCAGTATTGCTGTTTACAGCATCAGACTTTACTTCCATCACTGGTCACATCCACAGCTGCATGTTGTTTTTGCTTTGGCTCTGTCTCTTCATTCTTTCTGGAGTTTTTCTCCACTGATCTCCAATAGCATACTGGACTTCTACCAACCTGGGGAGTTCATCATTTAGTGTCCTATCTTTTTGCCTTTTCTTACTGTTCACAGGGTTCTCAAGGCAAGAATACTGAAGTAGTTTGCCATTCCCTTTTCCAGTGGACCACATTTTGTCAGAACTCTTCACCATGACCTGACCATCTTGGGTGGCCTTAATGACATGGCTCATAGTTTCATTGAGTTAGACAAGACTGTGGTCCATGTGATCAGATTGGTTAGTTTCCTGTGATTGTGGTTTTCAGTCTGTTTGCCCTCTGATGGAGAAGGGTAAGAGGCTTATGGACGCTTCCTGATAGGAGAGACTGAATGAGGGGGAAATTGGGTCTTGTTCTGATGGACAGAAAGTAAAGAAGAACTAAAGAACCTCTTGATGAAAGTGAAAGAGGAGAGTGAAAAAGTTGGCTTAAAGCTCAACATTCAGAAAACGAAGATCATAGCATCTGGTCTCATCACTTAATGGCAAATAGATGGAGAAACAGTGGAAACAGTGGCAGACTTTATTTTGGGGGGCTCCAAAATTACTGCAGATGGTGACTGAAGCCATGAAATTAAAAGGCACTTACTTCTTGGGAGAAAAGTTATGACCAACTTAGACAACATATTAAGCAAAGACATTATTTTGCCAACAAAGGTCTGCCTAGTCAAGGCTATAGTTTTTCCAGTAGTCATGTATGGATGTGAGAGTTGGACTGTAAAGAAAGCTGAGTGGTGAAGAATTGATGCTTTTGAACTGTGGTGCTGGAGAAGACTCTTGAGAGTCCCTTGGACTGCAAGGAGATCCAACCAGTCCATTCTAAAGGAGATCAGTCCTGGGTGTTCATTGGAAGGAGTGATCTTGAAGCTGAAACTCCAATACTTTGGCCACCTGATGCGAACAGCTGACTCATTGGAAAAGACTCTGATGCTGGGAAAGATTGAAGGAAGGCAGGTGGAGAAGGGGATGACAGAGGATGAGATGGTTGGATGGCATCACCGACTCGATGGACTTGAGTTTGAGTAAACTCCGGGAGTTGGTGATGGACAGGGAGGCTTGGTGTTCTGCAGTCCATGAGGTGGAAAAGAGTTGGACACGACTGAGTGATTGAACTGAAATGAAAGGCGGGGCCATGCTCAGTAAATCTTTTCATCCAGTTTTCTGTTGATGGATGGGGCTGTGTTCCCTCCCTGCTGTTTACCCGGGGCCAGACTATGGTGGAGGTAATGAAGCTAATGGTGACCTTTAAAGGTCCCATGAGGCACTGCTGCACTCAGTGCCCCCAGCCCTGCAGCAGGCCGCAGCTGATCCATGCTTCGCTGGAGACTCCTGGACACTTTTGGGCAAGTCTGGGTCAGTCTTTTGCGGAGTTACTGCTCCTTTCTCTTGGGTCCTGGTGCCCATAAGGTTCTGTTTGTGCCCGCCAAGAGTTTGTTTCCCAGTCCATGTATAGTCTGTGGGGTCACAAAGAGTTGGACATGACTTTCACTTCACTTCCATTCACGTATTATTGGTTGCAGTAGACTTGATTATGTTTGAGCAAGTATATATCTTTTCCTCCTCCATTTCTGCAGAAGGGTCATACTTCTGCATCTCTTGTCTTTGGCCTTAGCCATGTGGTTGGCTTTGGCCAATGGCGTATCAGTGGATATGATGTAAATAAAGACTTGAAATGTGCTGATGGAGTTGAGATGCCCCCCTGGCCTCCTGCATTTTACTGTGAGAAGAACATGTTCTGGGTAGCCTGCTAGTCTCCAAAAAAAAAAAAAAAAAAGAGTGACATGTGAGGCATCCCTAAATCAAACTCCCCTGCCCAGGGGCCCAGCTGAGATCATGAGATCAATGGTAGCTCCCTGCAAAATCCACAGATGTGCGAGCCAGAAATAAATGAGAATTTGTTCTGTAGCAAAAGGTGACATACACTTTAAAAAAAAAACAAAACAAAAAACTCCCCCTTTTTAATGTTCCCTTTCTAATTCCTTTTTTTGTTGAAGTAGAGTTGATGTATGCTGCTGCTGCTGCTAAGTTGCTTCAGTCGTGTCTGACTGTGCGACCGCATAGACGGCAGCCCACCAGGCTCCCCCGTCCCTGGGATTCTCCAGGCAAGAACACTGGAGTGGGTTGCCATTTCCTTCTCCAATGCAGGAAAGTGAACAGTGAAGTCGCTCAGTCGTGTCCGACTCTTAGTGACCCCATGGACGATAGCCTACCAGGCTCCTCCGTCCATAGAATTTTCCAGGCAAGAGTACTGGAGTGGGGTACCACTGCATAAATTACAGCTATACAATAGAGTGATTCACAATTTTTAAAGTCTATCCTCCAGAGGAGGAGGAGAAGGGGACGACCGAGGATGAGATGGTTGGATGGCATCATCGACTCAATGGAAATGAGTTTGAGCAAACACTGGGAGATAGTGAAGAACAGGGAAGCCTGGCGTGTTGCAGTCCATGGTGTCACAAAGCACTGGACATGACTGACCGACTGAACAACAAAACAAATCCTCCAGCTATCATTACAAAACATTGGCTATATCCCCTGTGCTGTACAATGGATCTTTCTAGCTTATTTAATTACCCAGCAACTTGTATCTCTCACTCTCCTTCCCCCGTGATGCCCCCCCCTCCCTCTCTCAACTGGTAGCCCCTAGTTTGTCCTCTATATTTATGAGTCTGCTTCTTTTTTTGTTATATTCACGAATTTATATATTTTAGATTCCACGTGTAAGTGATATCCTATTGGTGTTATTTTTTAAAGAGAAAAAACTCAATAGAAAAAAATTAAATCAGGAAGCAGAGTGCCAAGCAAATAGCTGTTTAATACATGCGAGGTCCTCTTCCATTCCCTAACCCTCCTTCAAGAACTGATTCTGAATACTTTAGAAGCCCTTCCAGGCTCCCATTTGAATGGGTTGCTCTTCCCCATGGCACTTTGCACATTTATTTCATTCTATCTTGCGAAATCTTTAGCCCTTCCCATGCTTGTCTTACCCCCTAGAAGATAGTCCCTGCTGTCAATCTGGTTGCATAAAGTTGAAAGTGAAAGTGTTGGTTGCTCAGTTGTGTCCATCTATTTGCGACCCCATAGACTCTGTAGACTGCTCCTTCGTCCATGGGAGTCTCCAGGCAAGGATACGGGAGTGGGTTGCCATTCTTTTCTCCAGGGGATCTTCCTGACCCATAAACACAATATAAATACAAAGGAACTGTTTTCCATGTGTATGCAACCAACACACATCTAATTATATTAACATGTGCTTGACGGAAAAAACCGTGATGTGATGAGTATGGGTGATTCTGTGCACTATTCTTGACTAAATGAGAGTGTGACATGGAGGAATGGGAACCCATAAACCTCTCGTTTCACGAAGGCCTAGTTCCTTTGAGCCTTTCATAGCCTGAACATCTTGGTGAGCTGGGCCTGATTCTCATGTTCAAGGTACTTATTTTGTGTCCACAGTAGTTATCACAATTCCAAATGGGGACTATTTTTATCCTCCTATTATAGTTGAGGAAAAAGAAAGCTTCAAAGAGACAATTATCCAAAGTCATACTGTTTACAAGAGGATTGAACCAGAAGTGGAGCTCAAGTCAGTCTGGACCCAAAGCTACTTTCTGGGTTTAGTTGCAGAGTCACTTCTGCAATAAGGGGCTTCCTCAACCATTTGGGCTTCCCTTGTGGCTCAACTGGCAAAGAATCACTTGCAATGTGGGAGACCTGGATTCAATCCCTGGATTGGGAAGATCCCCTAGAGAAGAGAAAGGCTACCCACTCCAGTATTCTGGATTGGAGAATTCCATGGACTGTATAGTCCATGGGGTTGCAAACAGTTGGACATGACTGATTGACTTTCCTTTCACTTCAAGCACTTGGATGAAGGATGTCAGGTTCAAAGAACCCAAGTAAATAAGAGTTTTGTGGTTGATTGTTACACAGCAAAAACTGACCAAGATCTCTGAGAGGAGGTACTTGATGGGTGTGGGGACAGCTCCTTCTGCAAATAAGCCTGATTATTCTTTCAAATGTTTGAGTTGACAAGATAACTCTGCAGAAGCTCTAGTTTCTTACCACTTAAGCTGAGGTGTCCCCCAAGTTGGCAGTTGACTGAGAAGTAGATCAGGAATAGGAATCACTGTCAGGATTTGAATCCTGACTCTGCACTTCACTTGCTTTGCAACTTGAGGGAGGTCAGTCAATGTTTCTGGGCTTTGAAGGGCTGACGTTGTTAAAGCCAGGGCTGACACAGTCCACAGGCATGTTTCTTTGGCTGCACATCTTTTTTGTTCTGTTTCATTTTGTCGATATTAAAACAATAAGGTGTTTATTTGTGAGGGAACAGTCATTCATACACGATTAGTAGGAATGGATCTCGTACCACTACTATGAGGGGGACAATTTGACAGGGTTGTTAAAGACCAAAAATGCAAATATAGAAATTCTACTTTTTGGAAATTAGCCTACAGATACATGTGCACATGTGAAAAATGATATATATTGGAGGTTATTCAGGCAGCATTGTCTGTAATGCAACAGTTTCAAAATTTTTTTCAAAAAAAATTTCAGAAAAATTTCTATCAATGGGGGATGAGTTAGATCAAATGTAGGCCATCCACAGAATGGAATACTATGCAGCTGGAAAAAATGAAGACACTGCCCAGTACTGATCAGGTAAGTTCTTTAGGATAAATTGTTAAGTAAAAAGCCAGATATAAAACAAAGTGTTTATTGTGGTCTCTTTGTGTAAAAATGGAGAAAAGAAAAAAATGTATGAAAATGTTAATACTATTTGTTTGTATAATTATGAAGAAACTTTAAGCATTCATAAGAAATCAATAACTGTTAGCTATGGGAGTGAGGGACCCAATTGGGATGGAGAATTTTTATGTTTATCTTTTCAAAACATCTAAAATTTTGAATTTTGCAAAAAAAGTTTAAAACATTTGGTGTTTTCAACAGCCAGGACATGGAAACAACTTAAATTCCACTGACAGATGAATGGAGAAAGATGAAGAAGATATGGTATATATATGCAGTGAAAAAGCCATCAAAAAGAACGAAATAATGCCACTTGCAAACATGAATGGACCTAGAGATTAGCATACTAAGTGAAGTATGTTGGAAAAAGAAAGCACCATGCGCTATCACTTACATGTGGATTCTAAAATGTGACAAAATGAACTTATCTATGAAAGAGAAACAGACTCACAGACACAGAGAACAGGCTTGCAGCTGCCAAATGGTCCAGGGAAGGATGGACTGGAAATTTAAGATTCATAAACTATTGAGGCTCAACCGGTAAAGAATTCGCCTGCAATGCAGGAGATGTGGGTTTGATCCCTGGGTTGGGAAGATCCCCTAGAGAAGGGAAAGGCTGCCCACTTCAGTATTCTGGCTTGGAGAATTCCACGGACTGTATAGTCCATGGGGTGGCAAAGAGTTGGACACAGCTGAGCAACTTTCACTGTTCACTGATATAAACAGTGGATAAAAAAAGATTTTACCATATAACACAAGGAACTATATTCAATATACTATGGTAAACCATACTGGAAAAAAATATGAAAAAAAAATATATATGTAATAATTGAGTCCGTTTGCTCTATTCCAGAAACCAACACATCACAAATCAACTATACTTCTGTAAAAACACGTTTAAAATAAATCAGATGTTTTCATATGCAGATGATCTAGCATCCGTGTCGGCTCATGTCAGCTGGAGCTGAGTAGTGACTGCCTCGCGGATGGGGTTGCACGCACTCCAGTTTGCCACAGTCCCTGCCACTCCCTATTGTCTCCTTGACCCCAGCATCTGTAGCCATTTATTATTTCGCTCCCTGCAGTTTTTCTTAGACTAAAACCAAAAGAGTGATAGACTTGCCATCCCCATTCTCTCCCAAGAGTGACAGTTTCACTATACAACAATGTGAACGCACTCAATGCTCCTGAAATGAACACTCAAAAATGGTTAAGATGGGACTTCCCTGGTGGCCCAGCAGTTAACCCTTCACTTTCCAATGCTGGGGGTGTGGGTTCAACCCCTGGCCTGGGAGCTAAGATTTCCACATGCTTCAAGACCAAAACACCAAAGCATTAAAAAAAAAATTAGAAGCAATACTGTAGCAAATTCAATAAAGACTTAAAAAAATGGTCCACATTAAAAAAAAAAAAACTTTTACAAATGGTTAAGATGGTAAATGTTATGTTATGCACATTTTACTATAAAGAAAAATGTTGGCAGGCTCTCCACCTGTGAATAGATGCAGAGATGGCACCCGATACCAATCAAGGTTCCAGAACCAGTTCTCATGAGTCTGTAACTCTGAAGTATGTGGTTTCAAGGCCTCTCCTACCTCTGTGATTCCTGAACCGTGGCTGCCCCTAACTTGCTGTGTGACCTTGGACAAACCGCTTACCCTCTCTGAGCCTTGATTGCTCCACCTGTTAAATGAGAAGCTTCAAGCAAATTATCTTAGAGGCCCTCTGGCTCTAAGAATCTCCCACTTGATTCCTCCTGGAGAACTGTTCTGTCACTGTCTCCAAAGAGATGGAAAGTGGGCTTGGAGCTGGGGAGAGGGGAGCAGAGTCCTCCTTTCATGTCGGGGCTGTGTGGGCTGCAGTGGGAGGTTCCCTTTTCTTTCTTCCTTACTTTTTTTAAACCAGAAAGTTATTTTAAACTCTTAAGTGGGGAGCTGCTGAAAGCCACACGCCTCAGACCTCACGTGCTACAGCCTCTTGTGGGGAGAGAGCAGAGTTCTGAGTCCTTCCTGTTCTCTCCCCTCCCCGGCCCGCACCCAGAGGGAGGGGGCCACTCTCCCATTCATCCTCTGCTCAGCTGAGTCACAGAACTGAAAGACACTTGTCTTCTGGACTTGGAGCTCTGGGGCTGGCTGCAGCCTGAAAACCAGCGCCTCTCCACCTTGAGCATCCTCGCGACTCACGTAGGCATCTCTTCAAAATGCAGGTTCTCTTTCCGCAGGTCTGTGGGGGAGCTGAGGTCCTGCCCTTCTAGGAGTCCCATAGGTAATGATCATGAGAGGCCGGACTGTGAACCTCGGGGCCCAGGATGCTGGAAACTCAGAAAAACTCAGCTGGAAAACCACCTGAAATTACTCAGCTGCTCCTTCTCCTTTGGAATTTGCCCTGCACCCATATTTCAATAATATTTTTGAAACATATGGTACACGCAAAAGAAAAACTCAAACTCTTCAAAAAGGGGGTGCACTGAAAAGTCAGCAGCCCTCTCTCCCACCCACATCCTTCAATTCCCAGAAGCAGCCCCTGTACTCTGTTTCTTGTGGCTTCCTCCAGAGAAATCTGTATGTTACGTTGATAATTATTATTATACCTACCCTTTGTTGACCACGTCCTCTGTCCTAGGTACTGAGCAGAGCCTCCCATGCAGCTTACTTTATTGAATCCTTCCAACAAGTCCAGCTATCAGGACCCGGTTTCACATTGAGGAATGTGAGGCACAGAGAGGTTTGGTACAGTCATTTCTTGGTCACTGGGGGTGTTTGGCTCCAGGACCCCTGTGGATGGCAAAATCTGTGGATGTTCAGTAAAATGCTTATAGCGGATGATGTAGTGCGTACAGTCAGCTGCCTGTATCTACACATTAAACATCCTTGGATGTGGAGGGCCGTCTGTACTTTGGTCTTCATTACACAGCAAGGTGGGGGGCTTCCCTGGTGGCTCAGTGATAAAGAATCCACCTGCCAATGCAGCAGTTGCAGGTTTGATTCCTGGTTGCTGGGAAGATCTCCTGGAGAAGGAAATAGCAACCCACTCCTGTACTCTTGCCTGGAAAATCCCACGGACAGAGGAGCCTGTCCAGCTACAGTCCATGGGGTCGCAAAAAGAGTCAGACACAGCTTAGTGTCTAAAGAACAACACACAGCAAGGCCAGAAGTAGAATGCCTAGCCGAAGGACCTAGCCCTCTCTCACGATCCAGCACCTCTGTAGACAAAGCCCTCCCTCCCCACTTCTTTCTGTTACAGCCGAGATCTCATATAATGTTCTGAGGCTTGCTTTTTCCCCCTTAACAATTTATCTGGAAGAAGCCTCAATCACAGTAAGTGGAGAGCTGACTTTTCTTTTGAACAAAACTACAGTTTCTTTGTGAGTCGGGACCTTGTTTTTTTCACCAGGGACCTGTTTAGGGGATAGGAGAACTACGGGGTTATTTCACTTCTTTGGCTACAAACTGCTGTAATGTTTGAGTTTGTGCCTATTTCATCTTGGATGTGTGTGTGTGGATGATGTTGATGTCCGTAGGATGAACTCCCACACTTGGGATTGCTGGGTCAAAGGCTGTGTTCCTTTAAAGTTGAGTGATTGCGATCAACTGTTTTTCAAAGCAACTAGAGCCACTTTCTCTCATCAGCAGTATCTGAGTACCTGTTTCCCCAGAGGTTCACCGACATGGTTCCAGAAATTTTTAGCTTTTTCTGCTGCTTATTTCGAACCACACTGGCAGGAAGCAGAGTTGGGCGAGACTGCCTTCCTCCCACCTCTCACCCCCCGCCTGATTGTCAAAAACACCGGCTGAGGTGTGTTGCTTTTTTCCATACCCAGGGACTCTGTTCTCTTAGTCAGGTCAGCCTGCTCTTCCAAAGGACAGCATTTGTCATCAGGGATTTAATGTCTTAAAAATAAAGGGGATCTGATTGCACTCAGGAGCCCTGGCCAGCCACGAGCCCTTCCCCCCAACCCCAGGGACCAAAGCTAAGCGACGAAGAAGCTAGAAGAATACTGAAGTTTGGCCTCTCAGAACCTGAAAGACAGGGAGCTCTAGCACAAAAAGACTCAAGAAACTGAAGATCACAGTCACGCCTGGGCTCTGGCACCAGCCGTCCAAAATTACCTCCTGTTATTTCACAGTATAGACTTGGGAGACCCAAGACTGGATTCAAATTCTGCTTCCTCCACTTTGGAGCTGTGTGACTTAGGTTAGT
Source organism: Neotragus moschatus (assembly GCA_006410615.1). Classification (NCBI taxonomy): domain Eukaryota; kingdom Metazoa; phylum Chordata; class Mammalia; order Artiodactyla; family Bovidae; genus Neotragus; species Neotragus moschatus. The sequence goes on along the minus strand of SJYA01001864.1, from coordinate 18,250 downwards.
GATTTAACCTCTCTGGACTCCAGTTTTCCTATCTGCAAATGGAATAATGATAGTCTTACTTCCCAGGAGGCTTGTGGGGATCAGCTGCCTTAATGCACACGGAGTTTGAAACAATGCCTGGTGCAAAGAAAGTACAGAATAAATATTGACTGTCCTTTCATTATTTATACTATTTATTTATTTGCTTAGTTATTGTCTGTCTAGAATGTCAACTCTTGGAGGGCAGAGTCCTAAACTTTCTGTTTTCAGCAGTGCCCCCTACCCCAGCACAGTACCTACACATAGTAGGTCCTCTGTAAGCATTCACCAGAGGGATGATTGAGTGAATGTGTCACTTCCTCTCCTTGAGCCTCAGTTTCCTGATCTGTAAAATGGGAGATTTTTATTTTATTCTCAGTGTGTGTCTACCTTGTTCTAATCCTTGATGTTCCTGTGTCACTGCTTTTTGCAATCGGAAGAAAGAATTATTTAAAAATGTATAAACCTTTGTTCATAATTGCTGAAATGTGGAAGCAGCCAAGATGTCCTTCAATAGGTAAATGAATAAACAAAGTGTGTTACATGCAGACCATGGACTATTATTCAGCATTAAAAAGAAATGAGCTCTCAAGCCATCAAAAGACGAAGAGGAACCTTAAATGCATAGTGAAATAAGCCAATCTGAAAAGGCTACACACTGTGAGATTCCAACTACATGGCATTCTGGAAAAGGCAAAATTATGGTGACAGTAAAACAAAAATTGGCTTCGCAAGTGGCTCAGTGGTAAGGAATCTGTCTGGGTCAGGAAGATCCTCTGGAGAAGGAAATGGCAACCCACTCCAGTTTTCTTGCCTGGACAATCCCATGGACTGAGGAGCCTGGCAGGTATAGTCCATGGGGTCGCAAAGAGTTGGATATGACTTAGCGACTGAGCTTTGCGTTGCAAAATGAAAATTGGTGGCGGCCAGAGGTTTCAGGGGAGGAGAGGGAGGGGTGAACAGGCAGAGTGCAGAGGATTGTGAGGGCAGTGAAACTGTTCCGTGTGGTAAACACGTAGCACCTACATTTGTCAAAACCTACAGAAGACACCACACAGAGTGAACCCTAACGTGAACTATGGGTTCAGCTAATGATGCTGACATCACCGACTCGATGGGCATGAGTGTGAGTAAGCTCCTGGAGTTGGTGATGGACAGGGAGGCCTGGCATGCTGCTTCCCTGCTACTATACCTGGCAGGTTTAGTCCATGAGGTCGCAAAGAGTCAGACACGACTGAGCGACTCAACTGAACTGATGTGTTGTTATTGGCTCATCAATCGTAACAAAAGCTCTTTTTTGTTTGTTTTGTAACTATTTGATAACCAGTGGCTAGTTATCCACACTGACTGCAGAATTATATAATCTACACATATATATTCATATAGTGTGTATATATATTTACACACACATACACACATATACATATATATATTGGCCATACTGTATGGCATGTTGGATCTCAGTTCCCCGACCAGGGGTCAAACCTGCACATTCCAAACCTCCGCACTGGAAGTGAGGAGTCTTAGCCACTGGACCACAGGGAAGCCCCCAGATTTTTGAAAGTGGTGACAGAGACATAGGGAACCATTGTACAGAGCTTGTCTGGCGAATGTTTGTCCTCGAAATGCTTTCTATACACCACCCACAGGTATAGCAGCAGACAGTATTTATTCCTCTGGTCTGAGTCAATGCTCAGAGCCAGAACGCATGTCTCCTTCACGGCAGACTTCTGGATCTCCCTGAGTGTCCGAGGAGCACTCTCTCTGAAGTCCATTCCGTGGATGTGCTTGAGAATGTTGATGGTGTATTCTCTGGGTACCACCTTGTTGCTGGCAGAAAGGTCCTTCTCACTATCGTTTTTTGTGGGAGCTGTTCTACTGTCCGGAGTGGGAAATAAAAAAGTGCAACGAATTACCAATTAATTGGCTTTTAAAACACACGCGCACACACATACACCCAACACTGGCAGGTAGGTGGTTTCAAATTCATTATTTTTATGTATGCTTTGATTGCTAGGAAACGTGTTCAAGGCATAACGAAAAGTGTAGACCATCGTGATGACCTTGCACAGCTTAGAGATTTCACAGACGCAAAACCTGAGACCTGGAGAGAGGAAGTGACTTGTCCAAGGTCAGATCATAAGAGGTAGGAGAGCTGATGTCGCTTTCACACCCCTGTGTGGGCTGTGCCTCCGTTGCCTCCTCTGTAAAATGGGGCTAAAACAGCGCCTGCCTCATCTGCTTGTTGTGAGGACTAAATGAAACAATATGCAAAGTGCTTAGAAGAAAGCCTGGTACACAGCAAATGTTCAACTAAAAATAGCCATCATCCGTATTAATGGATGGTGAGGCGGCGGAAAAAGAGGATGGCAATGTTCCTTTCTGTTTCTCCTCTTTGAATTGTCAGGGAACAATCACAAGAATTTGAGAAGGGTGCATTTTGTTTTTATCTCTTCAGAATAATCTCCATTTATTTCCTTATTTTCGTTTGTCGCTTTACCGAGGCTTTCTCTGGTTGCGGTGTGCGGGCTTCTCTTCGCAGTGACTTCTCTTGTTGCAGCTCCCGGCCTCCAGCGCACAGGCTCAGTAGCGAAGTGCGCGAGTTGGGGCACACGGCCTTAGTTGCTGCTCAGCATTTGGAATCTTCTGAACCAGGGACAGAAACCCAGGGCCCCAGCACTGGCGGGCGGGTTCTTATTCACTGCCCTACCAGGGAAGTCCTGCTTTTTTACTTGCTTCTTTACTTAGAGATGGAGAGTGGGAAGGAGGTGATTGTCTTAAAGCCCCTCATACAAGGAGGCCTTGGGGGTGTCATTGTAGGCTCTTTTCCTTTTCTGCTGGGAACCCCAGAAAACTGAGGCAGGAAGTCAAGTTGTGGCTTGTCAGTGGGGGTTTGTGGGGTTCCCTGATTTAGAGAATTGGTCTGCGGAATGCTGGGGTTAGGAGTTCAGAAAAAAAGAGATCCCAGGTTCAGTGGGTCCCATGGTCAGAAACCTCAGAGCCGTGTTTTCAAGGAAATCCTCACCCGGGAGACTGTCACTGAAGCAGGCAGGCCCTCGGATGTCACCTTGTTCAGGCTTTGCAGACTCGGCCACCTGCAGGGCCCGTGAGGGAAGGTTCAGGCCCGTGGGGGGAATGGCAGGGGCCTCACTGGCCCTGTCCAAGGGGGCCGCCTCGGATGGCAGGGACCACAGAGGGACAAACCGTAGTGGCTCGGCCTTCTGGGGAAATCTCTGAATTTAATTATTTTTCAGATTCTTCCTTGTGTTCTTTCCATGTTTGGCTGCACTGGGGCTTTGTTGTACCCACAGGCTACTTTCTTACTGCGGTGCATAGGCGTCACATCGAGGGGGTTTCTCTTGTCGTGGAGTAGGGGTTCTGGGAGCTCAGGCTCCTGAGTTGGGGTGCCGAGCTTATTTGCTCCTCGGCACGTGGGAACTTCCCAGACCTGGGACTGAACCCAGGTCTCCTGCATTGGCAGGTGAACTCCCAACTCCTGGGCCACCTGGGAAGTTCAGAAATCTTCCAATTTTAAATCTTGCGAGGGCCAAGCAAGACATGTTGGGGGCTGGATATAATTTCTGAAGTCCATCCCCATCACTTATACAGATGAGGGAACTGAGGTCCCAGGAGGTAGAATAATTTGTTCAAGGTCCCTCACCCCCCAAATCAACCTTAGAATTTCCGCTTCATCCCTCTCCACCTCCTTCACTGCCCCACTGTCCTGGGGCCCAATCCGAGATGGCTTCCCTTAGGGTCCCAGAGGCTAGCCTCAGATCATTAATGCTCAGAGGAGCAGAATGGGGCCTCAGGGCTGCAGTCAAAACCGCGTCCTCCCCATCAGAAAGAGACCTCCTCTCTGGGCCCCAGCAAAGAGTCTGGGGCATCTTTGTTTTTAAACTGCTTCAGCTCAGTCGCTCAGTCGTGGCCAACTCTTTGTGACCCCACGAATCGCAGCACGCTAGGCCTCCCTGTCCATCACCAACTCCCGGAGTTCACTCAGACTCACGCCCATCGAGTCAGTGATGCCATCCAGCCATCTCATCCTCGGTCGTCCCCTTCTCCTCCTGCCCCCGATCCCTCCCAGCATCAGAGTCTTTTCCAATTAAACTGCTTAATTGTGATAAAATACACCTAACACACAACTTGTCATCATAATGGTTTTAAAACCTATAGTTCAGTAGCATCAGTGGTCACGTACAGTTGTGAGAGCTGGACCATGAGGAAGGCAGAACACCAAAGAACTGTGGTGCTGGAGAAGACTCCTGAGAGTCCCTTGGACTGCAAGGAGATCACACCAGTCACTTTTATAGGAAATCAATCCTGAATACTCATTGGAAGGACTGATGCTGAAACTGAAGCTCCAGGATTGTGGTCACCTGGTATGAACAGCTGATTCATTGCAAAGTCCCTGATACTGAGATAGGTTGGGGGCAGAAGAAAAGGGTGTCAGAGGATGAGATAGCTGGATGGCATCACCGATGCAATGGACATGAACTTGGGCAAACTCCGGGAGATGGTGAGGGACAGGGAGGCCTTGTGTGCTACAGTCCATGGGGTCGCAAAGAGTTGGACACAATTGGGCGACTGAACAACAACAGCAAGAGTCTATTCACACTGCTGGGCAGCTACCCCACCATCCATCTCCAGAACTCGTGTCACCTGGCAGAACTGGAGTTGTCTACTCACTGAACAGGACCCCACCCCGTGCCCTCTCTCCCAGCCCCGACAACTACTGTTATGCTCCTGTCTCTGTGTGTTCAGCTACCTCGGTGCCTCATAATCACACAGTGTCTGTCCTCTGGTGACCGGCTTGTTTCCCTTCATGTTGTCTTTTCAAGGGTCGTTCGCGCTGTAGCCCGTGTCAGAGTCCTTTCCTCTTTAAGGCTGGAGAGTATCCTGTGGTGTGTACGTACTGCATTTTGCTTACCCATTATCCATTGATGGACACTGGGGTGGCCTTCACCTTCTGGCAATTGTGAATAGTGCTGCTAACATAGGTGTGCAAACATCTGTTTGAGTTACCGCTTTCAATTCTTTGGGGATGTATACCCAGAAGAGGAATCACTGCGTCATATGGTAATCCTATTTTTAATTTTTTGAGGACCCACCATACTGTTTTCCAGTGGCTGCACCATTTTACATTCTTACCAGCAATGCGTAAGGGTTCCAGTTTCCCCACATCCCTGCCAATACTTTGTTTTTAAATAGCAGCTACCCTAATGCATGTGAAGTGAGGCTGGCATCTCGATTTGCGTCTGAAAGTTCTTCCTGAAGGATGCTTCCACAGCAGTTGTGTGCCATCACGTGGGAGGGTCTTTCAGATGGCATGTTATGAGGGCAGAGAGGGGGGTTAAACAAACTCACTGGTTTTGTTTTTGTAGTTGTTTTGACTTAGCTGGCTTTTGAAAAATCCGTAAAAATCACCAAGTTTTCTAAGACTCTTTTTATTTCCATAGGACATAGATGCTTTTATGAATGAAAACTTCAAAGTACTTAATTCTCTGCATAGTATATAGTAAGAGCTCAATGCATGTGCAAACGTGTGNCTTAGCTGGCTTTTGAAAAATCCGTAAAAATCACCAAGTTTTCTAAGACTCTTTTTATTTCCATAGGACATAGATGCTTTTATGAATGAAAACTTCAAAGTACTTAATTCTCTGCATAGTATATAGTAAGAGCTCAATGCATGTGCAAACGTGTGTGTGCTCAGTTGTGTCCGACTCTTTGTGACCCTTTGGAGTACAGCCCGCCAGGCTCCTCTGTCCATGAGATTTCCCAGGCAAGAATACTGGAGTGGGTTCCCGTTTCCTCCTCTTGGGGATCTTCCCTTCCCATAGATCGAACTTACATCTCCTGTGTCTCCTGCATTGTAGGTGGATTCTTTACCACGGGGAATCCCAAGAGCTCCATAAATCTGAGCTATTATTATTACTAACATTCAGGAGACTCATGGTTGCCAGAAGTGGGGGCTGAGGGTGGGCAAAATGACTGGAGGAGATCCAAAAACACAAAATTCCAAACATGAAATAAATCCTAGAGATGTAACATACAGCATGGTGGCTATAGTTAACAATACCATATTGCATATTTAAACTATGCTGAGAGTAGCTCGTAAAAGTTCTCATCACAAGCCACAAAATTGTAACCGTGTGTGGTGATGGATGTTAACTGGATTTACTGCGGTGATCATTTTTCAGTATTTACAAATATCAAATTATTATGTTTTATATCTGAAACTCACATAATGCCACAGTTAAGTCTCAATTTAAAAATAAAAGAGAGAGACAAGTATCTATATCAAAGAAAGATATCACCAAGGAAGGGTTTTGGAGGTCCTCTGGTTTGGGGACCAAACCAAGATTTGCTGGGGAGTGAGGACTCACACCTCCCCAACCAGGGTCCCCTAGAAGCTGTCCCGTGCTTGGTTATTTTTGGCCAGCCTCACTCTGGTATCCCATCTGCCACCACCTGACACCAGGAGCCAGGAGCGAGGCCTGAGGAGACAGTTCTGGCTCGTAGAAGCCTGTCCGCAGGGCAGGGCCGATAAGCCCCTTACTCATGTCTGGCCCACGTTCTCCCTGCCTTCCTACCTAGTTCAGAGTCACTCCTGAACGTCTCCGCTCACTGTCTTTCCCCACCCCAATGCCTGCCAACGCCAGGGAGGACCGAGATGTCAGTTCGTCTGCTGCAGGACTCCCAGCGAGGCGGAACTTGAGAACTCGAGGCGAAGACCTGCTTTTGTGTGAGAAAGGCAGTTGCTGCTGAGCTTGTGGGTTATCAGAGCCGGGGGTGGCGTGGAGGGGGCGGGGACTTAAAGTCACGAGCCAGGGGTACAACCAGGAACTTCAGGGTCAGCTGAGGAAGTCCCAGGATGTGCAGGAGGCCAAAGGGAGCTGTGGACGACTGAGCCTTGGTTCTGAAGAAGATTTAACACCAACCCCAGAACCCTCCGACAGCCACGGCTCTTAGGACTGAGTCCACAGGGGCCTTCGAGGCCCTGCCCCCATCTCTCTGATCTCATCTCTCAGATCTCATCTCTCACTGGCCTCCTCCTGGTCTGCCCTGCTCTAGCCACACTGGCCTTTCCTTTCTGTTTCTCCAACACCTCGCTTGTTCCAACCACAGGGCCTTTGCACGTGTGGTCCCAAGGCCTGGAACCCGCTACTGCCTGGCTCTGAATGTGGTTGGTTGCTTCTGGCCCCGCTTATATGTCACCCCCCCTGAGGCCCTTCTCTGACCACATTCAGTTAGTCTTACCAGTCCCTCTGTTTTATTTCATCCATACTCTTGGTGTTCTCTGAAATTAGCTTGTTCGTTACGTTATTTTCTGTGTGGTCTGCTCCTTGCTGTTCCCCCTCACCATTCACTGCAGTGCATACATGCTGACTGAATAAATAAACTTGCTGTACAGCCTCAGATGAGCAATTTCACTACTCTGGGCCTGAGTGTCCTCATCTGTGGAAAGGTGACGAAGCGCTCAGCATGGGCTGAGAAGACCTAAGAAGATCAGGGGAACGTTCTGAAAAGCACAAATGAGAAGTTGCTGAGAGCAAAGAAACCAGTCTCTGGGATAAATTGCTCATTTAACACATGTAATTTGCTTGCAAAGTGTTCCTCACCCAGCAGCAACCCCTCAACAAACAGTCTCACCTCCTTCTTGCCCTGGGGGAAGTAACAACTTCTTAAGGAGACAAGACTATCGGTTTTATGTGCTCTCATCTTTTACCTGAGAATTGGATGGGTCAATATTTGTTATATTTTGGAGCCAAGTCCTGAAAACCAGGGCCCTAGCAGGAATGGACTAGGTGGACTTGGGCAGATCTCCCTGCTCCCTAGCTTTTCCCTCCCTGGAGTGAGAGAAGGGAAATGTTTGAACCTTGGGCTCACCCAGTATGGTCTTTAGGATAACAGAATCACCAGGCGGGAGGGGAAACAGTGCTGTCAGTAAGTGCCCCTGGCATGGGCCTTGTACCGTGTGTCCACTCGTGACTTTCTGATCAGGCGCCCGGTCTCCCTCTCAAGGGGCTCCCCAGATGGTGCAGTGAAGAATCTGCCCGCCAATGACGGAATGCAGGAGACGCAGGACCCATCCCTGGGTTGGGAAGATCCCCTGGAGGAGGAAATGGCAACTCGCTCCAGTCAGTGTTCTTTGCCTGGAAAATCCCATGGACAGAGAAGCCTGGTGGGCTACAGTCCACGGGGTTGCAAAAAGTTGGACACGAATGAGCGACTGAGCACACACACACACACACACACACACACACACACTCCCTCTCAAAGCTCTTTCCCTTCCTTATATCCTGGTGGCTCCTGGGTGGAGACGGGGTAGCAGGCTGCTGTCTTCGTCCCAGTGTTTCAGATGAGAGAGCAAGAGAGAAGCAAGGCCCTGCCTGTCTATTTAAACTCATTTCCTGCCGTCGTCTCCCCTGACTGCCCTAGGGCCTTTGCACAGGCTGTTCACTCCCTCAACTCTCACTTTATTAGCTGTTCACTTAAATATCTCCAAGAGGCTGTCGCAGATCACTCTGTTAAAAATGATAGTTTTCAACTCCTACCACTCCCAAGGCCCTTGCTGCTGTTGTTCAATCACTGAGTCGTGTCCCACTCTTTGTGACCCCATGGACTGCAGCACCCCAGGCTTCCCTGTCCTTCACTCTCTCCCGGAGTTTGCTCAAACTCATGTCCATTTAGTCAGTGATGCCATCCAACCATCTCATCCTCTGTCATTCCCTTTTCAACCTGCCTTCTTTCCCAGCCTCAGGGTCTTTTCCAACGAGTCGGCTCTTCACATCAAGTGGCCAAAGTATTGGAGCTTCAGCTTCAGCACCAATCCTTCCAGTGAACATTCAGGGTTGATTTCCTTTAGGATTTACTGGTTTGATCTCCTTTCAGTCCAAGGGACTGTCAAGAGTCTTCTCCAGCACCACGGTTCGAAAGCATCGATTCTTCCGTGTTCAGCCTTCTTTATGTCCAGCTCTCACATCTGTACATGACTACTGGAAAAACCATAGCTTTGACTATATGGGCCTTTGTCAGGAAACTGATGTCTCTGCTTTTTAATACGCCATCTAGGCTTGTCATAGCTTTCCCTCCAAGGAGCAAGTGTCTTTTAATTTCCATGCCTTTACTCCTTTATTTTTCTTCATGGCGTCTCTTGACACACTAGGCATTAGATGACCTCCTTACTTGTTTATTGTCTGTCTCCTCTTCCAAAAGGCCAGCTCCACGAGATGGGGATTTTTCATGCCATCTCCGTAGTCCCCAGCAGGTGCCTGGAACAGCCCAAATACTTACTAAATAATTGTTGAACTAGTCTCCAAGTGGACAGAGAGATGGAAGTGATCTTGAAAAAATTCCATCTGTCCCCCTGCCACCAGGCTGGACTTGCTCCCCCATGTAGATTTCTCTTCTGTGACAATCTCTCAGCAGAAATCAAGATTCTTGATGTCTTTAAAAAAAAAAAAAAGTGGTTTTGACCCAGAGCTGCAAATTTTATTTTGCTAACCCTATCTTGCTTTCTTACAAGGGTTGACAGGAACAGGAAAAGAGGCAAGATATTTAGGTTACTTGTAGATGAATGATATGAACAAATTGCTAAAAAGAGAGATTTGATTCCTTCTTGCAGAGGACTGGGTTTTTTTTTTTTTTTAATATCTCTTTCAATTGTACTGGATAAGATTAGGCATGATAATCTTATTAACAATGATGATTTTTCAGAATAGTTGATATCAGGTGAAAGGTCTTGCCTGCAAGACTTTCGATACCTCATCGCTGAACCTGCAAACACCCTGAAAGGTGGGTGTTGCTATGATGATCCTCATTTGACAGGTGAGGAAACTGACACAGTGTGGTGCGAAGCACAGGGTTAATTTGGAAGATCCCCTGGAGAAGGCAATGGCACCCCACTCCAGTGCTCTTGCCTGGAAAATCCCATGGACGGAGGAGCTTGGTGCAGGCTACTGTCCATGGGGTCGCAAAGAGTTGGGCACGACTGAGCGACTTCAGTTTCACACTGCCAGATGCCCACATAAGGGACACCTGAGAAACCCTTTCCAAGAATGAAATTGCCTGTGGCCGAGAGGTTCAGAACTGGGGCTCTGGGGTAAGCTGCCTTGGGCCTCAGTCTCCTCATCTGGAAAGTGGGGATGATGACGATGATGTTGCCAGTATCTGCAAAGATTCACTGAATTAATTCGTTAAGAGATTTTTTTTATTTGGCTATGCTGGGTCTTAGTAGCAGCACAGGGGATCTTTAACTGTAGCATGTGAACTCTTAGTTGTGGCAGGCGAGATCTAATTTCCTGACCAGGGATCAAACCCGGGCCCCCTGCATTGGGAGTGTGGAGTCTTAGCCACTGGACCACCAGGGAAGTCCCAACTGAGTTTAATCTGTGAGACACATAGGACAGAAATTGGCACACAGCAAGTGCTCAATATTCCTTAGCTTTATTATCATCTCCTTGTGTGCTTTCTGTCTCTGCCACACACGCATGAGCGTACACACACACACACACACACACAGACATGGTGGGCTTCCTGGAGGAGGAATTCTGCCAGACAGCCAGGCAACCAGCTGAGTTCAGGACCTAAGGTCAAACTTAGATCTCCCTGGGTAGGAAATTTCCCACTGAGAGGGGAGTGGCAGCCTCTTGTGGCTTTTCCCGTCCTCCCCCAGCCACTACTCTCACAAGAGTCCCACACACAGGTCATGTGCTGTCCCTTGCCCCGTGTGACTCAGCCTGGCAGCTGGACCAGAGGGTGGGCGGAGAGTTGGAGATTACACCACCAGGGCTCGCTCAGAGCAGCTGTGGCCTGACTGCAAAGGTCGTGTGGTGTTGGGTTTCCACCTTGCACGGTGCCCTGGGAGGTTAAGCATGAGACCCCATGAGGCCAGGCGGGGGCTGCCCCAGCCCCGGCCCACCATCAGGGCTCTTGGTATAATAAGTCTTTTCATGTGGACACTTGACAGCTTTAGAAGCATTTTCCCCCCATCCCAGGTCTGCAGGGCAGCCAGTGTTATTTTGATTGTCCCCATGAAATGGGGCTCATTGAGGTGGCATGTCTTGCCCTACGCCACTCAGCTAGTGGAACTGAGATCCAATGGAGGTTTGCCGCGTTTAATCCCAGTCTCCTTGCCAACACCCTGCACAGACTGTCCTCAGAGCTCTATGCAAGTGTGTGTGTGTGGATGCACATAGGTATGTGATGTACCAAAGGAGAGGGTGACCTGCCCTGGAACTGCTTTTCTAATGGTCTAAACTCATGTGTGAGCATTAGAAGCACATAGTGATTCTTTTTTATTTGGCCATCATTATAATTTAAATTTTATTTTTTGGAAAAAGTATTATATTCACATAGTTCAAAATTCAAACGGTACAGGAAAATGTCACCCTTTCTCTCTTGTCATCTATCCACTCAGTTCCTCTCTGCAGAGGCCCTTGGTTATCAGTTTCTTCTGCCAGGCTATTCTGAGCTTCTACAAGTCAATATGAATATGAATATTCCAACCCAACACTTTATACACAAAATGTACACATTCTAGTCACTGTCCTGCTCCTTAATTTGTTTGTTTGTTTAATAATCCTTCCTGGAGCCGCCTTGATATTTTTCAAGGCAGTGTAATATTCTGTTGTAGGGATGCACCTCTTTGACTGGTCCCCTGTTGACGCACGGGCCTCCCTGGTGGCTCAGATGGTAAAGAATCTGCCTGGAGTGCAGGAGACCTTGGTTCGACCCCTGGGTTGGGAAGATCCCCTGGAGGAGGGCATGGCTACCCACTCTAGTATTCTTGCCTGGAGAATTCCTTGGACAGTGGATCTTGACAGGCTACAGTCCATGGGATCAAAAAGAGTCAGACACGACCAAGTAACTAACATTTCACACTTCACGGTGGATGGAGATTCAGGATATTTCTAATACTTTCAACGACAGACTAGGGAACAAGGAGAGCCTTTGCTTCTATCTATGTCACTGAGTACGTATGTGGGGAGATGCAGACCCTTGCTTCTTAAACTGTTCCAGGGCTAGTAGCTGGGCATCAGCTGAGAGCTTGGTTAGAAATGCAGCATCACAGACCCCACCTTGGACCTGCTGGATCAGGACCTGAGTCTTTAAAAGATGCTCAGGGGATTTGTATGCATATTAAAGTTTAAGAAGCACTGGTTGGAAAGACAGGGTCCCAAAAGTGAAACTGCTGGGTCAAGACATAGGTAAATTTGTAAGTTTGACAGGTACAGAAAAACTGACATCTGCAGAGTTTGATCTGATACATAATTCTTCTCACCTGCAATGCATAAGCATCTGAGGAGAATAAAAAAAAATTCATATCCAGCAGTGCAAAATATGGGGAGTAGGATTCTGTGGGTCTGGTGTGAGCCTGGAATCTGCACTGTGTACACTGTCTGGGTGATTCGCATCTTTCCAGGTTTGGGAAAACTGGCCTAATTACATGCCCAACCTTTGACTCTAGAGGCTTCTATAGGGCTCTTGAACATTCTGACCAGCAGGATCTTTTAACTCTCCATCCAGTGACAGCCAGCTCAAACGCCCACAAGAGCTGGATGGATAGTGCTCATGACTGAAGTGTGCCCGTTTATAGTAGGTCTGGTTTTTACTGACATTGAAGTAACAAAAAAATTAGAAAGCATGTACACCAAGCCAGACAAATTTGGGCTGAAGTCAGGTCCACAGTCCATGAGCCTGTGACCTTTGGCACTCTCGCAGTGCACTTTTTCACAGAAATAAAAATAAAAGATAATCTGTTTTGGACTTCCGTGGCAGTCCAGTGGATAAGAATCTGCCTGCCAGTGCAAGGGACAAAGGTTTGATCCCTGGTCCAGGAAGATTCCATGTGCTGTCGAGCAACTAAAGCCCCTTTGTCACAACTCCTGCGCATGCGCTCTCGAGCCTGGGAATTGCAGCTACTGAAACTCTTGCTGCTAGAGCCTGTACTCTGAAACATGAAAACCCACCGCAGTGAGAAACCCACAAACTTCAACCGCTAGAGAGAAGCCCCTGCTCGCCACAACTAGAGAAAGACTGCGTACAACCACTAAGACCCAGTGCAATGCACCCCCGCCACAAGTCTTTAAAAATGGTGCACAATAAAAAAGTCTTTAGACAAAAGGAATGTGGGGGCTTCCCTGGTGGTTCCCTGGCTAAGGGTTTGCACTCCCAATGCAGAGGGTCTGGGTTTAGTCCCTGGTCAAGGAACTAGATCCCACATGCCACAACGAAGACCCAGTACAGCAAAATAAATAAAAACAAGTATATATTTTTTAATCTGTTTTTGCGAATAGTCTCATATAACCTGGCAAGGACTCAGATAGGCTTTCTCCACAGTGTTGAAAATCTTAGGAGTCAAGGCTCCCACTATACACCTGGCAAAACTGAGCCCAGAGTACAGAAGGGGTGGCCCTGAGTCCTCAGAAAAGCTTAGCCAGCATTCACTGACCACCAGGCAACGTGTTCAGTGCTGGGGGACTTCAGCCTGCAGGTCCCAGTCCTCAAGGACGGAGGGGACAAACACAGAGCAAGCAAGTGGTGGCCAGCGAGTGGGGGCTGTCCAGTGATGTGACTCAGTTCCCGGGGCCACAGGGAGTCCCCAGGAACAAAGGAGGTTTTCAGAGAGGAGGTAAGGGTGAGAAAGACGTTGGTGGTTTTTGGTTTTTGTTCATCTCAAGAAGGGATTTAGAACAGGGTTGGCAAACGTTTCCTGTAAAGGACCAGATAAAATATTTATTCTTTGCAGGCCACACTGTCTCTGCTGTTCTGTTGTTCTGTCTGTTGTAGCACAAAAGTAGGCCCAGATGTCAGGTAAACAGCTGGGCACGGCGGGGCGCCAATACAAGTTTATTTAGGGACTGTGAAATGTGAATTTCATGTAATTTTCACATGTCACGAAGTAGTCTTCTTCTTTCTTCCCTCCAGCCATTTAAAACTGTAAAAACCATTCTTAGCTCACAGGCAGCCCGAGTGGGCTGGATTCGGCTGGTGGCTGGGTTTCGTCCACCCTTGATTTAGTAGGTGAAGAGCAGCTTGCCAGGCCAGTGGGAGAAAGGTGCTCCAGGCAAGGAGGGCGGCAGGCGCAGGGACAGGGAGGAGAAGACTGAGTAGAAAAGCTGGACTCAAAGTGCCCCCTCTTGGGAATTCCCTGGCGGTCCGGGGGTTAGAACTCTGCACGTCCCCTGCAGGAGGCGTGGGTTGGACCCCTGGTTGGGGAACTAAGGTCCTCTGTGCCTTGGAGCAGTACGACCAAAAATAAATAAATAAATATTAAAAAAAAAAAAAAAAAGGAAGTGTAGCTAGTACCTTTCTATCTAACCCAGTGTTGCCAATTCTTCTGACTGCTAAGAGAAGCTGGGAATGCACACATTGCACACGTTACCGTGTGCTGGGATGGTTCTGGGCACCGGAGAATCCATGGAGGGCGAAATAGCCAGAAGACACTGCTTGCAAACTCGCGGAGGCCCGATGTGAACGAAATAGTAGGTTCGATGGTGGTAAGTGAGACGGAGAAACCTAACACAGGGCGGGGGCAGAAGTGTCGGGGGAACGTGGGCTTTCAGGTGGGGTGTCAGGGGAACCTCTGAGATTGAGCGAAGGCTGGAAAGAGTCCCAGAAGGAGCCGTACGGGACTCTCCCCTCCCAGGAGAAGCGCTGCCCTCCCAGGTAGAGAGAGAAACAATTAAGTCCTAAAGAGGGAGCCAGGCTGGATTGTCACAGGAACAGTGAGAGGTAAGCTGTGTAGCTGGAGCAGAGGGAGTGAGGGGCAGAGTCAAAGTTGTTGGGGGCAGAGAGGCCACGGGGCCAGACCAGGCGGGACTTTACGGCCCACTGTGAGGACTTCAGCTTTAGGTCTGAGTAGGTGGGAGCCATGGAAGGTTCTAAGCAGAGGAGAGAGAGGACCAGACCTAGGTCTTCACTGTATCCCTCTGACAGGACGTGGTGGGAATGGAGGTGGAGAGAAGTCACTGGCCTCTGGAGATTTGCAGTTTGAAGGTGAAGCTACAGAATTTGCTGATGTTCAGGATGCAGGTGTAAGAAATTTAGATCTTTCTGTGAAAACTTTCTAGATGTAATTGACGGCAACCAAGTCAAAACTGAAGATATCTCCCGCCGGGCCACTAAAGCCTTGTGTAGGCGGCTAGCTTGCAGTCTTTCTTCTATATCGGGTCTACCTCCCATGTTTTGAATCTTTCATTATGATTTTATGTTTCTCATGTTCCTATGTCCTTTTCCAAACTAGACTGAGATCCACCCTTAATCAGGGGTGGGGACTGTACTTTTTCTTTTTATCTTTCACGATGAGGTTAGTGAATGTGGGGGTGGGTGAGTGGGTGGGGCACCTTTTCCCTCCCCATGGTTATCTGTTCAATAGACATTGGTGGAACATCTAACCACAGTAGGAACTTTCTGAGAGGGTCAGACCCGGAACATACCAGCCCTGAGAGGTCTGTTCTTCTCAGACTTTGCAGTCAGGACTCCTGAAATAATGTTTTCCCCTTAAACCTGTTCAGATCTTCTACCCTGAAAACTCAAAATACGTTTCTCCCCTTCCAGATACAGCCCTGCCTAGCCCGATTTCGCCGAAGGGCACTGCTGCTCGGGACCAAACCCTTCCGCCCGAGCACAGACCCTGGCCCTCTGATGCTGGCTTCTGCTCTAGCGTCCCCACCCCCAGAGGTCACTGCCAGGTTTCCCTGGTTGCCCAGCTGCGACGGCTACTGCTGCGTCTTCCCTGAACTCACCTCTCTTCAGGGGCTTTTGTTGCCGCTGAACAAACAGCCCTTGCTTCTGGAAATTCCACCAGTTCCTGTAAAGCTGCTCCTCCCTGGGTCCCCTCCCCCTTGGACCCCCCCTCCCCCGTCTCTTCTTCCTCTGGAATAAACGTCCTGAGGCAGTGGGTGGAATAACCGATGCCTACAGGCCAGGAAGGGGCTGCGCTCATAGCTCAGTCGGTAAAGAATCTGCCTGTAGTGCAGGAGACCTGGGTTTGATCCCTGGGTTGGGAAGATCCCCTGGAGAAGGAAATGGCAACCCACTCCAGTATTCTTGCCTGGAGAATCCCACGGACAGAGGAGCCTGGCAGGCGACAGTCCATAGAGTTGCAAGAGTCGGACATGGCTTGGCGACAAAACCACCACCCCCACCACAGGCAAGGAAGGTGAAAGCACTGACTGAAGTGACCTGCAGGTGTTCTTTTAAGTATAAACTTGAGTTGGTTATTAAATATGAACAGTGGAGGGCAGTTACTGAGTACTTAACAGGTGTCCATCCCTCCTCTAAGCACTTTAGATATGTGTTGATTCTCATAACAATTCTTGGAGGTGGCTATGATTGTTATTCCCATTTTTCAGATTGGAAACTGAGGCACAGAGAGGTTGAGTAACTTGCTTGAGGCCATACAACTTGTTGGTGGCAGAGCTATAATTTGAACCCAGGGCGTCTGACTCCAGGGCATAGAAACATAATCAGATGATTCGACAGTCGGATTCTCCTGCAGAATCTGCAGTAGAATTCTGCAGCTGTCAATACCTTCTCTCCACCACTCCTAATTTGCCAAATAAAAGAAATTCTATCTATTTACTGTTAATTCCGCCATCCCATTTCTCAAGTGGACAATGTATTGATCTCAGAATATCTGGTGGGAGAGATCCTGCCCCTTTGGCCACTTTCACAAAAATTTACACTCCATAGACTCTTAAGAGATGCTTGCTCCTTGGAAGGAAAGCTATGACAAACCTAGACAGCTTATTAAAAAGCAGAGACATCGCTTTGCCAAGAAAGATCCATATAGTCAAATCTATGGTTTTTCCAGTAGTCATGTATGGATGTGAGAGAGTTGGACCATAAAGAAGGCTGAACACTGAAGAATTGATGCTTTCAAATTGTGGTGCTGGAGAAGATTCTTGAGTCCCTTGGACAGTAAGGAGATCAAACAAGTCAGTCCTAAAGGAAATTAACTCTGAATATTCATTGTGAGGACTGATGCTGAAGCTGAAGCTCTAATACTTTGTCTGCCTGATGCGATGAGCCAATTCATTGGCAAAGACCCCGATGCTTGGGAAGGTTGAAGGCAAAAGGAGAAGGGGGTAGCAGAGGATAGATGGTTAGAGAACATCACTGACTCAATGGACATGAATTTGAGCAAACCCTGGGACACAGTAGAGGACAGAGGAACCTGGCGTGCCATAGTCCACCGGGGCTGCAAAAAGTCGGACACAACTTAGCAACTGAGCAACGACAAGGGACTCACTCAGACCCCGCTCTTTCCTTCTGAGCTACTGTTCTAGAGAAAGACTGTGCCAGGTGGGGCAAGCCCAGGATGCTGAAGGCAGCAAAGTTCCTAGTAATGAAAACTCGGAAGCAACCTAGGAGTCCATCCACAGGGGAATGAAAAAGAAAATTTGCATATTCCTATCACAGCATATATGTGGCAAGTTAAGGAAGGAAATAGAATTTTAAGTGTTGACTTAGAAAAACCTATAACTTACAGAGGGGGAGAAAAGGGAGTTCCAGAACAATGCTGACACAATCCTGGCATTCCAGAGATGTTTACGGAGCACCAGCTTTCTGCCTGACACTGCTCAAGGCACTGAGAATACAGCAGTGAATGAAACAAACAGCTTACCAGAGTTGAGCTAACATCCTACCTAGGCGGAGCAGGGAGGCTGGGGACAAGTTTGTGTTGGGTGTGGTAAACTCAGTGAACAAATATGTTATAGGAGAAGGTTTCCCAGTTTTGTAAAAAGATTCACCACAAAATAATCCTTGTGTTTTCTAGGTGTATTTATTTATGTGTATAAATGCACAGGAAAAAGTCTGCAAGGAAGCACCCCAAAGTGCCGACAGCGTGATTCTGTGGGGAACAGCAGGTGCCTGGTGGTCCTCCAAAAGTGCTTTAGCTTTGCAGAAGAATGTACCCACGTATCAGCCGTGTAACAAAAAGTGAGTAATAGTTAGCAACTGGGACCCACATGCCATGCTGGTGGAAATATAAAATGGTACAGCCACTTAGGAAAGCTATTGTCAATTTCTAATACAAGTAAAGTGTGTGGCTCAGCAATTCCCCTCCTAAATGTTAGCTTAAAAGAAATGAAAACCTATGTCCACACAGAGGTGTGTGGACCAGCGTTTAAAGTGGCTTTATACGTAACAGCCTCAAAGCAGAGACAAGACAGAAGACCATCACGGGGAGTCTAGACCAACACACTACGTCCACATGCTA
>SJYA01001863.1:37040-61105 GCA_006410615.1 Neotragus moschatus | reverse complement strand
TATCTTTGACTGCCTTAGATCCTTCATACCAGCGGAATCATACAGCACTTGTCTTTCTGGAGCTGGTTTATTTCACTTAGCATCATATCCTCAAGGTTTATCCCTAGTGTGGCACATGTCGTAATTTCCTGTTATTTAAGGATGAACAATAATCAGTTGTTGGAGTAGGAAATGCCAACCCGCTAGCATTCTTATCTGGAAAATTCCAAGGATGGAGGAACTTGGTAGGCTACAGTCCATGAAGTCACAGAGAGTTGGACACAACTGAACTCAGCAACAACAGTAATTAGTTGTATGTGTAAATACCACATTTTCTTTATGTATTCATCACTGATGGGCATTTTAGTTGTGTTCATATCTCATCTGTTGTAAATAGGGCTATAATGAACATGGGAGTGCCAACACCCCTTTAAGAGTCTGGATAAATACCCAAAAGTAGGATTGGTGGATTATACAACAGTTCTATTTTTAATCTTTTGCAGAACCTTCATACTTTTTTCCCATTGTGCTTGTGCTCAGTTGCTCAGTCGTGTCTGAAGGGTCTGACTCTTTGTGGCCCCATGGGCTGTAGCCCACCAAGCTCCTCTGTCCATGGAATTTTTCAGACAAGAATATTGGAGCAGGTTGCCACTTCCTATTTCAGGCGATCTTCCTGACCCAGGGATCGAACCTGCATCCCTCCCGTCTCCTGCACTGGCAGACAGATTCTTTACCACTGCACCACCTGGGCAGGACTGAGTACTCACCATGTTACGTTTTTCAATACAATTTTCTCCAGTGACTCTTCTGAAAAATTTACTTACATACTACAGTTTCCTTTCCATTCGATGAAAGAGAAAGGCAAGAGGAATTAGACTCAGCTGAAAGGAAACATGGTAAAGGAACCAAGAAGTTAATCTGGGACAATGACCTTCAGATTCCTAGACCTACTCTCAGACACCTTGACTCATGATATTCACAGTTCTGGTGAGAGCGAGGTTTGGGAGCCATTGTTTAGGGCTAAACTGGGGCAGCTGTCCCAGCTCCAGCAGGAACAGGTCAGGTGAGGTAGAGGTCAGACCAGGCCAAGCATAACAGAACTCGGTTTTGGTGGTAGGCATTGTCTCCTTTCTGACAAATTGTCAAGTTTGGCAATCACAGCAGCAGAGTGACCTCAGAGGGTCAGGTCTACAGGGTCAGCACCCTGGATAGCTCCCTGCAGGCAAAATTCACCCAAGCAAGCCTGCCTTCCTTTTCTCTCAAAGGCCTGGGCTTCTGAGACAGGTTTATCCCCAGGAGGCTGGTTTTTGGTAAAAGAGATTCACATCTATGCCAGATACAGATCCTTAGTGAATGAGAACCACGCTTATTGCCACCACCCTTGCCCCGCTTTTGATCTCCCTCAAACGGGAAAGACTCAAGGTCCAAAGAAAGATGTAACAGTTTAGTTTGGGTGGGAAACTCCATGGGAGACTTATCTTCCTAGGCTTGGATCCTTCCCAGGTGAACGTCAGATCCTGCCAGGTTGTTCCTCCCACAATTTTTCACACTGTCATTAACACCAAAAAGCAGCTGCTGAATGAAGGGTCATTATGGATAAACTCATACCTGGACACTTGGAGGATAACAATTGACCATGTCCAAGGGCTTCCCTGACAGCTCAGTTGGTAAAGAATTCACCTGCAATGCAAGAGACCCCAGTTCAATTTCTGGGTCGGGAAGATCCACTGGAGAGGGGATAGGCTGCCCACTCCAGTATTCTTGGGCTTCCCTTGTGGGTTAGCTGGTAATGAATCCACCTGCAAGGCGGGAGACCTGAGTTTGATCCCTGGGTGGGGATGATCCACTGGAGAAGGGAAAGGCTACCCACTCCAGTATTCTGGCCTGGAGAATTCCATGGACTGTATAGTCCATGGGATCACAGAGAGTCGGACATGACTGAGCAGCTTTCACTTCAGTGACAACTTCATTTCCAAGGCAGGCGTCCAACTAAATGAAAAGAGATTCTTGTATTGAAAAGACTCAATGGAATGCAAAGGCTATTTTTCAACATCTTCCCATGTTCCAGTAGGACATTGGGACAGAAGTCCAAGAAGAAGCAAAGATTTTCCTAAACAAATGTGTAATTAAGAACCCAAAGCCTTAAATGCAGATATTCACTGTGACAATCCAGGCGTGACCTCCTGTGTCTTTCTTGTTTTCCTAGCAGATTTGAACTCAACCTGCAGCCAGCCAGTCCTGTGATACAAATTGAATCCTGAGTCCTGGAGTAGGATCATTAGTACTCAGCGCTGATGAAGCCTGGAGCTCTTGTGAAATCTCTCAGGCGATAATTGCTACATGGAATTTAGCTCGAAGACAGGGAATTGATCTCTTTAAGGATTCTTAATTTAAATAGGGTGGTAATTTGCCCAGATGGTTACAGTGTAAGCAGTTCTCAAAAAGACAGGAGAGAAAATACATTTACGGCACCTCTAACAAAACACATAATGAAGAAACAGGCCTTCAGGAGCAGGTAGTCCCTGGGGGTACTCTTCAAATTCTTCTGTTATCCCATTAAAACAAACCCCAGAAGGGCCAATCAGCCTTGGTTTTGCCCCAAATGGAACAAATTTAAAGGGTGAAAAACATAATTTTTCACTTCTAGGTTTTCCTTTTTACAATGAGTCTGTCACCATCTTTTTGTGTGAAAGTGTGTGATCATACCGGAAGATGTATAAATTAGGCCCACTCTACCCCCCCAAAAGACATATGTGCCAGAAATGACAGGGAAACCCCGGACAGACAGATGCATGACCTCTGCTCCCCACGCTGCAGAGGGGAGGAAAGGACTAAGGTTTTCTGCAAAGGATTAATTTGGAAAAAACAAGTCTTTTGTCATAACTGACACCTTCTATCATATGTACCAGCATTCACTCATTTGATTTGAACCACATTAGCCCCCTGCACTGGTTTATTGTTTAAAGGCAGCATTCTAACCCAGTTTTATAATGAGTAACTTTCCAAGCATTTCCATATCTTAATTACTATCTGATTACAAGGAGTTTCTTTCTAAGATTCCGAGCCTGTTTCCAAGGCAGCCAGTTGAACTTGGTCACCGTGTTCACATCACTGCACAAAAGCACTTGTTATCATTTTAGACTGGGTTTCCATGTAGCTCATCACCTCACAGCTTCAGTTCTCCAAGACCGTCCTCAGACACCTGCATCGCATCACCTGCAGTGGACATTCCATGTGTGGAGTCCCGGCTGCTGCCCTAGATGTGTGAGTCAGGGTTCGTGAGAGTGGAGTCTGAGAGCCGCCTGTTCAGGGAGATCCTCAGGTAAGCCACGTGCACAGGGAGCTTCAAGTCCCATGGACACACAGGCTGGAGACGACCAGAGTTCCTTCCCACTTCACCACTTGTCTCATTCTGTAGTCAAGTTATCATGCCTCAGTTTTTTCATGTATCCATTCAACAAATATTCATTGCACAAGTGTTATGAGCAAGGGACTTCATTGGTGTTGGAGAAACACGAGACAGAACTGTTCCCTGGAAGCACAGGGACCAATTCTATCCAAGAAGACTACATGGAGTTTCATAAGCAATTGCTCACTGCCATTTGGCAGGTGCTGCTAAGGAGAAATGGAAGATTTTATACCCAGAGGCACTGATACCCCAGGAGTTCCAAGAGGTCTTCTGGAAAGGGATGAAGACAGAAATGGGAAGCCTGGGTGGGGAACAGGGTTCCAGAGAGAGCATTCCAGGCACTGGGGCCTGAGCCACAGCCCTGTGGAAGGAAGAACCATGGCAAAGCAGCTGGAGGGAGCCTCAGAGTGGGCAAGGGCCAGACCACACTGACTTGTTCATTCCCATTGTGGATTCTGGGTTTTATCCTGAGGACAGTGAGGACCAGGTGGAGAGTTTTAAATGTGCCTGCTTGTCAGTGAGCTCTGCGGCTATGCAAGTGGAATGAGAGCAGGGCCATCAGAGCACAGGGAGGCTCAGGGAGAGCACTACCCAGTGACGGTGGGGCAGGATGGGAGCAGTGTCCCAGAAACAGAACTCACAAGGGAAGGCGTCAAACCCTGTCTGATGAAGGCAGTGCCCTGCAAGACTTAAGGACTTTAACATCTCGAACACCTAACTTTACTAATTTGAAAATATTAACAGCTCTCACAGCATATAGGTGCCTTTTCTGTTAAGTGACAGTCAGTCATGAGAACAGAAATGAAAACTTCAGTGGACAGCCAAATCATTTGCTCCACCATGCCGCGGGACTTCGTGTGGTTTGTGGCTGCAGCCGCATGGCTCTCAGAGAAGTTGGATGTTGGGGGGCCTTCTCTCTGACTGGCAGAACCCCCCATTATCATGCAAGCTGTAATCATGGTGGCTTTGAGGAGCTCGGCACTCAGATCCTAGAACCTATTATTTTACAAAGTAAACACAGGTTTAAGTCAAAAGGCAGAGTGCTATTTTAAAAGAATCACCAACCACTATTTTATTCAGAGACACAGAGTGAAGTTGGAGTAACTGGAAGGAAGCTCCAGGGGGAACATGGAAGGAGGTCTTTGGAACTTCTAATCTGTAAGTCAGGCCTTCTTTTTATCATGACGTATAATAAACAACAAAGCCCTTTACTCTCTGCCCACAGCACACTGATAATGTGGTCTGAGACTCTGATTTGGATTATAGGCTGTAGTAACTATACTTTAAATACATGGTCAGCTGTTACAGAGATTCTCTACTGATAGAAAAGTATAACAACGAGACTTCACACAAACTTCATATATTTTAAATCACCACTAAATCAAAATCTGTGAGATCCAATTTGATCTGAGGTTTACATTTAATACATTATAATCAAAAAGTATTATGCAAATTTCTGGCATAAGCAAGGTTAGAAGAATAAAGTATAAAAACCCTTTAAATATAAATATAGATACATATACTATTCCAGGGTGTCATCTAATACATGAGGACCAGTGCAATAAAGTTCCTGAGTATTTGAAAATGTATAGCAAGTTTTCTTCTGATAGCCATAGTTAGATAATTACTCTGATTAAACATATTAATTATACTTATATATTGCTGGTATAATTATTTGTGTATTAAATTTTATATGCAGTCTTGCCCTATATACTACAGAAAAATTATTAGTTCTTGACAAATTGGATAACTAAAAGTATTATCTCTAAAAAACTGAAGATAATTAACCTGATTTTTCTTATTATTTGTATTTTATATTTACCTACAGTAAACTGTCTCACTTTCAGTTCTCTGAGCTTTAACATATGCAGAGATGCTTGTAAGACCACATGCAGGATACAAAAGGGTGCCATCACCCCAAGAATCCCTTAATGTCAGACCCTCTCTGGAGACACTGGTCTGCTCCGCTGCCATCTGGGCTTTCTCAGAATGTGCTGTGGACATGTTCACACAGTCTGTCCTCTTCTGAATCTGGCTTCCATCACTCAGCACACTTCCTGTGAGGCCCATTCATGTCACTGCCTGTCTTTTGGTGATGATTCCTTAAGCAGCGCTTTACAGTCTTCGTGCCATGTACACAGCAGTGTTCATGTGGAAGGGCAGCCAGTGAACGTAAGAGTCGTGCCCTTGGCAGCACGTGGACGGACCTAGAGATGACCACACTAAGAGAGAGGCACCACGTGATATCACGCGCACATGGAATCGAAAAAGAGTGATATAGATGAATTCATTTACAAAACAGAAATAGACTCAGAGTTACAAAAAACAGATTTATGGTTACCAAAGGGGATGCAAGGGATGGAGGGAGAGAAGTTAGGAGTTTGGGATTAACGTATACACATTATTACGTATAAAACAGACAAGGACCTACTGTATAGCACGAAGAACCATACTCAATATCTTGTAATAACCTATAATGGAAAAGAATCCAAAAAAGAATGTCATTTAGTTGCTCAGTCGTGTCCGACTCTTTGTGACCCCGTGGACTGTAGCCTGCCAGGCTCCCCTGTCCGTGGGATTCTCCAGACAAGAATACTGGAGTGGGTTGCCATTTCCTCTTCCAGCGGATGGCCTTGACCCAAGGACGGCACCCACATCTTCTGCATTGGTAGGCAGGTTGTTTACCACTGAGCCACCAGGGAACCCACGTATATACATGTACGTACAGATATGTGTGTGTGTGTGTGTGTGAGACTCACTTTGCTCTACACCTGAAACTAACACAATATTGTAAACCAACTATATTCCAACTTACAACTTCTAGGTGAAAATTAAACATTGTGGAAAACAAGTGCTGGCGGCCCGGGACAGCCAGTTCAGCAGCATAGCTGAGTGGTCCCTGACATGAGCAAGATGTCCAGGGCAGCCAGCTGGTCTGCAGTCTGTGTCCTTCTTTCAGAAGTGCCCCTCAGCAAAACCATGGTGGCTATCTGACCCACAGCTCCTGTGCTGAGTGATTATCAAGGCTTCCCTGTTGCCTGTTGACTTAAATCCAAACTTCTCCTCAAACAAAGTTCTCGCAGAGCATTTTTATCTCCCCCAGAGCAGTGTTATCTCCATTAGCTCCCTAAAATAACCTACTTTTCGAGCAGACCAGGCTGTTGGTTCGTCCCAGATACACCGCTCAGCCTTGCAGCGTCACGCCCGCTCCTTCTTCCAGGACCTGCGGCAGCGCCGTCCTCTGTGTGTGGTCCTCCCTGACTCCTCCCCTGTTTTCCCTCAAGGCTGCCCCGGAGGGACCTCCTCTCCCGCTCTCAGGGTGCTGTTCACACCAGTCCCTCCACGGCCCCTCTGCTGCCCTCCTGCCCCCACTGCGATATCTGCTCCATCAAGGAAGGGTGTGTCTTCTGCATCTCTGGGGACGGCACTCCGGGCATCTTCAGGTATTGTTACAGTGGCACGGAAGGGTCATATTCCAGAACAAATGCTTGGCCGTGGGAGACAGGGGACAGACCCCTGAAAACTGACAGGGAAAAGGGAATGGGAGTCATGACTCTCCTGCCAGTGGAAAAAATACCCCGGCATGTTGCTGGGGAAAACACATGACACCATTTCTGGATGAAAACT
Organism: Neotragus moschatus; assembly: GCA_006410615.1. Lineage (NCBI taxonomy): Eukaryota > Metazoa > Chordata > Mammalia > Artiodactyla > Bovidae > Neotragus > Neotragus moschatus. The sequence continues at coordinate 54,090 of SJYA01001863.1, read as the reverse complement.
TTAAACCTGTAAAAAGTGTCTGTAGGCCACTGGTGTTTTATTTTCTATTAAATAGGAGCCTGTATTTTTAAGGCTCCTAGTCTCCTTAGGAGCCACACATGCCTGGGGAGAAAGAACAGTATTTCTCTCTGGAGAAAGAATGAGCCTGCCAGAAAGATACATTGACCCCAAAGGTGCCTCTGGGGTCCCTTCACAGGGCTGCCACCCTCACGCTCCCATCACCTGGAGTACAGAGCGCTTCCTAGAGTGGAAAGGGGAGCACAGGTATATGACCCGCCAGTGGCCACGGGCAGCCAAGGGCCACCCCGCACACCCCAAAAGCTCCAGGCACCCTCCAAAGAGTGGGCATCCCTTTCCAAGGCACCACTGATCAGCATCAGCTAGCTTACCTTGGCCAGCACTTACCCTCTCCAGACTCAGACTCTGGTGAGCATGTCAGCTCAACCAGTTCTCTATGAAAACTATGCGCGTATGAGGGGAACCCACCGGCCGTGGGGACGGAACAAACGCTGCGTCTTCAGACCTCAACAGTCCCTGCAGATAATGGAGAGGTAGGGTTCCGATGGCAGAGACCCTCCCAGGGAAGTGTGGCGGCTTCGCTGTCTGGTGTCCTCGGTGTGCTCTCCTGTCCAGCTCTCTCCTTTTGAAGGTGTGTGTGTTCTGTTTTTGACTGTGCTGACTCTGTTTCCGTGCCTGGGCTCTTCTCTGGGTGTGGCGAGTGGGGTGCGGAGCACGGGCTCCAAGCAAGAGGCTTCAGGAGTTGGGGCACAGGGGCTTAGTTCCCTTGCAGCATATGGAATCTTCCCGGACCAGGGATCGAACCCAGGCCCCATGCATTGGCAGATGGAGTCTTAACCACTGGGCCAGCAGGGAGGTCCTTGTCTGGTTCTCTTCTAAGAACCTCAGCACCGTGAGGAATGGCTCCCGTGCCCACTTTAAAAGCAATAGGCATGAGCACAGCTAACATTTGTTGAGCATCACCTCGATTACTGAGTCCTTTGATGCATTAACTCATTTCATCCTGACACCAGAACTCTGAGGTGCCGGCTTCTGCTACTGCCTCCACTATGCAGAGAAGCCAAGTGTCAATGATCTGCTGATGGAAATGGGAGTCATGACTCTCCTGCCAGGGGAAAAAATATTCCAGCACACTGCTGGGGAAAGCACCTGACAGCAGCTTCTGGATGAAAACTTTAAACCTATAAAAAAAAAAAAAGTGTCTGTAGGCCACTGGTGTTTTATTTTCTATTAAATAGCAGCATGCATATTTACGGCTCCTGGTCTCCTTAGGAGCCGCACGTGCCAGCCTAGGGAGAAAGAACAGTGTATCTCCCTGGAGTGACTTGTGGAAGCTGGTTCACCCGAGGATCAGTCATCCTGGCCCCAGTGTCTTGTGGCTCTAACCTCGGTGTCCACAGGGCAGGCACTGTCACAACTGGCCTTGATCTTCATCCTCGTCTGGCTTCATGTCCCAACCAAGCTGAGCCCAAACACCGGGTGCTTCATTCATCAAAAAATATGTGCTGTGTACCAGGAAAAATATAAAGGGTGAGAAATGGGTCATGTGGTCATATTTAGGAGTGCCATTTTCTCACAGGTGTTCTGATAAGAAAAACCAGCAATGTTCTCCAAGTACTTAAAGGAGCCCCAAGGTTGGTTGGTTTGTTTTTTAGGTCTCCCCCGCCCCCACCATGTAACAAGGATTCTTTAATGCCAGTATTAAAGAACTAGTTATTTTATAAAATATGAACTGAGCAGATGTAAAATATTAACCAATTCAGCACTTGCAGGGGGTTGCAAAAATATACAAGATTTAGAAAGAAAAAGCCTGTTCCTGACACACTGTTAGGAGTCAGGGTGAGGGCAGGGTCAGGAGCAACGCCCGCAGACACAGGCGGTCAGCAGCAGGAGGGCCTGACTCCGCAGTTCCCACCTGAGCCAGGAAGACGATCTTACGTGGTCTGCTCGCATCTCAAGAACACACTCAGGACACGCTCAGGCTCCGGGCAGCTACAGGAAAGTGCAGGGGTTTTTACAAGTCCTCTGATTCGAGCGCATCCCGCGACTGCCTGGGAGCCTGAAACGGTGTGTGCTCGTGGTGATTCAGGTGCGCTTGGCTCCCCCAAGCCTTGACACCATGCTGCTGAGTCAGCAGAAAGCCAGCATCTTACCCCATCCAGTGTTCACTGACGCCATTCCAGAAATAGCTGCCCTTGAGATGCCGTGAAGGTTTTCCTCTCTCCTCTTGGGGCAGAATGTTTTAGGGGAAGAAGAGAACCTTGGCCGAATCCTGCTGTTCTCAATAGGGTAGCAGCATACAGCCCCAGTCCATTATAGGAAAGAATCTATTACTGGGGGACTTCCCATGTGGCTCAGTGGTAAAGAATCTATCTGTGATTCAGGAGACACAGGAGACCCAGGTTTGATCCCTGGGCGGGGAAGATCCCCTGGAGGAGGGCATGGCAACCCACTCCAGTATTCTTGCCTGGGAAATCCCATGGACAGAGGAGCCTGGTGGGCTATGTCTATGGCAAAGAGCTGGACACGACTTGGCGACTGAGCACATGTTCCCCAGGGCCCAGTGATCTGAGCAACCCTCAGACTTGACAGTTGACTGGAATTCTGTTCAAGGGTGGGGTTCAAGTCCCAGCCCCACACTCGGTACAAGACCTCAGACCTTCTCTCTGAGCCTCAGTTTTCTCATCCCTGAACTGAAGCCTCACTGGCTGAACCTTATGACGCTCCCAGCAAGGAACCTGGACTGCTCGACACCCCCGAGTGTTGTCCTCCTCATGGTCGTTTGGCTCCATCCCAGCACCCCTCAACTCTCTCACGCTTCTCAGAAAGCCTTCTTCTGCCCTTAGGTCAGGCCCTTTCAAGAGCTCACCCATGGCCTCACGGCAGCCGGGGGGCTGAAAGGAGAAGCGACTGTAGATGAACTCATGGGAGGTAAACACATCACTGATTAGACTCGGCGCTCTTACCAGACTCTCAAGCCATAGGCTGTCCATTTCTTTTAAAATTCTGTGATAGGTAATTCCCTAAAGGTCCAGTGGTTAGGACTGTGCGCATCCACGGCTGTGGGTGTGGGTTCAGTCCCTCGTCAGGGAACCAAGATCCTACAAGCTGTGCCAAAAAATAAATAAAAATCTGATGACTGGCACAGGCACTTAAATATTAAAGAAACACTAAGTTTTTCTGTTGAACTATGGTTGATGTACACTGTTGTCTTAGTTTCAGGTGTACAGCAAGGTGATTCAGCTGTGCGTGCAAATATATTCCTCTGCGCACTCTTTCCCACTGTGGTTTATCACAGGATACTGAGCGTAGATCCCTGTCCTATACAGTCCGCCCTTGTTGTTGGTCCATCCAATCTGTAATAGTCTGCATCTGCCAGCCCTACACTCCCAATCCAGCCCCCCAATCCCCGCCCCCTTGGCAAGCACAAGTTTGTTCTCTGTGTCTCGCAGTCTGTTTCAAGAAGCAGTAAGTTTTTAAGGAAAGCTAATTTCATCCCTGAGGCTGTTTTAGAAAAAAATATTCACTTTGAAAAGAATTTTCATCTCTTTGTCACTTCGTTAAATACTTCAACTTCCGCACACTAGTTAGACTTAAAACTGGATTTTAAGGCAGGCAATTCTCTGTCTTTAATAACGCCATTTAAAATGCAAATTACATTGCAGACAAAAAGAACTGGAATTTTTGTGGCTTAAAAATAAATGGAATTCCGGAGTCAACATCATATAAATAGGTGTCCATCTGGCCAACCTTATGATTGCCAATTTCTTCTAATTGTTTCTTTATGTTGAGCTGGAGTTTAAACATCTCCCTCTTGTGGCCTAAAAAGCTACTGGCAACTCAGAGTTGGGTCAACTTCTTATGTCGTTCTTTTTGCTTCACAACTTCTGAATAAGTTGTGTATTAGCGGCAGTGGTGGGGAGGCAGCGAGGCTGGCATGGACGCTGTTCCCTATGGATGCTGCGTGCATTCATGGAGTCGGTGCCCCAGTTTCAGGCTGGGGCTCGGGCATCGCGTCCATGCCGCTTCTAATCCAGGGGCTGTGTTTCTGGAAAACACTTTGTCCAGAGGAGCTCATGAAGGGGGCTGGTTGCCCCCAGGGACTGAAGGGGCTGGACAGCACTCAGAGTTCCTGGTACCCAACCTGCCCATTTTCAGCTGCAAAGCCACAGATCATACAGCCTTAAGGGAAAGTCCCTGTAATATATTTTCTGATAAATGCCGTGATGTCCCTGACACTGTGATCCGTCGTAGATTCCAGAAATACATGGAGAACTGCCTCTCGGGCGATACAGCCGGGCAGGAGGGGAACCAGACCTGGCCAGGGTTCCACTGCCTAGTGGGACAAGGAGTCATCGTTTTATGTGGGGCGCGGCCCCACCGTGCAGGACGTGACAGGGAGCTCCCATATGGACAGGGCAGCTGGGGAGGGGGCCTTTCTGAGAAATGGTGGGTAAGAATTTGCCTGATTGAGGTGCCCAAGCAGAAGAGGGGAAAGAGCTCAGGAGTACCTAATGGTGGGGCACGGTTAGGCGGGGCCCTGTAAGCCCACGTGGGCCGCGGGCATCACCCTAACAGGCCCTAGTCTGTTTTAAAGGCCACCTGTGCAGACAGGACAGGAGGGGAGAGGGAACAGAGTGAGAAGACACACCCCACACCCCTGGCACATGCCAAGGACGACACAGCCTCCACGCAGCATGGCAGGGCCTGGGGTGGGGGGACGAGGGGAGCAGGTGGAGATCTGTCTGCTGAAGATGGCACCGACAGGTTCTGATGATGAAGCAGTCAGGGGTGGAGGGAGGTTTAAAATGACCCCCACCCAGCAAGACAGGGAGTGACCCACAATTGTGCACCCCCAAAACGTGGAGGAGTCTCACACAGGCTGTTGAATGAAAGAGCCAAACAAGAAGCCGACACATAAGGCCCCTCACCAGAGCTCCACCCTCCCATCCCCCCACGGCTTCTTTGAAGTTGCTGGGTGCATGGCTACCGCCTACTTGTTGTATCTTAGCGCAGTGGTAAAGAACCTACCTGCCAGTGCAGGAGCCACAAGAGACAGGGGTTCAGTTCCTGGGTGGGGAAGATGCCCTGGAGGAGGAAATGGCAACCCACTCCAGGATTCTTGCCTGGGAAATCCCAAGGACAGAGGAGCCTGGCGGGCTGCAGTCCCTGAGCTCATACATAGTCGGACACACACCACCCTAAGGTCATCTGCCTTCCAAAGTCACGCCTGAGAGACCCACAAGGAAAATCAAAGTGCAAAGTTTGAATGCTAAGAGACAGCCAACCAGTGAAGAAATTTCTGCGGGAGCCTTAGAGGTTCCGGAACCACTCTGAGCAGGACACAAATGGGACATTGTTTCTGAGAAATGTATTCAATGCAGATAATCTGAACATTCTGCCCTAGAGGCAGAGGGCCATGAACCCCAGAACTCAGATGTTTTTCCGTGGCAGAGGGCCATGAACCCCAGAACTCAGATGTTTTTCCGTGAAGATAGAAAAGCCTGGTGAGAACTTGAGATGAAAGGCCTTCCGTGGCACGCAAACCACTAAAGGTATCCCTTTAAATCTGCTGCTTGTATTGTGCCCTTTGTGCCACACATTTTTCAGCTGCTAATACTGAAATCAAAATAGATTTTTCTGGCCCCAAAGCGTAAAGCTCCTCCTAGTCAGGAAAACAAACACCAGCCTCTTGGATCGTCGGAGTGCTGAAATTAGTTTGAATAAGGAACCTCAGTCTTTCAGCCGAGGAAATGTTTGTTTGAATGCAGGAGGTCGTCTGAGGACGCCATCTGAGCCTTTCTCCTAAAAGCATCTGGCAGGAATGGGGGAGAAAACCACCAGGAGACGAAGTACGGCCCAGGGAGTTGGTGCACTGCAGTGCTGAATTTGGCAATTCCCTTGGTCAATGAAAAAATCAAGTATCAAGCTAAGAAGAAAGAAAAGAGCGTTTTAGTCAAGCCAAACTAAGGATTATAACCCGGGAAACAGATCGGGAAGCTCCAAGAACTGCTCCACTGATCAGGAGGTAGAGATGTAGTTTCATACACTTTTGAGACAAAGAAATTATGAACCATTCGCACTGTATCCATAGTTCAATCAAGGTTTGGGTGTTTTTTCCCCAGTTAGGCATGCACGAGAAGCCTTTGGTCCTTTATACCCTTGTATGAGTTGGAAAGGAAATAGATTAATCATGTAATTGCCATGTTATAGTGGCGGCCTCTGAAGAAGTGGCCCAACCCCTTCTCACAGGTTGACTTCATCCCCCTGCTCAAAGGAGGTGTGATTCACGTATAATGTAGACGTAGACTATGTACCAGGCACGGCCTGCTATGACGGTGCATGTCATTTGTCTTTTTGTTTTTCTTAGTTCGGCTGTCTTGCCACAGACTATTTTTTACTTTCTTCATCACCTTCCAAAGTAGTCGAGAGGAGAGCGTGCAAGTGGAATTGTCTTGTGTGTTCTGAGTTGCCATGCTGAGTCATGGAGTTTATCACCTCCATCCTATAAGGGGAGAAATGGTCTTTGTTAAGGCAGGAAAGAGAAGTCCTCTCTCTGCTGTAGACGGGGTATTCCACGGACCGCTTTCAGCTTTGGATACATTTATTTCATCCTTCATATTTATTTTCATGGAAAAAGAGAAAAGCAAGACTTTACTTCTTCGAAGAGAAGACAGAAAAATTTCACAAGTCAGAGAGAGAACCGTACCATAACTCTGTGTTACTCAGGGCGTTCACCTCCACATGCTCAAGTCTGCACTTGTTGGCTTGAAGAAGCCCAGGAAAGTGAATCTGAGACACTGTGGAAGCTGGCAGCAATCCTGACGTCCTCACCCCCGGCGTGCGGGCCCCTTGCAGCTCTCCCCCAAGCCCCTCTGAGCACCCTTCTCAGCTGAGGGGAGCCAGCTCACTCAAGGGCATGCTCTTTCCCTGGGGCAGCCCGCACTGCAGGCTGGTCAGGGTGGGGTGTAGTTGACACACACCACACGAACCTTCAAATAAGAGAACTGAAAAGGACCCACGGGCTCAGCTGAGACCTGCAGCAAGATTTCAGTAGCGCCCACCTTCCCCTTTCATCTCCTGCTGTTCCCAGAGTCAGCACCCCAGGGACACGGCCCACAGCGCCAGAGTGACGAGCCCGCTGAGCTGATCCGCTTGTTTTCCTAGATCACGGGGTAAGGATTGGGTCACTCGAGTCTGACTCCTAATCAGCTTTCTTTTCTCTGGGGAGTTGGAAGGGCTGGGATCACGAGCGGTTCCATTTAGGGAGACGTTCCAAGTCCACTCCACGTGACTAGGAACCAAGGCGGTTTCAGTCTGTAGATGAATCTCCGTAGAGAGAGGGAGCTCAGGTATAGGAGACCACCTGCCCTCTCAGGACAAGAGATTGCAGCTCTCCTCCCTTCCTCATGGGTCATCAGGCCCTTTATTCTCCTTTGTTAATGAAGAGTACTTTACCCAGAAATCTGCAGATGTGAGTGAAACATCCTGACACAGAGCTGCTCACATTCTTCCTTCCTCAGCATTTCCACAGCGGGTAAGAACAGAAGACCTGTGGAAAGCATTTACTTAATTAACTGCTATAGGCTGAACACCTCCTATAAGCCCCTGTGGTTTAGAGTTTGGAAAAGGGATGAAGAGACGTTCCCACCCCTAGGAGTTTAACATCTGGTGCAAAAAGCCCCAGCCCTGTCAAACACAACACTCTGTTTTAAAACAAATATTTTGTAATGTCACCGTCATGATTCTAATGTAAAATTCATAAATAGTTTACCTACAGATTCAAAAAACTATAATAATGCCCTCTTTGTAAACTATGTTATAATACAGATTATAAATATAATATCACATATTCTATAGTTGCAAAATATGAACAAAAAGCAAGTTGTAGTTTTTTAAATGTGGTTCACCATGTGACTGCTCCAGAAATAATCAGTTCCTGTGCCTCAAAGTGACACCTGCCAGTCACTGTGAAACCAGAACTTCCAGAAATCTTCTGAAATGCTACCAGGAGCTGTTCTGCCTTCCCTAAAAATCACTAATCATTTAAGAGAAGAAAGGTATATATTTAAAAGTTGGCATCTGGGCTTCACTTGCTGGCTCCAGTGGTAAAGAATCTGCCTGCCGATGCAGGAGACATGGGTTCAATCCCTGGTCCAGGAAGATCCCACTAAACCCATATGCACCGCAAATACTGAGTCTGTGCTCTGGAGCCTGCCACTGCTAACCCTGCATGCCCCAGAGCCTGTGCTCCACAAGGGAAGCCACCGCAGTGAGAAGTCCTCGTACCGCAACCAGAGGCCCCTGCTTGCTGCAACTGGAGAGGAGCCTGTGCAGCAGGAAAGACCCAGAACAGCCATAAACAAATGAAATTATTTTTTTTAATATTTTTTAAAAGGTGGCATCTACTTCTAGTATTTCAAGAGTCATGCTCGAGCTTATATATCTTTCTTCTAGTTAGAACAAGGTGCTCAGGGCTAGTGCACAGGGATGACCCAGAGGGATGGGATGAGGAGGGAAGTGGGAGGGAGGTTCAGGATGGGGGACACATGTATACCCGTGGCTGATTCGTGTAAATGTATGGCAAAAACCACTACAATATTGTAAAGTAGCCTCCAATTAAGATAAATAAATTAATTTTTAAAATTAAGACTAGTCAATAGCCTCAGATATGCAGATGACACCACCCTTATGGCAGAAAGTGAAGAGGAACTAAAGAGCCTCTTGAAGGTGAAAGAGGAAAGGGAAAAACCTGGCTTAAAACTCAACATTAAAAAAACTAAGATCATAGCATCTGGTCACACCACTTCATGGCAAGTAGATGGGGAAACAGTGGAAACAGTATCAGACTTTATTTTGGGGGGCTCCAAAACCACTGCAGATGGTGACTGCAGCCATGAAATTAAAAGAGGCTTGCTCCTTGAAAGAAAAGCTGTGACAAACTTAGACTGTGTATTAAAAAGCAGAGACATCACTTTGCTGACAAAGGTCTGTATAGTCAAAGCTATGGTTTTTCCAGTAGTCGTGTATGGATGTGAGAGTTGATCTATAAAGAAAGCTGAGCACCGAAGAATTGATGCTTTTGAACTGTGGTGTTGGAGAAGACTCTTGAGAGTCTCTTGGACTGCAAAGATATCCAACCAGTCCATCCTAAAGGAAATCAGTCCTGAATATTCATTGGAAGGACTGATGCTGAAGCTGAAACACCAATACTTTGGCCACCTGATGTGAAGAGCTGACTCATTGGAAAAGACCCTGATGCTGGGAAAGATTGAAGGCAGGAGGAGAAGGGGATGACAGAGGATGAGAGGGTTGGATGGCATCCCCAACTCGGTGGACATGTTTGAGTAAGCTCTGGGAGATGGTGAAGGAGAGGAAAGCCTAATGTACTGCAGCCCATGGGGTCGCAAAGAGTTGGATACAACTGAGCAACAAGCAGACAAGAGCCACAGTTTCAGATAACACCCTGTTAAGGGGTAAATGTCCCCAGAAAATCCATATGTTGATACTGTGACCACTGAACCTCAGAATGTGACTGTAATCAGAGATGGTACCTTTAAAGAGCTGATTAAGTTAGACTGAAGCCGTGTCCAGTTCAGTTCAGTTCATTTCAGTCGCTCAGTCGTGTCCGACTCTTTGCGACCCCATGAATCACAGCATGCCAGGCCTCCCTGTCCATCTTGTGCCCTAATTCACTGCAACTAGTTTCCCTCTTAAAAGACTGTTGTTTTTCAGTTGCTCAGTTGTTTCTGACTGTTGTTTTTCAGTTGCTCAGTTGTTTCTGACTCTGCAACCCCATGGACTGTAGCCCACCAGGCTCCTCTGTCCATGGGATTTTCTAGGCAAGAACACTGGAGTGGGTTGCCATTCCCTTCTCCAAGGGATCGTCTGGACCCAAGGATAGCGCCCACATCTCCTGCATTGGCAGGCAGGCAATCGCTTATTATGTTCTGGACTTGACTACGCACTGCTGAAATACCAAAGAAGCGTGAAAAGTGTCTTGCCCCCGAGAAACGGTCATCTGAAGACAGCACAAGCACGTGAAGCTGTCGTCTAGAGGTCCAATAGACGCCGATGCTGAGCCCTGCCTGCCCTGCCTGGGGCCCCTGAGGTCAGTCTTCAGGCTCAAGGCGGTGTCTGTGTGTCCCCGTGTTTTAATATTTGTCTTTTATTTGTGAGTAAAATTGCACGTGGAGGACAAGCTGGTAGATCATCGGGGAGACCCACAAGCCCCGAGTAGACACACTGGGTAAACATCTTCCCAGCCTGACTTCCAATTCCCTTGAACATGACCAAGACTATATTTAAAACACATATGTTTAGGAGAAAACTGCATAGTTTAGGAAGGAGGGAAATGAGAAAAGCCTCCAAGAGTTGATTGATTTCACGAGATCTCTTTTTCTGGGGTGACTGGGGCCCCCCAGCAGTGCCAGCCTTGCACTGGGTGGGCTGTACACGCTACAGCTTGGGGTAACTGACTCCCAGCCTGCTCTCATCACCCACCCTTGTCCCTGGAAGGCCCCTTGGACACATTTGAGGGTGCTGGGCAGCCCCATATGCACAGACAGTCCCCCACCAAGGAGAGAACGCTGTGGGCTCTGCAGCCCAGGGTCTTTGCTGCACAGGGTCAGCTGTGTGTCTCGGGGTCACAGGCCGACAAAGCTCTCTCCCTCTCTGGGTAACTTTTCAGTGGAGAACAGACTCTGAGGTATCTTGTGCTGGAGCCACACAGTGCCCCATCCTCCACCAGCTCACACAGGTGTCCAGAATGCAGGGCTGGAGAGACTCACCACATAGCAGCTTACAGAGCACGTGACCCAGGCCACACACCGCTTGGTCATCTGCATGGACTGGTCTGAGAAACCTGAGAGGCCGCTCGCACCCACACCCGAGAGAGAGTGGGTGGCTCGTCCAGGACTCTCACTAGCAACGAGGCAATGCAGCTGGCCGCCGGAGCCCAGGCCCTGTGGCTGAAGAATATGCACGCTGATCCATCAGACTGCCCTCGGACCCTCCCATCCTGCCTTCAAGCTCCGAGGACACCACTCCCTTCCAGCCAGATCCCTGATGAGAGTGCATTGCTTGGGGAGCTGGCTCGCACCAGGGCCCTGGCTACACTAGCACCTTATGACTTTATTTTTCTCATCGCAATTTGAAAATTGGTGACTTGAGCCCCCGTGCCAGGTATTTGGCCTTTAGCTCCCACTAATAGCATAAGCTTGGTTCATATGGCATATTTCCAGCTGTTCTCTGAATGGTGATAAATTATCACTGAAGGACAGAAAAGTCTGGAACTTGGGACATGGCCCAGAAGTTACAAAGTCTGTCTAAGGAGGGAGGTAGTGGGTGGCTGTGGGGCCTGCAGAGGCAGAACCAGGCACAGATGTGGAGGGGGCTGGAGGAGTAACCAACGCTGGAGAGGGTGTGGAGGAAAGGAGATTGTGCACTTCTAGGGGTGCTGGAAATCTGTGCTGCCACTCTGGAGAACAGTGGGCAGCTTCTCAGAAGGGGAGAAGGGTTAGACAGGGAGTGGACTCTGTTATTTCCACTGCTAAGAAGAGCAGCCTTTGAGAACTCTTAACAGAGGAGCATGTCTGAGAGATGCGTGTCTGGTGTGCCAGCTCCCAACTCCCTCGTGCTGCCACACGATGAGCTTTCCCGAGCTCCAGTCTGGGTTTACGTCTGGGTTTCCCACCACAGCAGGAGTCGATCTGACAGCCGGTGCAGGAGGGTCTCCGTCTACACAGAGGGCTGTGTGCAGGCAGCCAGCAGCTCATCCCAGCTTGGCTCCTCTTCCTTGGCCTGGTAAATCCAAGTGCCACGCAGGGGTGTCGTGGAGGGCAGGCTGCTCATCTCAATCTGCCGGTGTGTTCAGAGGGTGGTGGGTGGGGGAGACACAGTCGATACAGGAAAGAAAGGTCAGTAGACTCAGAGTGGCACTCATGGTAAAGAACTCGCTTGCTAATATAGAAGACATAAGAGATACAGGTTCAGTCTCTGGGTTGGGAAGATCCCTTGGAGGAGGGCATGGCAACCCACTCCAGTGTTCTTGCCTGGAGAAGCCCATGGACTGTGGAGCTTGCTGGGCTAGAGTCCAGGGGCTTGCAAAGAGTCAGACACGACTGAAGTGACTGAGCACAGACACAGGGAGTTAAATAGCAGAATGACCCAGAGGATGGAGCCATCAAAACGAAAATAGTTAATTCATCTGTCTAAAGACAATGTGATTTTCGGTGAGTTCTTTGGAAATGTCATGTACCATTTGGCCACAAAAGTGCCATTTTAATTAAAAAAAAAAGTATATGTCATCTATTGTTTCATTGGTGGTTTAGAGTTATTTCCTCGTGAAATGATGAGACAAGGGATTTTTCTCCTAAAATTGGCAGTTGAAATGCGGCTCCTCCGTCTCCTTTGTGCAGAGCCCAGATCCCAGCTCATGTACTGTAATCCCCAGACACAGTCACATTCGTCACCCAGAGTCTGCGTGTGCTAGACTCCCTAGTCACTTCTCTCTTCCCCAACTTGCAAAGAAGCAAACTGGTGAGTGCAGCCCTCAGCAGCTGCAGGAGAATGAGCTAAAACTTCAAACCTGGGATGTCCTGGTGGCCGCCGGGTCTGCCCTGTGGTGCAGATCCTTGTAAAGGTTCCCGCCTGTGAGTTCCAGAAGGAAATCCCAGAAGCATCAGCCAGGACGGTAACTCACACTCTCCATGTGGTTTCCCCGGCTCTCAGAGTAGGTGTGATCTCAGGTCTTGGATTCCCTCTTCAGGCTTTGGGGATTTGGGACACAGTAATGTGTGAAACCTGGCTTTTGGCCTCTGAGAAGAGTGTGTGCATGCCCCTGAAAAGCCTGCCCAGGAGATGCAGAGTGCTGTGCTGACGAGCTCTGCAGTGAGGGACTGCCCTCAGTCTCGCTCCTCCTGCAGGTGCCAAGAAGCTCCTTGTACTTTTCACCCTGTGGGACAAGCTGGAAAGCGCTGTCACTTGTGACAGCGAAGGACTGTGGCAACTGCCTGTCAGACAGATTATAAGAAAAGGGAGAAAAATAGTGGCTAGTGCACAAAAATAAGTGTTTTTCATGCATCAGACAGTGAATTAACTATGTGTCCTAAGTATAAACTGTTGCTATGAATTTTAAGATCCCCAAGACAAAAAATAAAACACATCAGAGCTTATCCATTGAAGCCTCATTTTCATTCATCTTTCCACAGAAACACACTCTAGGCTTCCAGAAGTTTTTATGGACTTTTAAATTGAACATTATGAATGTAACTGAGCCCCCTACCCTGGCTGCGAACCCCCCAACCCCCCTGGAAACTGTGATGAGCTGTCCTGTGGCTAATTTAATGCCACAGCGATTCCCTGACCTAAGCTGAAAAGCATGTGAAGACGCAGGCTCCGTGGGACTGTAGCCACGACAAGATACTTTGAAAGGCCTGAGAATAAATGGCCCCATGACAGATACAGATTTCCACAGAGAGAGGAAGTAAATCCTGAGGACAGAACGAGCAGAGGTCACTCTCATCAGTTTCATGGTGAAACAGGAAGGCTCTGGAATTGGGAGCTGTATCAACAATAACAGTATTTGTGCCCGAAAGAAGGAAGACCACCTAAGTCCATGACTCAGATGTCCCAAATATTAAAAAAGAATTTTGTGATGTGTATGTATATATATATGGTGTGTATGTGTGTGTGTGTATGGTTTTTACCTTTAAAAAGAATTTTGTGACATATATATATATATGCGTGTGTATATATATATATATACACACATAATGGCATGTAAAAGTCTCTGAGTCGTCTCCGACTCTTTGCGACCTGATGGACCACGGAATTCTCCAGGCCAGAAAACTGCAGTGGCTAGAGGTTCCCTTCTCCAGGGGATCTTCCCAACCCAGGGATCGAACCCAGGTCTCCTGCATTGCAGGTGGATTCCTTACCAACTGAACTACCATGTATATGCCATCATATAGGAGACAGTGAAGGTTAGGGAAGCCTGGCAGGCTTTAGTCCTTAGGGTTGCAAAGAGTCGGACACGATCTAGCGACTGAAAAATGAGCAACAAATTGTAGTGTTTTCCATTAAATAAAAATAAAGGAGCACTTGGTGTCTTTTCTGTCTGGTCATTTTTTTATGTGGATACCTATGATGGGGTGGATAGTCAGCTACTGTAAGAAGTGGCTGCCAGCATTTCCGTGGGGTAATTAATACATATTTATCTCTGCTCATGAAGCAGTGTCCTTAGCTGTGGTTTTCCTCCCAGGTGGGTTGACACATATGGGTTCTTTTGCCCTGTGGCTCTACCATCCCTTGGGGCCACAGTGCCCTCTTCATCCAGACAGCAAAGGAAGAGGAAATGGAGAAGGCACATGGGCTTCTCCAGAAAAATTGCCCTGGACATGACATGCAGCTCTCCTGCCCACCGCCCATCAGCAGGACTGCCTCACTTAGACACGCAGACTGCAGCAGACAGGCTAGACTGGGAACTGAAGCCCTGCCTGGACCATGCCTCCTTCCTAGCACACACTCACACAAAGGAAAGGTGAGCACAGACTTTTTTACTAGCTACCATCTCTGTTGTTTAAGTTCAAAAGAAATAGAAAACAATTGGCAAACATTATTTTTTAAATTATTTTAGTATTCTTTATTTGCTGGTTGTGTTGCATGGCATGTGGAATCTTAGTTCCCTGACCAGGGACCGAACTCACACCCCTTGCATTGGATGGGCAGAGTCTTAACTACTGGACCTCCAGAGAAGTCCTAGAAAAGATTATTTTTAACGAGAATAATCTGTTTTCAGATTATTCAGAATATTTCAGAATAACACCCCGATGCTGTTTTGAAAAGAGCACTTTCACAGACTCCTTCTTTTGTTGCAACTTCAAAGTACTTTGTTTAGAAAGAAATCTGGCAATACGTGTTATGACACTAAGTTCTTCATGTCTTAGGGATGTTCTTTCCTAAGTTCTTCATGTCAAGGGATCCAGCAAGCCTTCCGAGAACCCTCACTAAGATAATACTCCAAAATGTTCTCTGTTGAATATAGAGTTAGGTACGTGTGTGTATGCATGGGAAATCACTTCACTTGTGTCCGACTCTTTGCAGCACCATGGACTGTGGCCCACCAGGTTCCTGTGTACATGGGATGCTCCAGGGAAGAATCCTGGAGTGGGTTGCCATGCCCTTTTTCAGGGTATATTCGTGAGACAGGGATTATATTCATATCTCTTATGTTTCTTGCATTGGCAGGTGGGTTCTTTACTACTAGCACCACCTGGGAAGCCCAGAGTTACTTATAGCAACAAAAATGTAAGGAAAATGGTGAAAACAAATTAATGAGAGAATCATTCATTGTATTATTAAACATTTGTCCAATGGCATATTTATGTAACCATTGAAATATATATGAAGTATTAAATAATGTTTTTTAATAAGATTTTTTTGATGTGGACCATTTTCTTTAAAGTCTTTATTGAGGTTGTTTCAGTATTGTTTCTTTTTAATGTTTTGGATTTTTGGCTGTGAGTCAAGTGGGATGAATCAGACCCACCCTCTATAGTGAAAGGTGAAGTCTTAACCACTGCCCCACTCAGGAAAGTCCTGAAACAAGGTTTTTAGGAAGCTTTATATTTTAGAGAAAGTTATAAAATTTTAAGATCACGATTATCTCGATAATTTTTTTAATGTTTTTTAAATTTTCAAAAAAAGAAGCAAGTAGAAAACTACTGACTAAATTAAATATTAACCACTGCTTCCGCTAGATGGACATTGTGTCCAGTTGCTTGTCATGTCCAACTCTTTGTGACCCCATGGACTGCAGCACACCAGGCTTCCCTGTCCTTGACCATCTCCCAGAGTTTGCTCAAACTCACGTCCATTGAGTTGGTGATACCATTCACCCATCTCATCCTCTGTTGTCCCCTTCTCCTCCTGCCTTCAATCTTTCCAATCATCGGGGTCTTTTCTAATCAGTCACCTCCTTGAATCAGATGGCCACAGTCTTGGAGCTTCACCTTCAGCCTCGCTCCTTCCAACAAATATTCAGGACTGATCTCCTTTACAATTGACTGGCTGGATCTCCTTGCAGTCCAAGGGACTCTCAAGAGTCTTCTCCATCCCCACAGTTCAAAAGCATCAGTTCTTTGGCACTCAGCCTTTTTTATTGTCCAGCTCTCACATCCATACATGACTACTGGGAAAACTGTAGCTTTGATTAGATGAACCTTTGTCGGCAAAGTAATCTCTCAGCTTTTTAATATGTTGTCTAGGTTGGTCATAGTTTTTCTTCCAAGGAGCAAGAAATTTCATGGCTGTCATCACCATCCACAGTGATTTTGGAGCCCAAGAAAACAAAGTCTGTCACTGTTTCCATTGTTTCCCCATCTATTTGCTATGAAGTGATGGGAGCAGATGCCATGATCCTAGTTTTTTGAATGTTGAGTTTCAGGCCATCCTTTTCACTCTCCTCTTTCACCTTCATCAAGAGCCTCTTCAATTCCTCTTTCTGCCATTACACTGGTGTCATCTGCACATAGGAGGTTATTGATGTTTCTCCTGGCAATCTTGTGCTTCATCCACCCCAGCATTTTGCGCGAGGCAGGAAAGGTGGTCTGGTATTCCATCTCTTTCAGAATTTTCCACAGTTTATTGTGACCCACACAGTCAAAGGCTTTGGCATAGTCAACAAAGCAGAAATAGATGTTTTTCTGGAACTCTCTTACTTTTTCAATGACTCAGCGGATGTTGGCAATTAGAGCTCTGGTTCCTTTACCTTTTCTAAAACCAGAAATGCAAAAAAGCAAAATGGCTGTCTGAGGAAGCCTTACAAATAGCTGTGAAAAGAAGGGAAGAGAAAAGCAAAGGAGAAAAGGAAAAATATACCCATTTGAATGCAGAGTTCCAAAGAATAGCAAGGAGAGATAGAAAAGCCTTCCTCGGTGATCAGTGCAAAGAAATAGAGGAAAACAATAGAATGGGAAAGACAAGATCTCTTCAAGAAAATTAGAGATACCAAGGGAATATTTCATGCAAA
>SJYA01001863.1:0-30414 GCA_006410615.1 Neotragus moschatus | reverse complement strand
TTTTTTTTTTTTTTTTTAATCATTTAAGGCTATCCAGACTCTGGCAGCTTCTCATGACCTCCAGTGCCACCATCCTGGTCCAAGTCACTGTGGTTTGTGACTGTGGCCTTCTCACTTCATCCTTGCTTTGTGCCACACAGAAGCCCGTCAACTTAAAAAATCATTAGATATGTTTACAACCCTGCTCAAAATGTTCCAGTGAGTTTCACTGGCGCTTGAAACACAACCCAAACGCGTTCCTACTGTCTGCAAAGCTCTCTTTGATCTGGAACTCTCTGTCTCTCTGACCTCATCACCCGCCCTCTTCTCCAAGTTCACCCGCCCAGCTATGATAAGTCCCTTAAAGCTCCTGAACAGATGAAGCTCGTGTCTCCGGAGCCTTTGCCTCCGCTGTCTCCGGTTCTTTTGCAACCCCATGGACTGCAGCCTGCCAGACTTCTCTGTCCATGGGATTTCCCAGGCAAGAATATTGGAGTGGGTTGCCATTTCTTTCTCCAGAAGATCTTCCCAGCTCAGGGATCGAACCCACGTCTCCTGCATTGGCAGGCAGATTCTTTACCACTGAGCCACCTGGGAAACCCTTCCGTATGGATCCACGTGTGGAAATAAGCAAAATACTTGCCAAAACAATTCTCATAACAGGGTCATGAGAAGCTGTTAGAGCTCATGCTCTAACCCCTGGAACCTGGGAATATAATGAGATTTTCCCGGGTTATTCAGGTGGAACCAATGTAGTCACGTGACCTTTGAAAGGCAAAGAGGAAGACAGACTCAGAGTTCCAGAAGGATTCGAGGAAACTGAGGCCTGGGGATGGGATGGTGGTCTGCAGAGTCAGGTTAATTAGAATTTCAGCCCTGGGGCTGCTTTGCTCTGCTTTTATTAAATCAGCAATCACGTTAATCAGCTCATTCAGTGAATTTTCTGGAAAGTGATTGTGAAACAAGACATGCTGTCACAGAGGGAGACCCAAATCGAATTGCACTTATTGTCCAATGGAACCTGCTTTTCAAACCCTTCAGAAACCTGTTACCCACCAGGCCCCCAAGCTGTACTTTGCCCATAGAGATTTGTAGCTGAGCAGCCCAGGGTGTTACTCGTTATGGTGGTGGTGGTTTAGTCGCTAACTTGTGTCCGACTCTTGCAACCCCATGGACTGCAGCCCACCAGGCTCTTCTATCCATGGGATTCTCCAGGCAAGAATACTGGAGTGGGTTGCCATTTCCTTCTCCAGGGGATCTTCCAGACCCAGGCCGAACCCGGGTCTCCTGCACTGCAGGCAGATTCTTTACCAGCTGAGCTACAAGGGAAGCCCGGCATGACTTGTTAGAATACACAGTATTTTGCCGCTGCTGTTGTTCAGTGACTAAGTTGTGTCTGGCTACTTTGAGACCCCATGGACTGTAGCCTGCCAGGCTTCTCTGCCCATTGAATTTTCCAGACAAGAATACTGCAACGGGTTGCAATTTCCTTTTCCAGAGATCTTCCCAACCCAGGGATCAAACCCAGGTCTCCTGCATTGGCAGGCGGCTTCTTTATCCCTGAGCCACCAGCGAAGTCCGATACCGTACAATTCCCTGTGCACTGATGCTTGTGTCTGCTTCGTCACACAGTGAAGTCCACATGTTTAATCTTCCTCATCTGCTTATCCAAAGAGAATTATTGGTAGATAAAGGTGGCTGTTTGCTTGCTTTATTATCTATGATCTCCGAGCAGTGTCTTAACGGGTGATAGTGAGAATTTAGAGTAATCACCATCACTCTCTGAGGTCATACATAAAATAGTGCATGGGTGACTAGCGAAGCCAGTTTATAATTCTCCCATCTCCCAATCTAATCCACCCTTCAGGAAGATGCACTGTTAGGCACTGGGTATTAGTATAAATCAGACTATTCAGTTAGGTGTAATTAAGGGGGAAAATGGGTACCTCTTTGCAAAGCTGAGCCCTATTTTGCCGAAATAATTCCATCTCTATGTCAACGCACAGCTCAGGGAGGCAGCATGAAATACAATTATCTTTCTTCTGACTTAATGGGGGGTTATGCTGTTATTTTTCATTATCATAATTTCTCAAGACATATAAACAGATTTTTCCCCCTAATGTAATTACAGTCCTACATACGAGACAGTTTATGTCTAAATGAAAACTCGGGCAGAATTAACATGAGTTTGTTGTAGATGATACTGGCATTCCTATTTTAAAACACACACCCAGCCCCCACTCCAGGAGCTGAGGAGTTTGAACCCCAGCTCTGCAGGTGACTCCAGTAGCATCTTTTGTTCTTGGAAAGCCACTGTTACAGCCCCCTTGCTCCAGCTCGGTGCCTGCCCTCCCCTGAGCTACCCTGCCAGGCTGCAACCATTTTTCCTACTTTTAACCTTTCTGTTGCATATGCCAAGTTGTTTGACTTGATGAAAGACTGACTTTTACAACCTTCATAAAATCCCTTCGCTGCAACCTAAACTCGGCCGAAAAGTGCTCAAGCTAAAATGGCCCAGGGATCTTTCAGCTCTTGATAGAGATAAAAAAAAAAATTTTTTTTTAATTGTTGCATAGGAATCTAGGAAATAGAAGAGCATTAAGGGTCAGCCAGACAGATACAGATGGGCATTTTGCACAAAGGAAATTGGTCTGAGGAGGAAAACAGGTTTGCGGGTGTCGAGAGAAAGGTCCCCTTGAGGTTAAACCAATGAGGAGGTGAGTGGGAGTGGAGTGAGGAGCCTGAAAAGCCCGATTATCCAGCCAGGACCCGGAGGATCACAGAGACGGATGACGTCAGGGAGAGGAGGGACACAGGAGAAAGGCTGTCCCAGATGGCGGGGTTAGAAGCGCGAGAGGCCACAGAATCAGGAGGTGGGAGGTTCTGAAGATTATCCTGAGCCCCCTCCCAGTTGTGGCTGAGTGACTTCCCAGGCTGGGGGGCATCTGAGCCCCTGAGGCCTCCATGTTTCCTAGGAGGAACTCACACTCCCAAATGGGCCAGGAGTCCCCACCTGCCTGCAGGGAACCTGGGAAACTTAGGCTGAGGCCTTGGACCCAGAGACCTGGGAAGTGAGCTGCGGGGAGGAATGTGACCAGAGGCCACTCTGTGCAGATCCTCTGACCCTGAGAGTGTCTGAGCTGGTGAGTTAGGTCCTGACCTGAGGCCTGGTCCACAGCATCTGCCTGCAGCGGACACACACATGTGCTTACACTTGCACGTGTGCACGCTTGCTCTTGCACACTCACTGCCACTGTTTGCTCAGTAGTTCACCCACTCATTCTGCAAATGTTTAGAGAGCGCTCTCTTGCCGAGTACCGCATTATGTTCCTGGAATATTCAGAGAAACAATTTAATTCGTGGGGGCCCAAAGCTCCTGGGATACTTGGAGGGCAACTGGGAAAAAAGATGTTATCTAAAAGCAGATAGCCACAAATCCTCATTTTGCCCAATGACCTTTATCTGCAATTTCCTATCTACCAAGAGGCTGAAGACCACACCCCCTGCATACAGTAAGTGTGTGTCAAGTTGCCTCAGTCGTGTCCGACTCTCTGCAACCCTATGGACTGCAGCCCACCAGGCTCCTCTGTCCATGGGATTCTCCAGGCAAGAATACTGGAGCGGATTGCCATGCCCTCCTCCTGGGATCTTCCCAGCTCAGGGACTGGCCCTTTGTCTTTTACATCTCCTACACTGGCAAGCATTCTTTACCACCAGTGCCACCTGGGAAGCACACAGTAGGACAAGCCCATTTTGACAATCCCCTTTCTCCTCCTCCACCTTCCTGAGAGTTCTGAATACTCCCTGCCCCCTTTCCTCTCTAGGCAGCCTTTCCTGCAGCTTGTTTAAATCATTTTTTGAGTTAAAAGTCAATATTTAATTAACCAAGTCATTACATTTCGCTTCCGCTTGAATCTGGGTCTTTGCGCGTCTGTGCGTGTTGGGGCGCCTGCCCCCAAGCCTCTCGATCCGCTGCCCCTTTCCCGCAGGGTCGCTCTTGCTTCCTCTGGGGCAGAGAAGGAAGGGTGCTCTCAGGCGGGTTCTCTGGGGGCCAGCGAAGCAGGGAGGATGGGCTTCCCCTGGAGGACGCCCCGCTCCTCTCCGCGGAGCAGGAAGAGTTGCTGTCTCCGTGTAGTTAGTAGCGATGGGGATTTCTTGCTGCATCCCCACTCCCCATTACAGAGCCTGTGTATGTGCACGCTTAGTCAGTCACTCATATGGACTCTAGCCCGCCAGGTTCCTCTGTCCATGGGGATTCTCCAGGCAAGAAGACTGGAGTGGGTTGCCACACCCTCCTTCGGGGTGGGGGAGGGGGGACCTTCCCAACCCGGGAATCAAACCCAGGTCTCCCACATTGCAGGCGGATTCCTTACCATGTGAGCCACCAGGAAAGCCCAAGAATACTGGAGTGGGTAGCCTGTCCCTTCTCCAGGGGATTTTACCAACCCAGGAAATCCAAATGGGATCTCCTGCATTTCTGGAGGATTCTTTACGCTGAGCTTACAGGGAAGCCACAGAGTCACTGGAGGGTTTTAATTAACTTGAAACCATTCATTCTACGTAGAAATGGGGTGGGGAGGAAACTGAAGACCACTCGCCTGGTGAGAGAGGCTCTCCCAGCTTTGCTTGTCCCACATGTGGGAGACAGATCTCACGCCAACACTCTGCCCAGGTGTGTAATTTAGCATCTTCATTAGCAGCGCAAGGTGAGATGGAAGGAGAAAGGCTTGGCTGGAGGCACGTTGGAACTTTGCCCGTGAAGAGTTTTTAATGATGTTCTTTGTGAGAAAGTTATCCCCTTTTCCTGGTTTCTGGATACTTTTATCATGAACAGATGATTTTTCTTCAACTAAAATGATTTTTGGGGGATGATAATGATTTTTTTTTTCTTGACCATTGAACCAGTCTTGCATACCTGAGGGAAAAAAATCCCATTTGCTCATATTATAAAATGCTCTTTATACAATGTTGTATTTAATTTGCTAATATATTTGAGAAGTCTGTGTTTAAATTCATGAAAGATATTGGCCTGTAGTTTTCTATTTTTGTATTGTTTCTGTCTGACTTGGGCATCAAGGTAATACTGGACTCATAAAATGAGCTGATAAGTGAGTGTTCTTCCATTTTCTGGAAGAGATTGTGTAAAGTTGGTCTTAAATTTTTTTTTTAATGTTAAATAAAATTCTTTAGTGAAACAATCTGGAGATTTCTTTTTCAGTAGCTTTTTAATTACAAAAGCAATTTCATAAATAGTTTTAGGACTATTCAAGTTACCTGTTCCATCTTGATTGAGTCTGGTCGTTTGTGGGTTTTGAATAATTGGTCCATTTCTCTAAAGTATAAAATTCATGAGCATTAAGTTGCTTTTCGCTTCCCTTTGTTATCCCATTGATGGCTAGATGATCTGTAGTGATATTGTTTATTCCTGGTGTTAGTGAGCTGTTCCTTCTCTCTTTTGTCAGTCTTGCTAGAAGTTTATCAATTTTATTGATATTTTCAAAGAAGCTGTTCCTTTTTTATTGCTTTTTTCCCCCTATTGTCTTTATCTTCCATTTCATTGAATCCTGCTCTTTACTATTTTCTTCCTTCTGCTCACTTTGGATTTACTTTGCTCATCTTTATCTAGTTTCTTGAAGTGATGACTTAGATTACTAATTTGAGCTCTTTCCTTACTAATGTGAGCATTTAGTACTCTAAATTCCTCTCAGTATGATTTTAGCCACCTCTCACAAATTTTGGCATGTTGTACTTTCATCTCTATGTGTTTTTAAAATTTTCTTTTGAGACCTCCACTGACTCGTGGCTATAGAGAAGTGCACCGTCTAACATTCATACGTTTGAAGATTTTCCTGTTGTCTTTGTCATTGATTCCCATTTCTAGCTTGATTCCATTATGATGAGAAAATATACTGTTGGTGATTTGAATTCTTTTAAATGTGTTAAGATTTGCTTTATGAATCAGGATGTGGCCTCCCTTGGTAAATGTTCCATGTGGGCTTGGGAAGATGTATTTTGTCGTTGGATGAAGTAGTCTATAAATGTCAATTAGGTCCAGCTGATTGATGGTGCTGCTCAGTTTAACTGTATCGTCACTGATTTTCTGTCTGCGAGATATGGAAATTACTGATAGAGGGTGTCAAATGCTGATGCGTTAGACGTTGAGGTCTCCAGCTCTGGTTATGGACTTATCTGTTTCTCCTTTCTGTGTCATCAGTTTTTGCTTCCTGTAATTTGAAGCTCTGTTGTTTGGCGCACACACATTTAGGATTACTACATCTTCTAGGCGGATTGATCTTATCATTATACAACGCCCCTTGTCATCTCTAGTAACTTTCTCTGCCTGATGTCTACTTAATCGATTACCAATATAACCACTCCTGCTTTTATTAAAGTAATGTTTACATCACACTTTATTCATTCTTTTACTTGTAGCCTACTGATATTGGTTTCAAAGTGAGTTTCTTGCACACTGCCTGCAATTTGAGTGGTATTTTTTAATCCACTCTTGTCCTCTTTTGATTGATATATTTAGGTCATTGGCACTTTAATTATTGATGGGTTAGGACTAAAGTCTGCCATTTAAATTTTTATTTTCAATTCGTTCCCTCTGTTTCTCTCTTCTTGGCTTCCTGAGGATTTTTTAAATGTTTTTTGAGTTTCATTTTGATTTATTTATAATATTTTACAGTATTTTGTTGTATGTTTTTCTCAGTGATTACTTAGGTATTATAGTATGCATGTACATGAATTAATATGCTGCTATCAACGTTTTAACACTGCAAGTTAAGTAAGAAGCCTTCCCTTTATCTTTCCCACTTTAAAAATACAATTGTTGGGACTTCCCTGGTGGTCCAGAGGCTAAGACTATGCACTTCCACTGCAGGGGCCTCAGGTTTGATCCCTGGTCAGGGAACTAAGATGCCACATCCGCACTGTGTGGCCAAGAAGTAAATACAAATAAACCTGTATTCACATACTACTTCAATAAAAAGACTATATTTTGGGAAAAAAAAATGTCTGAAGTTTTTTATGAGCAGTACATCACGTGATGTGATTGTTTTTGTTTCAGCCATCATATATGATTTAAGAAACTCATGAAGTGAAGAATAATAGTCTATTAACACCCATTTTTAACCTAAGCAGGCAAGTGACAGGGCTGGACTAAGGTGAGCTGAGTGTCTTACGCCTGTCCTCCTGGAGTGGGTGCCCCTTCAGACCTGTGTCCTGGGTGCCTCGCTGGTCTCAGCTCGTCCAGGCCCTACTCCGTTATATGTTTGGATTTGAATTTTAGAAAGAGCCTGCTGGCTTCCCTGGGGAGGATGGAGGGGTTGGGGCAGGGGTTGGGGCAGAGGAAGAAGAGGGAAACCCCTGTTGCCGTCCCTGGAATTTAAAACTAGCAAGAATTTTTGACAGGAGGCCTTCATACACATTCCCATTGGCTTCAGTTCTTATAATAGCCATGTCTCCCTGTTTTATACTTGAAGGAACTGAGGTCCCTCACTGGCTTGTTAATGGGGGACAGAACTGGTGAACGACAGAGCAAGGACTAAGAGAGCCATCCAGCCCAAAGCAGATGCTTTTCCTGGCTGTGCTCACCCAGAATCCTCCCCCCCTGAATTACCTGCTACCTGAAAGCTAGGGCTGCACCCAATCACTCCTGTGTCCTCCATGGTCCCTGTGAAAGGAGATGACCAGAAAAGTCTGCTCCTCCAGATCGGGTTTCCTCCTTTTTCTCTCTGGGGAATGATTTGTCTGTTGCATTCAAAGACAGCCTGATGATCTGACTTGGGTCTTGGGCTACCACCAATATTGCCAGCAGGGCCCGGGAGGAGAAATTCTGTCTACAGAAGTGGTCTCCAAAGACTTTTCTGCCAGTCTATCGACCAAGAAAATTGCAAATATTTTTCTTTTGATTTTAGCAGAGTTAAGTCTTCTCTCCACTATAGCTTCAACTTTTCAAAGAAACTCTCATTGTTGATGCCAGAAGGTGTTAATATAAATCATTATCTGAGGGCTGGCGTTGGGCCACCTTTGTGTAAATATCCACCTGATTATTTTTCTTTAGATCTGTAACTATGGTGGCAATGGGAAACAATTCCAACAACAAAATACAACTTAATATCCTGAGGCACAAGAGATTGCAACCCCCTCCATCTCCTATTTGTCTGCTCTCCACAGTTGATACTGGATAGGAGCTCAGTGATTCTTGCAGGTACTGTCTTTGCACGTGCAAAGGGCCTGAGGCAGAACTAGAAGAAGGCCAGTGTGGCTAGAGCATAATGAATCTAGCAAGGGAGTTGAACATGAGATTGGAGACGATAGCTCCTGGAGGCTCTCGCGTGTGGTAAGAAGTTCCAGCCACTGATCAGGGGAGGGTGAGGCTGTGGCCTCTGTCCACTGTCAAAGGATAACTGAGTTTGGAATATTGTTGCTGGCAGAAAATATAAAGATTTTCTAGGTAAGACTTGGCAATGAATTCTTAAATTGTGGTGATGATACAATTGCAAACCTGCGGCCTTTTAAGATTCAGTATTAAAACCATGACTCAGCCTTCCAGCCGCCAAGAGTAGGTGATTTGTATGAAACCAAGGTGCTCCTCGAATAACAATATGTATTAATGATCATGCATATGGATGTTTCCCAGGCAGTTCTCAAAAAGAATTTGCAGCTAGGAAGCAGTCAGATTCCAGGGCTTACGTCAACAACTTGGCATTTAACAATGTGGTGGCATTTAGTATGGGCCACATGGGGTCATGAGTGGGGTCTGTTTCCATAAACAGTGTGGTGGGAGCTTTGTTTCCAGGCCGAACTTTGCAAAATGCATGAGAGAAAGGGCGGCAGGGCCGTGGTACCTGGGGCTCCGTGTGCTGCGGTGAAGTTTGCGTTTCACTCTAAGGGAAAGAGGCATGGGTTGGGGGGTTTAAACAGGGGACAGACATGCCTGTCTTAGGTTCCAGTAAGACCCCTCTGTCCTCACATCGGGGATGAACAGTCAGGGGTGAGGACTGAAGCAGGGAAACTACGGAGGAAGAGAGGTCCTCAATCAGAGAGGTGACGATGGCGTGCAGAGCCCAGGTGATGAGAAGGAGCCAGGCTGGCCGTGGGTTTGCGGAATCAAGGTGCAGAGAAAGAGAAAGAACATCTAGAATTTTTACCTGAAGCACAACGATGGCGATTGAACAGAAGAATTTCTCTCTTGGGACCTATAAATGCTTGTTGGAGAATCTGGGGTCAAAATAGGCTAAATCGTAGGCCAGGGTTATCATTTTGCATCGGGGACTCTTAATGGAAACCAACAAAATATGCTAGTCTAAGAATAAGAGCTATGGGTATGATATGGACACAGCAGAATAAGAGAAATTGTGGATGGCTGGAAAAATCTGTGTGTGTGTGTCTGTGTGTTTGTACATAAGTATGAAAGTGAAAGTGTGAGTTGCTCAGTCGTGTCTAACTCTTTGAGACATGGCCTGCAGCTCGCCAGGCAACTCTGTCCTTGGAATTCTCCAGGCAAGAATATTGGAGTGGATAGCCATTCCCTTCTCCAGGGGATCTTCTCGACCCAGGGTTCAAACCCAGGTCTCCCTCATCGCAGGCAGATTCTTTGCTGTCTGAGCCACCAGAGAAGTCCAATATAGGTATATGAATGCACATAAGTATTTACTGGAGTGGCAGAGCCGAGATTTGAACCCAGAGCCCATGTTCCTAATCACTGTACTGTTTCAACAATCTCTTGGTTTCATTGATACTGAGCTGTTTCCGTATGAAAGGTTTCCTTTCACTATTATGAGTGATGATGCTGAGAAGGTCTGTGCACGTGCACCCCTGGACCCCAGGTAAGAGTTTCTGAAGACGGGTTCAAGGAGAAGGAGACGTGTCTTAGAGCCCCTCACATCTGTGGCGTCCGGCAGCCCACCTCTTAGGCCAGTGCTTGGGAACCTTTCTTGCTCCGATAGAGCTGGGACCTCCTCTCTAGTAGCTGAACTGGACTTTGAAGGTGGCCAAGTTCCTTCCAGGATGTGGGGAACATGGGATATAGACCTCCTGAATCTTTAAACAGGACCAGGTCAACGATGATCACCCTCAAAATATTTTCTTGTTTTCTCACAGGCAGGTAAGGCTGGCATGTGGAGATGGAGGTCTGGAAAAGATGTCATTACTACTTTCTGCTCATCCAAGCTGCAGTTCTGGTGGCTCTCTGAGCTGAAGACTTCTAGACCAAGGTCACCCCAGGCTCCCTTCCAGTCCCAGGGATGGTGAACAGCCATCCCCCAGCCTTCTAACTTGGGGCTGGTTGGGGCACAGCAGGAAAAAGGACTCCTCCTGCTTCCTAATTGTGAGGGAGGTATGGTGGGAGGGAGGAATGGATGAAGTCGTCTTATCCTGATAGAGAAACTCAGGGAGGATCCAGACCTTCCATCCTTTGGCAGGGAAGCTGTGACAATAGTGGACTCTTCCAGGGACGCCTGTGGAACAGGCATTACTGGCTTAATCCAATCCAGGCGAATCTTTGGGCCAGACTCTAGGACACAGAATGATTCATAGCTCTTGCCTTGAGGAACAACCAGTGTGGCTCTGGGTTCCCCACCATCAGCCAGGCACACACAATTACACTCAGTTCAGTTCAGTTGCTGGGTCGGGTCTGACACTTTGTGACCCCGTTGACTGCAGCACGCCAGGCCTCCCTGTCCATCACCAACTCCTGGAGCTTGCTCAAACTTATATCCATTGAGTCAGATATACCATCCAACCATCTCATCCTCTGTCGTCCCCTTCTCCTCCTGCCTTCAATCTTTCCCAGCACCAGGGTGCCTTCCAATGAGTCAGTTCTTCGCATTAGGCAGCAAAAAGTATTGGAGCTTCACAATTGCACTGGTTTTGCCATAACCAGGTGCCACCTCTATTATTCAGACTTTTCTGGACTTGTATTTTTATGCTCAAGGAATTTTGTTTTAAAATGAATTTTATATCCAGACTGTGAAGAGGAGGCCAATATTCACCAAAATAAGAAGGTTGTTGTAAAACCAAGTACAATGAAAACAGTTATTAATCTTCAGCAAGTTCCTGCCTCCCGTGATAGCTGATAGGGCTTTATTTATGAGTAAAAAAGAGAGAGGGATACTGGAGATGAAGGCGCTCCTCACTGACACCTTCTCCTTGACCTAATCAGCAGGATGGAGATATGGGGCAAAAGAAAGTTCTCAAGTGTGAGTTACAGGCTATTAACGTTAAGGCCTCGCTCATACGGGTACCATACGGTGGTGGCTCTGGTGCCCGAGGTTAAGGAGACCGTCAGACCCCAAGCCCTAGTATATTCTGCATTGTTTCATCATGACTCACTTTCCCAAGTGTTCACACGAGGTAGAGATGTTTCCTTTTAGAGATCCTCTTAGATTGCCAACTTCAAGTGCCCCCCTCCAAAAACAGATTAAAAACCTGCACCCCCCCCCAAACTGTTTGCTTTTGAGAATGTCCTTAAATGATAGCACTCCAATATATGGGGGAAAAAGCACGTACTAACTCTGACTCAGATCTGGCCAGTCCCTCCTCCCTACATTCACACCCCTAGAGGCAGGGGAGTGAGGGCTGAGATGAGGACAGGCCCATCAGCAAAGGAGGCTTCAGGCAAGG
This sequence comes from Neotragus moschatus, assembly GCA_006410615.1. Classification (NCBI taxonomy): domain Eukaryota; kingdom Metazoa; phylum Chordata; class Mammalia; order Artiodactyla; family Bovidae; genus Neotragus; species Neotragus moschatus. The sequence goes on along the minus strand of SJYA01001863.1, from coordinate 18,807 downwards.
CCTGCTGGGCCATACAAGAGGATTCGGATTCCATCCTAAGAGCGTTTAAAAGCCACTGACATTTTCTCAGCAGGTGAATAATATCTGCTTTGTGTTTTCAAAGGCTCACTCTGGCTGCATGTTGGAAAGGGACCCAGGGGCAAGATTGGAATGAGGTAGACCAGCTGCCTCAGTGGGAGCTGATGGGGGTGCTACAGGGGGAGAGGGGGGGATGGAGCAGGTTCTATTTTGAAGGTTTGGACCAGAAGGGCTTGCTGATGGATTACAAGTGGGAGGGGCGGGGAGGAGAGTCAAGGATGACTCTGAGGTTTTTGGCTCTTGGGCAGATAGTGGTGCCATTTACAGAGATGGGAGACCGGGGGAGGAGGTATAAGGATGGGCAGTAAGTGGCTTTGTGGGCATGGTTCACTAGGCTGGTGACTGGTCAACTTCCCCCAGATTTGGAAACACTCTTTATAGGCTATGTTTGATTGAACAGAAATCCTGCTGCTGAGGATAGAGCTTCATTGAATCACAAGAGAGGGAGTCAAAAAAGGACAAGTTCTGGGCAGAGTCTCTCTCAGAGAGGAAACGAAAATGACCAGTGATCGCTGAGCACCACTGTGACACCCACGACCTACTCGTCCTCCCCTAGGGCACCCTCCCTCCACTGAGAATGACTGGAGCAGAATGTTCTGGAAGCTTCTGCAGCCAGAGTCAGCAGAAGGCAGAGGAAAAGAAAAAATTACTGCGTGATTTTTCTGATTTTTCAGTCCAGCGTTCATTAATGAAATTCCAGTACTGCCTCTTCAGCATCTGCTTAACTGGTTCCAAAACCCAAAGTTAGTTTTGAGCGTTAGTTTTTTGTAGCTAAAACTAGCAGTAATTTTAAACTTTATTTAGCATTCTCTCAGGGTCAGGAGTTGTTCCTCCTCTGCCACCACCACGAGGAAACCTCATCTGAGAAGCGGGTCCCAGGAATCCGGTGGATTTTTCTGGATGGAGCTGCAGGCACAGCAGTTGTTGCCAACTGACAGCAGTGAGAAGGCTCCAGCAGGAGGAGGGGGATCAAATGTAACTGCTCGGGAGGCAGTGGAGACCCTGGGCCGGAGGTGGCCTCTGATTGCTGCTAACGCTCCAGCAGGAGGAGGGGGATCAAACGTAACTGCTCGGGAGGCAGTGGAGTCCCTGGGCTGGAGGTGGCCTCTGATTGCTGCTGTCTGTTTCCCAGGCCTTCCACTCGCCCCGCTGCTGGGGCCCTCGGTCTGATGGGGCCCAGCCGATATGGCCATCCAGCAGGGGTTGCCACGAGCTGGCAGCTCACAATCTGAGCCAGTGACATTGTGGGGATTCCAGGGACACTCAAGGGCCAGCTGAGGGCCAGTAGAGGGCTGTCGCTTAAATTTCAGCCTGGCAGGTGGCCCCCAGTGGCTGGAGGCTGGTACAGGACACACGTGCTTTCCCACCTGTGGCCCAAGTTCATGATGCACCCCCCCCCCCCACCCAAAGCCTTTCCAGGGCAAGGTCTGGCCTTAGTCTGTACCTGAAACTGCCCCAGCCCCAGCCCCAGCCCCAGCCCCAGCCCCAGCCCTGCGGCCTCTCTGCCTCCTGTGAACACACACGGGATTAATTATCTCTTCAGCTGGAGCCAGAGGTTGCAAACTCAGTGTCTTTAACAGGCTAGGGGGTAGAGGTAACGTGAATTAGGAAACAGGCCTGGGTGGGCTGGTGAGGGCGTGTCCAGTCTCGACCAGTCCTGCTACACCTCCCCCAACTGTCCCCCTGGGGAGAGGGGGACGCAGAGATAGGCCTCCAACTTTTCAGGCAGAGCTGCAAGTTGCTGCAAAATCACGCAGTTAAAAAAAATGCTGAGAATGTTGACAGCTAATCTACAAACATGCACGTGCTTGATAAAGACACGTGTTAGCTCCTCTAGACTCTATTGGCGATGGCACCCACTCCAGTGCTCCTGCCTGGAGAACCCCACGGACTGAGGAGCCTGGTGGGCCGCAGTCCATGGGGTCGCTGGGAGTCGGACACGACTGAGCGACTTCACTTTCACTTCTCACTTTCCTGCATTGGAGAAGGCAATGGCACCCCACTCCAGTGCTCTTGCCTGGAGAATCTCGGGGACGGGGGAGCCTGGTTGGCTCTCGTCTATGGGATTGCACAGAGTTGGACACCCCACCCGTCTCCCGTCACACCCCAGGCTCCATCCAGAGCACGCTGACCCTCAGCTCTGAGACAGGTCTAGAGAGTCCCCGTTACCTTAGTTCTTACCCAGGTTTAACTTGATTCCAGGCAGTTTGCTTTCCTCACCAACCCCTCTCTCCATATTCTTAGTTACGAGAATAACACAATCATACTTTAAGTATTTAACACGAAACCCTTCACTTGCCTCCCACTCTTCACTCCTCAGCCCAGAGGCCAGGACCGCTTTGATGTGTGTTCTCTGAGAACAGTCACCTCATTTACTTACAGGCAGACAATAGAGGTATGTGTGCTATAGATGCGTTGAGATGAGAAGCAGAGTAGACTTGAGTCACTAGAGACAGGGGCTCTTCTGAGTTGGGGGTGGTGGTCAGGGAGGGCCTCTGCGAGGAGGGGACATCTACGGAGATGGAGGTGAGAGAACCAAGTCATGCAGAGAAAGGGGAGGAGCCGTCCAGGTCGCGGGACCAGCAAGTGCAAAGGCCCTGAGGCAACTTGGACGATTTTAAGCAGCAGCAAGGAGGCCTGTGTGGTTGGAGCAGAGTGAAGGGGCAGGAGGGCGGTAGGAACTGGGGTTGCAGAGAGGATGTGGTCGGGGGTGGCCCGATCACATAGAGCCTTACGGGTCACTGTGAAGACCTTGGCTTTTATTCTGTTCGAGAGGTTAGGTCACGAGAGGATTTTGAGTGATGGAATATGATGACCTGACTCTCTGTGTCTAAAGAGCCATGACTGCCAAGTGGGACGCACAGGGTGAGGGAGTAGGGTGGATGCCCAAAGACCAGGTAGGAGACTTGGGCAGTGGTCTGGATGAGAGATGGCAGGCCCAGACACAGATTTAAGTCAGACCCTGGTTTACAGACTCCAGCTTTGTTCTCACAGTTCCAACCCCCTTTCCTCTACTTTTCCAAAGAACTTCTACTTTCACAAAATCTAATTATCTACCTAGTGGCTCAGTGGTAAAGAATTTGCCTGCAGTGCAGGATACACAGGAGACATGGGTTCGATCCCTGGGTTGGCAAGATCCCCTGGAGGAGAAAATGGCAACCCACTCCAATATTCTTGCCTGGAAAATCCCATGCACAGAGCTCTGAACCTGACAGGCTACAGTGCATGGGGTCACAAAGAGTCGGATACAACTGAGTGACTGAGCCCACAGAAACAAAGCAAAACCTGCAAGAAGAAATCATCTCCTTGGCTCTCCATTGTAAGCCATGCTCCTGTCTTCTTAGAAGGAGAGGCGCTGCAGGCATTTGGTCTGAAGGGGGCGCTGTGTGCAATGGCTCCCAGCCGCCTCCATCTCTGAATCTTCAAAGTACCAGACACCCTCTAAGTCCCAGTCAACACTGTCTGCTCTGAACTTTGGAGAAAGGCATGCATTTTTTACTCTCCAAGTGTACTGCAGAGAACACACCGGTAGAACCTGGCATGCCAGCAAGCATCATTTATTCTGCGATTTCTTCTTTAAAGTTTGAAAGAAAAATGTGTACAACTAGCACATCAAATCCGTGCTTCCATGAACTATGTTGCTTGGTTGGAGGCTCAAATTTAGAGTGAGCCCATTTAAAGAAAAATACTAAATAACAGTCCAATTAGTGCCTTAAAATGGCCCCAGAACAACAATCACAAAGTGTATATGAATGGGTGACACTTGGGAAATGCTGAGTTTCTGGTGGGCAGGGCGGTTCGGGCACTGGCATTTAAGTCTCATCATTGTGGCTGGAGGGGGTTTCTCTTGTGAACTCTAATGAGCTGAGGAAAGGTGTCAGAGTGACCTCACTCTAGGCCCAGTGTGGTGGGAAGGTTTGGTCATGGAAAGAAATTGGTTTCTGTTTTTTTTCCTACACGTCTTAAAGTCAATGTTGGGGAAAACAAGTTTTGGTTGGCTGGCCTGGTTTCATTAAAAATATTTAAAATTGGCTTCTTTCACCCTCATAGTGATGTCTTCCAGGTGCTCTGCCTCTCATCTGAGCTGTCTGTCTGCAGCAGGGTGGAGCAGTTGGAAGAAGATTAGATCATATTTTTTGAGTTAAAGATGTTGACGTATAAGGCTTGGGAGTTACAGCATTTTCAATAAATCAGGTTACTATCCCAAGGGGAGGCTTACCACGTGCTATTTATGCACGAATGCCTCTATCATTTAAGAGGCTGGTTAAAAATTGTAGTTTAAGAGCGGATTAACAAAGCTCTCCGAAGCCTGTGGATCTGGGAAGGAATGAGCGCTCTGAACAAGCAGACACTCAGGGAACTGGTGGCAAGAACACCCAACAGCTAATTGCTTCCAAAATGAGTAGGATGGAAAAGCAACAGCTTCAAGACCCTGGTTTTGAGCAGATTAAAAATAAGAAACAGTTTCGCAGGCTGTTTGCCTTTTGCCAAGGCAGCATTTGGGCCTGCTGACTGCAGGTGAATTACTCACCAGGTGGAGGCCTCCTGCTTCCCAGGAGAAGTCTGAAAGGTTGCATGGGTGGCCAACTTTGTCCTTTTTCTCTCATTGAGGTGCAGGAGAAGGGATTCAGCCTCCATGGTGACCTTGCAAAGCATTTAGCAAGCAGTGATTGGTTCTGGTGTCTAAGGACCCCACAGCTCGCTCATTGGGGGTCAGCAAAGCTTTCCCTTTGACCATCAGTCTGAGGGACCCAGTCTAGGCCCTGTGACTTGCCCTTTTTCCTTTCTGACTCACGTTGTCTGAACCATGCCCTCCAAGCCCCAAACACTTCTTACAGACAACAAAAACCCAAACTCGAAACTAGGACCCTTTCAGATCATGAGAAGTGGCATGGAGAAATGGGTCACAGGCTGGTAGGGACAGAAAGGGAAAAGGGGGGAGGCGGTTTACCTCAGATCAGATGCTCAAGGAAGGCTTTGTGGAAGAGGTGACATTTGAGAAACAACCCGTATGAACTTAGGGAATCACTTAGACGATATCTGGGAAAGGCTGCTCCAGGAAAAGGGAACAGCAAAGGACAAGAGCCCTGACACTTGATAAGTCTGGAAATGAGAAAATCCCCGTGCGGCTGAGGTGAAGTGGGAGGGGTCTGGATCCTGCAGGACCTCATAGACCAGTGTGAGGAAACTGAACTTGGCTTGAAGGCCATGAGGAGGCATTAAGGTGCTTTTGGTGAGGAGGTGACATGGCCTGTCGTCCTTATTAGAAATTCTCCCCCTCCTGTTACCTAGGAGATGAGGGAGTGACAGGGCAGGTGGGGAGGTGGACAGGAAAGGAAGGAGTGACCGGATGGGGGAGGAGGATGAGGTGCTGAGGGGGGGGACAGGAAAGAGAGAGGGGAGTCTGACCAGGTGTGGTAAGGGGCACTTCCTCCTCAGGCCAGTTAATCGTTAGCTCTCTTTACTGAGCCCTAATTATAGGTGAGATAGTCTTCCAAGTCCCCATCACAAATCATCTTGTTTGATCCTTAAATAGCCCTCTGAGGCAGGTAGTGTTATTATCTCCAATTTCTATTAGAGGGAGGCTTCCCAGGTGGTGCTAGTGGTAAAGAACCTCCCTGCCAATGCGAGAGAGGCGGACCTGGGTGGGGAAGAGCCCCTGGACGAGGGCATGGCAACTCCCTCCAGTGTTCCTGCCTGGAGACTCCCTCCAGTGTTCCTGCCTGGAGAATCCCACCGACAGAAGAGCCAGGCAGGCTACAGTCTATAGGGTCGCACTGAGTTGGACTCACTGAACAACTTAGCACGCACACATATAAGAGGGGACAGACATGGAGTAATTTTCCCAGGATCTTTTAGTAAGTGTCACTCTCAGGATTTGAACCAAGGTCATCTTGCTGTCCTCTCCTCCAAGCAGCCACTGCTGCCTGAAATCCGAGGCTGAGAGTCCCTATAATTCACTATTCAGCACCCTGGGTGGCTAACCAGGAGCTGGTTGCTAAGCAACCCACTTTTCACAATAGATGGGGGGGGCGGGTAGAGGCAGAGCAAAGTCATTGGTGGTTCCAGTTATCACTTGATTGGGATCTGACCAATCAGAGTATTTCATTGGGGCAGTGGGGAAGTAATAGTTAACTTGGGTGGTACAGACCCTGGGCATCCAGGGAGAGGCCTGGGAGCAGGCAGGCCTCCAGGAGGAGGACTTCGGAAGGATGGGAGAGAGTGGGCGGGATTTGCTGGACAGAGGCAAGCCCAGCCCCGTCTCTAAGGACCAGTGGCACACACCGAGTCCTGTCTCCTTTTGACCCACTGTACTGGGAGAAAGGTCTTTTCTCCCGGCAGCGAAGAGGCAAGACGGGCCCTGAGGGAGCATTGGTGAGGGAGACAGGAGACCTGTCCTCTCGTCCCCAGCATGGGAGGACTTGAACGCGTCCTAGTTCTAACTTTCTGAGCCTCGGTTGTCATTTGCAAAATGAGAGCAGTCAGCCCCTCTCTGGACCTCAGGCTTCCCTTCTGTCAAACGGGGTGTTGGAGAACTTGGCTGGTCCTTGAAGTCTCCTGGGGCATCCAGACCAGTCTGGAAGGGAGACCCTTCCAGAACCCGTGTCAGCAACTCTTGAGTCTGTGGAAGGTTCCAGAAGCTTCTTACTTCGAGAAGCTTCTTCTCTGTTGGAAGATGGTAATTAGCTGTGTTAGCAGTCTGATCGTTTGGGTGCCTGCCACCCCAGAGGAGGAGGGGAGATTCCCAGCAGGAAAACTGCTAATGTGATAACGTGGCGGTTTTATTACTGTATCTCACAAACAAGCTGTGCACTTAGCAGGGCGGATAGTGGAAGAGTAAATATCAGCAGTGGGCGGGGGAGGGAAGGAAAGCACTCCTGTGGGGCTCCAAGGAATCTTCCAGAGACAGGATTAAACAGTAACAAGCCCCTGCCCCCTTCCATGACTTCACTGCCTGGGACACAACGAGTTAAGGAGGCACGGGTTCTTGTACCGTATAAGGCTGCCAGCTCTCTCTCTGTGTATCTCCGGATGTGAAGTCTCCATCTGCTCTAACAGCCGCACCCTGCTTGGCAGTCTATGGGCATCACGGAAGGAGCGAGTCTCAGACCGAGCCCTGACAGTCCCCACCGTGACCCTTCTCCCACAGGTGTCTCCACTGCAGTGGGTGGCCCAAGCGGATAGGGGAGAGGGCCTGAGCCAAAATGCTAAGGCCAAGTTGAGCGATAAGACGGTGCCCAGTGGAAAACATGATCCACGATCATTAAAGCCACCTGTCTATGGCAGGGAGCAGGATGAACAGGCAGAGCACAGAGGATTTTTAGGGCATTGAAACCGCCCTGTGTAAGACTATATTGGTCCATGTCTCTGCATCATCCTGACCCTAAATGCACCACAGCAAGAGTGAACGCGAATGTAAACTTCGGACTTTGGGCGGCAGTGACGTGTCAATATAGGTTCATGGATTGTGACAAGTGTCCCAGTCTGACGGGGGCTGTTGATAATGGGAGAGGCTGTGCACACATAGGGGCGGAAGGTAGCTGGGAATTCTCTGCCTTCTGCTTAATTTTGCTGTGAACCCAAAATGCTCTAAAAAAATAAAAGCTCACTAATTTTTTAAAAGTTACTGATTTAGAAGGGTACACTCCAAATTCATAATTGTCTCCAAGGTGAGGGAGTCAGACATTCTGGGAAATAAAAGGGATCTTTTCTCTTTATTTGCATTTATTTATTGAATTTGTATTGCCTTTATTAAAAAGAACTAGAGACACAAGTAGGATAAAATGTTAGCAATCGTCCATTCTGGGTATGTTGGTCCACGTTGATCTTTGCACTTTTATATCTATCAAGCCACTTCTCCTATAAAAATGTGACAAAATAGCCACAGCAGGGGGCCCAGAGAACCCAGGAGATGGGTGGGAGGGGTGAGCCAGGGTGAGCGTCTGGCAGCAGGACAGAGCTGGGGGTGGATCCAGACAGTGCTTTTGTCCAGATGGTTGGGGAAGAGGTGTGAGCCGGCCTTGCAGTACACGCCGATGGTCGGTCGTGGAGGGACAGGGAGCTTGCTCGCTGAAAGCCTGTCATTTGGTTCATCTTCCCGAGGAGGCAGTCCCTGTGCAGGTGGCAGGCTCGGCTTGTAGTAAAAACCATGGGGAGGAGGGGCTCATGGGTTCCTAACCCCGTGACTTACTGACTGTGGGTCCATCCCGGTGAGGGATGGTGACTTCAGCTGCCGGAAGACCTGGCCCCCAGCCCCAAGACAATACTCAGTGCTCCCCGGGAAAAAAAGAGGGAGGGAAGTGTAGTTTCAGGCTCCCTGGGAGCTTTACGGGTCACATATCTGCTGGGCCAGAGGCCCCGCAGGAGGCGACGCACCGAGGTTTCTCTTTGTTTCCCTTCCCATCACCACCTCCCCTCCACCAGCTGCTGATGCCCTGAAGTGGAGCTGCCCCGCTCCCTCCATCCCTGTCTCTGCCTTGGTGGGTGGCCCTAGGATATCCATTCCTGATCCTCTTCACTTCCATTCTTTTGTCTGCAAAAGGGTTTGCAAAGCAGGTTGGGAAAATCCCTAAGATGCTGTGTGATATGCCTCTCTGCCCCAAATGCTTCATAGTTTGGAGTAAGAAGTAAATGCTCCGGTCTCCTCTGGGATAATGAATAGACCCCGCTCAATCATTCATAATAATAGCAACAACCACAGTAAAAAAAAAAAAAAAAATGGTGATTTAAAAAAATTGTCAGTAGCCGGCAGGAATATTAATGTCTCATCTCTCCTGGGATTATATTCAGGGGTCACTGTGATGTTTTGCTAGATTGAGTTTGGTTATTCCACATTCGGAACCACATCGTCTTGCTTACCGCCTCTGCTCTCTTCCACCTTGTCAATCTCTCTTCCCCCTTCCTTCCTGGGTTTTCTTGGCTATTCTTGGGAACATACTCCTGCCCTAGAGTTGGAAGATGATTTTACCCTGGAGTGGGTCGTCCTAAGTTCAAATCCTGCCTCTACCACTCACAAACTGGATCACTCACTGCCCAACTTGAACCTCAGTTTCCCCATCTGTAAATGATGGGTGGGGAAAATACTACTGAATTGGACTTCTCGGGGTGGGGCTTGAGTGAGATCTCGGGTATTTGGAAGAGTGCCTGGCGTAAGGTAATTGACAATCAATGGTGGCTGTTTTATCATTACAAAAAGTAATGTAAGACAGGAGGACTCCAGTCCTGTTTGATTCAGACAGACTTCTTCGGAGCTAATGAATACCATCCCTTAAGACTGTTCATTCTTGAGTAAGAAGGTGGTTGAGAAGGAGATGGAGGCAGGGAGGGAGCACAGGAGACACTAGGCCTTGCTTGGGGGTATTTCACTGGTGGCATTTCACCAGACTCGGAGGTTGTGCAGGTCTGGAAAAGTGAATGCCACAAGGAATGGTGTGTAGGGAGCAGATAAAAATTCTTAACTTTAGATGCCTCATATAGTCCCCATGCATACACTGTGATCCTGCAGGATCTAGCCTCCACCCCCAAGTACACAAAAGGCAACACAGCTCAGCCCACCAGGTCCATGCACCCCTGCTTGTGCACACACTTGCACACCCAGTGCGCATGTTGTCATTCAGTTGCTCAGGTATGTCCGACTCTTTGCAACCCCATGGACTACAGCACACCAGGCTTCCCTATCCACCTCCAGCTCCCACGGTTTGCTCAAACTCATGTCCATCGAGTCGATGATGCCATCCAACTATCTCATCCTCTGTCGTCCCCTTATTCTCTTGCCTTCAATCTTTCCCAGCATCAGGGTCTTTTCCAATGAGTCAGTTCTTCACATCAGGTGGCCAGACTATTGGAGTTTCAGCTTCAGCATCAGTCCTTCCAATGAATATTCAGGACTGATTTCCTTTAGGATGGACTGGTTGGATCTCCTTGCAGTCCAAGGGACTTTCAAGAGTCTTCTCCAACACCACAGTTCAAAAGCATCATTTCTTCAGCACTCAGCCTTCTTTATAGTCCAACTCTCACATCCGTACATGACTACTGGAAAAAACCATAGCTTTGACTAGATGGACCTTTGTTGGCAAAGTAACGTCTCTGCTTTTTAAGATACTATCTAGGTTTGTCATAGCTTTTCTTCCAAGGAGCGAGGGTCTTTTAAGTTCATGGTTGCAGTCACCATCTGCAGTGATTTTGGAACCCAAGAAAATAAAGTCTGTCACTGTTTCCATTGTTTGCCCATCTATTTGCCATGAACTGATGGGACGGGATGCCATGATCTTCGTTTTTTGAATGTTGAGTTTTAAGCCAGTTTTTTCACTCTCCTCTTTCACTTTCATCAAGAGGCTCTTTAGTTCCTCTTCACTTTCTGCCATAAGGGTAGAGTCATCTGTATTTCTGAGGTTATTGATGTTTCTCCCAGCAATCTTGATTCCAGCCTGTGCTTCATCCAGTCCGGCATTTCACGTGATGTACTCTGCATATAAATTAAATAAGCAGCCTTGATGTACTCCTTTCCCAGTTTGGAACCCATCTGTTGTTCCATGTCCTGCTCCAACTGTTGCTTCTTGACCTGCATACAGATTTCTCAGGAGGCAGGTCAGGTGGTCTGCTATTCCCATCTCTTTAAGAATTTTCCAGTTTGTGGTGATCCACACAAGCAAAGGCTTTAGTGTAGTCAATGAAGCAGATGTTCTGGAATTCTCTTGCTTTTTCTGTGACCCAAATATGCTAAAAGACGATGCTGTGAAAGTGCAGCACTCAGTATGCCAGAAAATTTGGAAAACTCAGTAGTGGCCACAGGACTGGAAAAGGTCTATTTTCATCCCAATCCCAAGGAAGGACAATGCCAAAGAATGCTCAAACTACTGCACAGTTGCACTTATCTCACATGCTAGCAAAGTAATATTCAACAATCTCCAAGCCAGGCTTCAACAGTACATGAACTGAGAACTTCCAGATGTTCAGGCTGGATTTAGAAAAGGTGAAGGAATAAGGGCACACGTATTCTGCCAAAATGCTCTGAGCCCTGGGCTGGCAGTGGGTCTCAGCGGCACTGCCCCCCTCCCTGGGAAGCCCTGGGCAGAGGTATTTGTTCTCCTTCAGGCTTCTGGGTCTGGTTTTGAGCCTCCTTGGTGCTTCACCCTTGGACCTCCTGGAATGGCCATCTTGCCAGCATAAAGCCTGGCCCTGGGGATGCCCCGGGCCCCTCACTCCACAGCCTGCCCTGCCTCGGGCACCCAAGCATAATTGGAGACGAGGTGTGGATTTGCACTCAGGCATTGTGGAAGCATCTCAGGGCCCTGGAGGCGCTCTGAGGGAAGCTGACAGCCTCCCTTCCCTCTCCTTCCTCACCCCGAGGCTTCTCCTCCTCCTCCCACTGTGTCCCTGCGGGTTCTCCCAGCTGCGGAGGAGGAAGGCGGCCTGACGGCTGAGTCTGCATTAGAGGCTGCTGCGGTGGAGCACCAGCAGGGAGCCAGCAGCCCCTGGGGAGGAGGGTGGGCTTCCTGGGAACCTCTTCCTGAGCGGTCCTGCGGTTCAACCCCCACACCCCCTGCTCGGACATCAGCCTGTCTGTGAGGCCATCACTGCCTGGCCACGGCTGCCCCTCTGATGCCGTACACCGTCCCCGTCCTGCTTCCGTATCTCCATAGCTCTGCGGTCATGAGTACCCGTAACCAATAAATTCATGGATTTCGGTTTTGTCTCTTCCCCCAAACTAGGCTGGATGTCCCATGAGGGCAGGGATCTCGGGCCACGGTCTTCACTGAGCAGCCCTGGCACACAGTGGGTGCTTTATAGAAAGATGCTAACTGAAGGAATGAAGTCTCCCTTCTGGCCACAGCACCCTGAGTGCCCTTTGGGAACCTCTGTCCTGCATTCTTGGCTCATGAGCTATGAGTGGGGCAAGCCCCATACCCACTGCATTTGGGATCCATGACCCTGGCCTGGCAGTCCGCACATCCTGGACCACTGGCTACACCTGGGCAGGTGGTACCCGCAAAAGGGGCTGAAATCCCTGCCCCCCCCAAGCCCAAGTCCTAGCGCAAGGCTGCTTCTTCCAAGAAAAAGGAGCACCGTTTTTAAACTGACATCGTGGTACCTCAGAGGGTAACCCTGGCCATGAACAAATCCCCATGACCCCAGAGTTTGGGTCAGATATGGGCATGTGACCAAGTTGGTCCAACTGGGTGAATCCTAAGAAATCTGCAGATGCCACCAGGAAGAGGAGGTTTTCCCTCTGAGGTTACTGCGTTGGCAAGATAGCATCTCCCCCCAGTGAGGGAAGGGGGAAGGAACAGTACTGTAAGGCTGGGAGAAACTGGCTCCAGTCCCTGGACCCAGCCCTACCTGAGATCCACCCCATCCTCGGGACTTTTTAGTTTATGAACCCATACATTTTCTTTCTGCTTACATTTCCTGGAGTTGCGTTTCTGTCTTGGCAACTTTAGGACCCTGTCAGTGTAGTGGTACCCACAAAGGCAGTTGTGAACATTGGATGAGAACTGCCTTTGAAAAGCACTTTGTCGTTTTTAAACACCTTATGCATATGAAGGGCTGCTGGAGGGGCTGGCTCACCTCCCTTTCCCTAGGGCTACTCCCAACCCAGACCCCTTCCTGAGAGAGCCTTTGTCCTCTCCCCAAAGGGGGTTTCAGTTACTCACAGCACCTCTCTATCAAATGAGTGATTTTTCTCCTTTCCCATTTTTCATCTTGAAAAATGACAAATTGAAGCACTTATTTCCTCCTCCAAGCCAATTAATGTGGACGTGCTCAGCACCGATGCTGGGCTGTGAAAGACAAGTCATTTATATCAATTAGTAAAACACACATGAGCTTTATGGCTGTGCGCACACTCCAGGGGAGGCTGTCCTTTGAGAAGGGAAGCTGGGGGTGATGACCCCATCAGGAGCACGTGGGGGTGCATAAGATTTGGGGGGCATTAGAGTTTGTGCTGTGTTGGCATTTTGGACGGGCACTGGTCCAGCCACTTCTCCTTCCCACAAAGTCCCCACGGGAATACATCCAGGGAACAAGAGCATTTCCAGATACAGCTACACCTGCCTGTTAGCAGAGGTTTTAATCCCAGACCTCAGCGTGGACTCCACATGGGCAGGCTGGAACGCCAAGTCTATCTCCAAAGGATGCCTGAACCCCCACGTGCCTCCTGAGGCCAAGCACTCCGAGTAATTACAACAGCCTCCTCCGTGGAATAGGGAGCTGCTGAAGGTGTCAGAATGTAGTGGCACAATTTGATTGATTTTTTTTAAGTTTGTTTTGACTGCAGGGGGTGGGCGTGGATTGAGGGAGGTCAGAAAGTGGGAGATTAGAGTGGGTTTCGCAGAGGAGGAGACATATAAGCAAAGACCTGGGACAGCTGATGGAGGGAGCTTGGAGGACCCTGGGGAAGAATTTTCCAGGCAGAGGGAAGAGCAAGGACAAACTTGTCCAGGGCACGGGAGGAAGTGTGGCTGGAACAGAGTGATCGAGGAGAGCATGCTAGGAGCTGGGCTCAGAGAGGCAAAGGTAGGATGTGGGGGGCTGAGGGCTGTCCCCCTGTGGGGACTTGGCTTTTGTTGTGAGTGAGGTGGGAGCTGGGGAGGTCTCTGAGCAGGGGAGTCATAGCCTGACTTGTATTTTTGGTGGATTCCTGTGGGTGTGAGTACAGAATACACTGCAGGGCCTGAAACTGATTGGTGTCATTTCAAGGGAGCTCCAAAGAACTCTGCCTTCACGGTCCTTTATGTCTCAGTGCAGAGAAGAATTCAGCGAGAGCATAGTGGTAGATGAGAAAGGATTTATTAGAATAGGACACTAGCGATGGCAATGGACAGGGAGGCCTGGTGTGCTGCAGTCCATGGCGTCACAGAGAGTCTGACACGACTGAGCGACTGAACTGAACTGAGCCTTACAAGCAGGCAAGCCAGAAACGCCATGACCTGGAAACTTAGTGGGTTAGTTTTATAATCCAAGGGAAAGTGGGGAGGGGGGGAAGTCCTCCTTGGTCTTTCTCCAGTAGATGTTCACGTTTCCATCATCAGTTCCTCCCCAAAAGAGGGCAGGGAATTTGACTTATCCCTCCCTATGTGGTCAGGCCAGGACTATCATAACACTTTGGAAAAATATTTTCAGGTCTCAGTACAAGGAGGGTCTTTCATTTTGAAATGTCACCTTCCCATAAGTGATTGTTTTTTTGTGGGCACAGAGCCTGTTTGGAGGGTCATTAACTTTTGAGCTCAATGGGCAGGATGTGGGTCTCATGACACCATTGTTTTATTGTGTGGGCATGTCCTGCGCTTCTGTTGCGTGGCTTCATTGCTAAGCAAGCCTGCTTGGTTTTGTGGTTANAAGTGATTGTTTTTTTGTGGGCACAGAGCCTGTTTGGAGGGTCATTAACTTTTGAGCTCAATGGGCAGGATGTGGGTCTCATGACACCATTGTTTTATTGTGTGGGCATGTCCTGCGCTTCTGTTGCGTGGCTTCATTGCTAAGCAAGCCTGCTTGGTTTTGTGGTTAAGCAAACCTGCTTTCTTGAGTAATTATTAACTTACAGGAGTTTCTCATAGTTTTCTTCTTATAATAGTCTGGGGTTAACTATTTAGTCACCTATTTCGTCCCTTCATTCTGTCCCCATCAGTGGGGGTGAGGAGGTGAGGACTGAATCAGGCAGAGTGCTTGGAGGGTGATCACAGTAGTCCAGGCAAAATGTCTTAGGAAGCAGGTTTGGGGTGGGTTGCAGATGAGGTGTCTTGATCTTGATTCTGAATAAATCTTGGGAATTAGAAAGTAGGGAAGGGGCTTTCCTGGTGGCTCAGTGGTAAAGAATCTGACATGGGTTCAGCCCCTGGGCTGGAAAGATCCCCCAGAGAAGGAAATGGCAATGCACTCCATTATTCTTGCCTGGGAAATCCCACAGACAGAAGAGCCTGGCGGGCTACAGTCCATGGGGTTGCAAAAGTGTTGGACACAACTCAGCAACTAAAGAGCAACAGAAAGGGGCATGAGAGAGAAGTCTGGACTCTCTATGGATTTCAAAAAGCCCTTGCGGCATCTCTGCTCACAGGGGCCTTGTGGCAGTGTGTGTCTACTTCTGCACTCACTCTCTCCCTCAGGATGGAATTCATCCATTCCAGATCTATGAGAGGCTTAAATCCAGATGGGCCTGTGTTCAACTCCTGGCTCCATCGCTTCCTAGGTGGCTGTCTCTAACTTCCCCTGGCCTTAGTTTCCACATCTGTAAAATGGGGGAGCACTTGTGCCTATTGAGTTGTTGGGAACTCTGGAGTGAGACAGTGTGTCCGTCAATGCACTTGTTCTGGTACAGAGCGAGCCTTCAGCACACAGGAGCTGATTTCTCCTCCCTCCCTCCCAAGCATCCATCCTTTCTTCCTCCTCCTCGTCTTTATCTCACTTGGCTAGACTCTAAATTCCAAAAGCAGGATTTTTATGTGTTGTGTTGTTGTTCGACGTTTTACCCAGTGCCTAGAACCTCACTTGGCAGAGAGCTGGTGTTCCATAAACATCTGATGGAAGGATGGATTCCCTTCGGTCCTGAGCAGATGGAAAGCTAGGGCCTTGCTGGGTTGTGGGAGAGAAGTAAGGCAGTGAATTCCAAATTCCAGAAAAGCAAGAGTGGGGGCAGCGGCAGGTGAGTCAACAGGGGCCTTGTTCAAAAGTCTCAGAAGCCCCACTACCGAGAGTTAATGAAATGTTTAATGTCTTCTTTAACTTCATGTGCAAGTTATAGGTCAAATTTATGGGCCAGAGAGAGTTGTAGTTTTAATCTACTCTATATAATTTTTATCACATTAGGGCCAATTATGTAATCAATATACTCTTTTATAAATATATGTCTAGGAGTATATTTTTATTGTTTCTGCTATTTATGAAGACCTGTCAGAGCCTCTCCGCCTGGGGGTGCAGGTGGGGCCAGGGGGCTGGGCGGGGGGCACTCCCTGGGGCAGGACCTCAGAGCCAAGCTAATGGGAAGGGGCATCCTGGGTCAGCGACCCACGTGTGGGATTTCACGAAACTCTTCAGACAACCCCAGGGGGAGGGTCCGGCTACTATTTCTTTTCCAATTTCAGATACTTAAAATAAAAAAACAACTGGGCCTGCCTTGGTGGTATGGTGGTTAAGAATCTGCCTGGCAATGCAGGGCACAGGAGTTCAATCGCTATTCGGGGAACTAAGATCCCACATGCCCGCCACGGAGCCACTAATTCCACGTGCCACAAACTCCTGAGCCGGGGTGCCACAGCTAGAGAGTCCAATGTGCTATAATGACGATCTCACGTGTCACTACTAAGACCCGACACAGCCAAATAAAGAAAATGAAATAAAACAACTGCTACTATTTCCATTTCACAGGGGAGGAAGCTGAAGAGAAGAGGCTCTGATTTTGCCAAGGTCACAGCCCTTAAGATCAGACCTGGACTTGACCCCAGATATACTCCAAAGCCCAGGCTTTGAGTCAGTTTTGTTGCCCTCTTGGGCCAGATAACTTATTCCAAAACAGCCTCCTACACTCTAGAAAGACAAGGATTTATTCAAGGGAATGGAAGGTTTAGGTTCTGTCCTGGTCTGTATGTTAACTGTGCATCGGATTTATGGTCCTAGAGAGTTATCTTTCTCATGTAAGCGTGTATATTTTTATCATACCAGGGGCCCTGATACAATAAATGTTTTACAAGGCTTGAGGGATAATTTCATTCCTTTTCAGTATTTACAGAGGCTCAAAGCTGTAGTTTTCCTTTAAGGCAAATTGTGACATAGCGTGGCCCACTCTCTGCCTTGATTGATGCTGTCCTCGGTTAGGAAACAACCCTCAAGAAGAACCTTGGGCCTTTGAGGGGTGTGAGTAGTGTTCTGATCACCCTGGAGGGAGGCAGTGTCCCAGGGCAGGGCCTGAGGAGGAGGGAAGACGTTTATACAGAAATAAACCTCAGTGAGCGGGCCAGCAGGGATGCGTTGGGGCTCAGAGAAGACCCCCATTCCTGTGAGCCAGGAGCCACAGAACAAGCCTTGGAGAAGAGTGAGGACTGGGCTGGACTGTGAGGGGCCAGCGGGTCTCAGGAGGTGGAGGAGCTGGGGGTGGATCGTCCCAAGGGAACCACGTGACATTATCCATGTGACAGGTGCCATCGTGGGAAGATTTCCTTCCCTCCCAAGATGCTGTGGTTGACATTCCCAAGCTCTAAGAAACTCAGGTTTCACTGTTCTTTCTTTCATAAATCTTCCCCAGACATCCTTGGATTACAGACTGAAAGGACAGAGCGTAAATCCGTGGAGGGGCAGACGATGCTCTTGGCCCAGAGGACGGAGGGTCTAAGTGAAGTCCTTGTTCTAACTGAGCAGGTGTCAGCGGGGGACCAAGGGTAGACCCCGGCTCCTGGTCGGCTCTGGTTGAAGCTCCTCCCCGGGAAACGTGCCCTGTAATTGGACAAGATTCCTGCTGTGTCAGGCAAGGGGGCCAGAGGGTATGCACGTGTGTACAGCTGTTGATGCAGGTATGACGGTGTGTGTGTTCGTGCAGGCTATATATTCATCAAGCCTTTGATTATTTTTTAGGTAGTATTTACCAAATACTGTGTACCTCGGATTGCATTAGATCCTAGGACCCAGTGGTTAAAATGGCAGACAAGATACAGACATAGACCAAGCAGGATTGACTAATAACCAGTAAAGTTAATTTTATGATGCCATAAGGGCAATGAGGGAAATTAACTGGGCAGTGTTTTAAAAATTAATAGAGTAGCAAGGGCACCCACCCACAGACAGGAGGGTTGTGGAAGCTGGTGGTGACGCTGAAGGATGAAAATCTGTCCACACGTTTGCCTCCAGCTCAGACCTTTCTCATGGCTGCAGGTGCTGGGATCAGATGCTAACCCAACATCTCCCGGGGTTCTGTTCTGACGCCAAGTCAGTGTGGCTGAGGGGAAGCTCCTGTTTCTCTTGCCCAAACCTGCCTTCCTCCTTCCCCTCAACCCCCACCTAGTCTTTCCCAGCTAGGTCTGTGGCCTCAATATCTACTAAACGATGGGAGCCACTATTGTGGGAAGGGCCAGGGAAGAAGCATCTCAGACAGAGGGAGGAGTAAGTGCAAAGGCCCTGGGACTGGCATGGTCTTCCTGGAAGGCCAGGCGCAGCGAGGCCAGGGTGACTGACCCCTCCCCCGCCCCAAGGAGGGAGCCAGGTGCTTCACCCCCTCAGCACCAGCCTCCCCGTCCTGCTGAACTCCTGCCGGGGCTCCCTGGAGCAAGAGCTCCAAGTGTGGGCCATCTCAGTCAGCCTTGCAGGCCCCAGGGCAGTGGAAGGCGGGGAGAGTGGACGTGGAGGACAAAGGGAACATGGGCAGCACGGGCCTGTAGCCAAGGCCGGGCTCTGGCACTTATTCTGTGTTAGGTGGGGAGCCGGGGGTGCGGGGAGCAAAGAGGTGACAAGATCCATTCATGGGTTTGAAGTGTCATCTCACTGCTATGGGGGCAGTGGACTGTAGAGGCCCCGTGGTGGAGGCAGAAGCCAGCGGGAAGTCACCTGCAGGGTCCAGGGAGAAGGGAATGGTGGCTCTGGGCAGGGGAGGTGGGCCTGTCCTGGAACCGAAGCAGGAAAGCCACCCTGCAGGCTTCCCACTGCACAAGGACCAGGGAAGGGCTCAGGCACAGCTTGAACTGCAGGGACAGCTCAGCCGTGTAGAGAAATGGCCTGGACGCCTGAGCAGATGGTGGTGGGCGGGGTGGG